>CM017443.1:8392660-8465416 GCA_007726485.1 Eragrostis curvula
GTACAGCACGGTGGCAGGAGCGCGGGCTGGGTTCGGGGACCAAGAGAACATTCCAGGTTGCAAAGGCTAAAGCAGGCAGGCACCCTCTTGGCCCACCCACGCGTGGGCCTCGCGCCCGTCTTTCTGGCTGTTGGTCCATGATCGATCCGTCTCCCTCGTAAAGGACCGGGGCCAACCAGGCAGCGTTGAAGCCGGCGTGTAACTAACCAACGCGTGGCCCATATGCGCGCGCAATCATGGAGCGAGATCTGGCGGCACGGGTAACGGAACCGAGCCGGTTGGGCCGCGGCGGCAGGTGCCTGCCTCGCCGTGGCCCTGCGAAGCGACGCAGGGGAGCGGACTAGCCGGGGATCATATTGCCTCACTGGCTGTGGCCGTAACCCTCCCCCTCTTCTTCTTGTTCCTTGTTAATGATTGCCTGACCGGCAGAGCTTGTCGTACTTCCCCAGTCGGACCTACAGCCTATGAAGGCCCCCATACAATACCACTTCGGTAGACGAAACATGAAGGGTGCAATTCCATCTGGTGTGACACAGACAGGACGAAACATCGCGTGCATTACAAGTCGATGGAAACAACTCAATCGTGTTACCACTTTAAATGATGACCATTTTTGTGTTCCTAATCGTCATGCAGGAAAATCGTGCAGTTGTGTTTTGCAAACTGACAAATTAACTTAGGCTACCAAGAAGCGTAATCTTTTGTAAACGCCAGCGGTATCTGAACTGAGGTAAAGGCATGACCTACAAAGAAATATGTGAAACAAAATAGACCACGTATTAACGAAGAAAGCAGGTATTACTAGTACTGTTTTGCGGAACTTGCGCCATGTTACTCGGAAACATTAACAGAACACAAAGGAAATCAGTTGCAAAGAGTACACAGACATGTTTTAAGTCCTCAGAAACAAGTAGTAGCTTCTACAATTCACTGCATACATGCGCTCCACTCAGGGTTTCTAACCAGCAGGTTCAAGAAGTAGATGCATCGGTCATTTCCTGCTCAACAGGTGTTTTCTGAACCGGGTAGTACTGGTAGTGCAGCTCACCGACATCATCGCCTGAAAGCTTCTTCCAACCATCAGGGCCAACGTGATAAACTGCAATGCAAACAACAAGTTATGTCAGCCACAAACTAACCTGCTAACAACAAAGAGGCGATCATAAGGAAACTCATTCAACAAAAATCAATGAGCAATTAAAACACCGTCGACAGTCCTGGCAACATAGCAAGGCAATGCCAGGAATGGTTAGTGAGAACAGAACGTGTATGCAGCATCACCTCACAATGGAAATTCTGAGGAAACCAAACCTTCTAGTTATGAAAAGTTAAGTTTTTCTACCCAAGAACTATAGCAAGAGGAGAAAACTGATCTAAATCATAACCAGGAAACATAAACAATGTGGCAGATGCAAGATTCAGAATCAATTCGAAAATTTATGATGGAACTTGTCCCAGTTGCTAATGTCACAATAACATCTTCCACTGTGACTTAATACTTTATCCGTATAAAAGTTAAGAAAGCTGGTTTTGCTACTCATAAAACAGCAAAAATAGGATAAATAAACATCACAAAGTAGAATAAAACATACCACTAACACAACCCCCACTTGCTCCATCACGGAATGTTGCATGATAAATAGCGCGCCGTGCTAACTCACCAGCTTCCTCGACTGACATCTTGAAGCGGTAACTGAAAGGTCACACATTATTTACCTTCGAATTTAGAAGACACAAATGAGAAATAAAACAGACATGAAAAGAATCCTACCCTTCATCCAAGACACTATAAGCGTACAGGGAACCAGAGCCAACAGAGAACCTGTTTCCCTTGAGCCTGGCACCTTCGCTATCAACATAGTACAAGCCAGGACCCTACATCAAAAGAAGAAGAATCAACCAATAGATCAAACAACTTAAACAAACTGAAGATATATAATCAGATGCAACAATTCACCTTCTCATCCCATCCAGCAATCATTGTACCAATTGACAGTCCCATCCCACGGTACGAATAAAGGATATTGGCCAATAGTTTTGAAGCACCAGTGACAGAGATCCTTCGCTTGTTTGCAAGCTCGTGGAGGCGGCACTATAATGGAGAACCTAGATTAGTCTTACAGTCTTACTATGAAAAGATGATGCAAATAACAAGAAGCAAAAGCAAGAGGAAAATCTGACCTTGGTGCCTAGGTTCCTGTGCCAAAATTGACAATCAGCAGCACCACCAGCCATTGTTCCCAGCATGTAGGGATTTATTTCAATGATTTTCCTCACAGTTTGTGAAGCTGAATAAAAAGATATAGATCATTAAAAAAGTACAGTACCTGATATCACAGAATAACCATCAAAACAAAAACTAAATTTCTAATCTGAACCATAAGAACCCAACACAATAGCCTTTTTAGAAACCACAGTGAACACTAATCGGTAAAAGAATGAAGTTTCATCATTTTCTTCAATCGAGCATGTATAAAGGCCTTCAAAGGAACATAGTTTAGCCAAACCGGTAATCCAAGAAAACTACATTTTCTCCATTCAAATCCTAATTTATCTCTACATTACCTTGATCCACTGACTGCTATTCATTGATGATCTTTAGCTCTCTGAAAATACTATTCCATTAAGAATACTTATCTTCCAACTACTACGATGGCATGTAAGCATATCCATCATATGATTGTTTGATATCCAAACACAGCCACAGGTCCATGGTGTTGAGAGGTTGTGACACTGTACGTTCCCACTTAATTTCTACCTCTGATCACTGGCTGAGTCAAGGGTTGTTTGTTACGTGGTGTTCCTACTCAACACACTATTTTTTTTCGTGACACTTCAAGTCTACTAGTAGATTGGTTTGATTTTCAAAAATTGCTAAACAAGTCTCTTACCATTGTAAATTGAACAAACAAGTTCAGATTTGCAAACATGAGTATAAATAGTTCAAGTATAACATGACTAGACAATCGTTTAAGAACAGATCGCCTATTCTTTCTTAACATGTTCCTCACTTATCATTAATGAAGTTTTTTTAGATGAAATTGAGGCCTAACTAAATCTGTACATGAAAGATCCATTGGGATAAAAGTGAGGTTCAAACCACTAGCAAATTTATGTTTCTTCTTCACAAATCACACATCAACACCACTTCTAAAATCTGAACTCTACATCACAAATCGATAACATGACGACGAGTCCTAGAACTATAAGGAGAGTTGCTCACATATGTAGCCGCCCATGCTGGCCCTGGAGTCGGCTGCGACGATGACGCCCTTGTCGAAGATGAAGGCGAGCGTAGTCGTTCCCCGCTTGTTCTTCACCATGTCCTTGGTCTTCGCCTGGAACCGGTCGAACTGCTCGGAAGACAAAGAGGCGAATCAGCACTAACGAATCTGACTAGGGTAAGGAGATCGAGGGGAGCGGGGGATCGGTTGCTCACGTCGGGGCAGTTGGGGAACTCCATGGCTGGCATGGCGGCGCCGTCGACGTCGAAGAGGAGGCCGCCGTCTTCTCCGGCGGGGGCCCCGAACTGGGTCTCGAGGGCGGACATGTCCAGCTTCATCATGGCGTCGCCGGCGTTGCGGAAGCGATGGATCGAGTGAGGAGGAAGAGGAGTTGCAGCGTCGCCGCTTTCGATTTCTTCCCCTTTCTTTCTTGCGTTAGAAGAAGTTGCGGTGCGTCCGGTGGGCCTTTTGGGCCTTTGGGCCTGTACCCTAGTGAAGGTGTCCAACAGATTTATCAATTGTTCCTTAAAAAAGAAAAACAGATTTACCAATTCTCTGTTTCGGAATATTGGCTGTCGTTCTCTCCTCTTCACTATGCTTTGCCCAATAATTTGTGAGGATTTGTCACTGGAATGTTGTGAGTTTGTTTTAAAAAATGATTCCTTGCATTTTCAGAGAGGAAAATCGTAAGAACACTTGGACACTTTAGGGTGATAAGACGTTCATATAGCCCTAAATACACTTAAATTAAGGCCTATGATACAACTTTCACATTATCGTATGTTGTAATTTTTAAGCAGATCAAAATATCCCGTGTTCCATCCATATACGCATTATGAAAGAAGGATTTGCCGGCTCAGTCTTCGAAGATGCTCATAAGGGTAGAGTTTACGTATGTGCGTTCATAAGGATGAGTATGCGTGCGTTGTGAGTGTCTGAGTTGTACTGTGTAATCAAAACAAAAAAGAAGGTAATACCGCAACGAGCTCCCCCAACGCCCAACTACGCTTCCCCCTCTTGCACCGAGGCAGAGCACCAGCGCAGCATGTGACCGAAAGCTAATTTCAGGCTTTCAGCACTCATGCAACCAGTGACAACCCCGAGCGTAGCACTAGGTTTGATTGATTACTTCGTGCTTTGTGGCTGTGATCGCACGAGCTGATCCAGCAACCAAAAAGCCGCGACCATTTGCGCCACTACTTTGATTTCTGCTTGCGGGCACGGAGGCGGAGCACGTAGTACGTACACGAGCCAACCTGAGCTGACTTCTTATTTTCACCGACTAGTGCAACACAGCTGCTGCCCGAGCTTGGATTTGTCCCACCACAGAGCTCGAGCTCGACGGTTCTCCTACCTGCTGCGCCAAGCACGGTTCCCCTGATTTCCTGTGGGCCACTTGGGTTTACTCCGCTACCAATCTGGTTCGATTCCTGCGTCGCTTGGCCGCTGCAAGGCCTGAATTCGATCAGATTGTGTCTGCACTGCCAGCTATACGTGGCGGTGTGGGTGTCCTTGACGACCTTGTCCTTGAATTCGATCCGAGTTTGGGCTGGGGCCGGCCAAGCAACCAACCAATATAGCCCCCGCCGATGGAGAAAATCAGGGCAGACCAGACCACGCCGCCAACAACCAATAATCCGCTTGATCAAGGGGATTAGGGCGAGATGGAGGAGGGGAGTGCAGGCCGGGTGGAGAAGAAGATGAAGAAGGTGATGGTGTCCCAGAAGGAGATTGACATGATCCTGGCGAGGCCTCTCCGTCGTCGCTTGACCCGCCCCACCGCCGAGGAGATATTCGAGGCCACGGACCCCGCGTACCCCGAGTCGCTGGAGATCGCGGCCGAACTCCTGGAGCTTTTCGACAGCGGCGAGGCGCTGATGAGGCTTCACGACGAGGAGGACAGCCCTCCATCAGTTCCGTACCAAGGGATACGCCGAGATCGAAGTTACCGACGACGAGGGCGATGGGGAGGATGGAGAGACACGGGCGTAGGCCTGGCGAGAGGAGGAGAGATCGACGTCGCCGAGGACTAGCTAGGCGGACTGATTCCATGGCCGGTCGCAACAGTGGTTTTGGAAGCAAACAATTGCATGTGTTACAACCTGTTTTGGAAGCAACAATTGCATGTGTTACACCTGTTCATACTGTAACTAGATTTTTCCTAGGGCCGTGTGTTGACTCTTCTAGAGATACTAAATCTGTGCTTGTGCAATTTATTCTAGTAATATCATCTTGTTATTATGTGGTTGCTGTGTGTCTCCCCCGTGCTATGAACCTGTTGAAAACCGTGGTTATTTGAACAATCATCTTTCTCAAATGATGATCTTAGAATGACGAGTTCACAGCTAGTAGCTTCATTTGATCTTGTGGAGGGAAAAAATTCATATTGGTACATCCTCAAATTTGAAGGCGCTGTTTTGGAACACAACAATCTCATATTAATTTAAAAGGGCAGCGCTACGGTAGTCCCATGTCTTTCTCTTGCACCTAGTGGTGCAAGATAACAAATAAATCTTAGCCCTTGATTCTTTCAGAAAGAGAGAGAAAAAAATCGGCAAGTTTGTAACAACTTTGAAATGAAGCCTGGTTCTTTGGCTAGTTTGGAACAACTTTGGAATGTGACCCCCTGCGCCATGCATGTATGCGTAGATTCAACAAGAAGTACGTGAAAACAAAATAGCATAAACAAATGTGTTCTTTTTGCAAAGATGAATATTTTTTTCGAAGAACACAAACAAATGTACAAATCATGGCTAGCATATATCATAGCGTCCAAGTACTCCAATCTGTGGTTGTGCATTTCGGAAGAGCAAAAGAAAAAAAAAAACAACAAATTGACCTGACATGCTAGGATATGTACGTTCACCATCACGTTCCACCGTGACCTTAGAATACGTTTCACCATCAATTCATCACGTATTACCAAATGTAGAATTCTTTTTACGTAAAAGGGGGAAAAAGAACAGGTTGATTTCATGAAAAATAGTAGCACGTATGGAAAAGAATTAACTATAGTCAGGCACTTTCCAAAAAAGAAACGATCATGATATTATTTCCTTGTTCTGCTGCTAACAAATTCGGGAACCAATCAGCAAGAAATCTGGAGCAAATATATCTTCACGTGAGTTTCTTGAAAACAATTAATTACTTTCCAAAACAGAAAATAGAAAGCAATAAAAGTAATCATAGGTGAACTCTTGCCTCAAGATCTACATAATAGACGGCTCACAGTTATTTGGGACTACCGTAGCAGGAGCCATTTAAAAAAATATGAATAGCCAAAATTCACTTACAAGTTGAAAAGAAGAAGATAAATTCACTTACAGTGAGTAAATTCGATGTTTTATTTTCTTCAAATTTTCAAAGGGCGTTAAAGTTATAATTTCACTAGGTTCCACATTGACAATTTGCTTGTGTCAGTGAGAATCATGTCAGGCTTTGAATAAAAAAAAATCATGTCAGGCTTCGTTGAAACTGATACTCACTATGCCAAAACAGAAGAAATAAGACACTCAGTCACAGACGCGTTTTTGAAACGCGTCACTATTGTTATATTACAGATGCGTGCTATCAAAACGGGTCTCAAATACGTTTATGCAGTTAAAACGCGTCTCTTATATACCCATATATCAGACGCGTCTTCAGAAAACGCGTCTGTTATCACTACGGCGTGTAGCTTGAGACGCGTTTTCTACAGCCGCGTCACGCGAAACCAGGGTCAGACCCGAAAAATTGCTCAGATTTGGTTCATCCGCACACGCGTCCGGGCCCTCTCTCTCATCCCCAACCCTTCTCTCTTCCATTCGCTGCCTGCCCGGATAGCGTCCTCCTCTCTCTCTCTCTCTTTCCCTCTTCTCCCAGATCTGGACCTTGCCGGCGCCCCCTTCTCCTCTCGCTCGAACCTCACGCTCGCCGAGTAGGTCCTCGCCTGCCTCGTAGCGCTCCAAGCCACCTTCATTGTGGGGAGTGGGCGGCCACCACGACGCGCGGGCCGGGGCTTCAAGCAACCCCGAGGTCTGCGGCTGGCATCTCCGGCCAATGATGTCGTCCAACGAGGACTGGAAGGTGTGTGTCTACTTGCCGCTATACTGACGGAGCTTGGATGCGCCGAATCGGGCGTGTGTTTGAGGCACACCCCATCGCCGGCGCACGGGAGGAGCTGCACATCTGAGAGCAGGACTTCGGCAACTTCCAGGACCGGGAAAGGATGGGCGTTGAGAAGGAGATCCGGCGCCGCTACCTCCATCCCTACCAGATCCGTGCTGGGCACCACTGCTTCAATCGATTTGAGGTACACCACCATACCAATCCACCCACCCACCCACCCCCTCCCCCCCCCCCCTCTCTCCCTTCACCCAATGTCCAGATCTGGCGCAAGCATAACCACCATCAGCCCATGTCCTGGTTGAGCCCTGCCCTCCTTGCTTGCTACGTGTTCGACGGATTGCCGCACCATAGGCTATGCTATGTCCCATGCTTGCTACGTGTTCGACAGATTGCCTCAATGAAAGAAGAGTTAGTCGTCCAGTCCATCAACTCTCTCTCACACACACACAAAACATGAAGTGGTTCTATGTAGGCTTGTTGTTTCGAATGCTGAGATGGCAGCTAAGTGATCTGAAATCATAGTGCTCAGGTGACCAGCATTGATTGCGTGCTGCTGATAGTGTGTTGTTCTGACTGCTGTATGAATTGCATACGTTGAAATATGTGGTGTGGTGTGTCAGTTACATGGCAGTGTTAGCTGTGTGATTTTATTTTATTACTCTTGCATACAGTTTTTAGCTTATTACATAGCTGTGCTGAGTCTTGACTATTTAATCATTGCAGGATTAGGACTGCCAAAGTTCCAAACTCATAGTATGAGTGCCCAGATTTATCCACATCTGGTTTTATATTTAATAATAACTTGTGTTTCAAGAATGTAAAATGCTTCTATCCATTAATTATCTTCCTTTAGAGATAATGATTAATATGTACATCACTTCCATGGATTAAGACAACGAATTTTGTTTATATCAGTTTCAAATTTGTTAGCAACATGAACTTTTAATGCTCATTTAGGCTCTATGTTACTCACATTTTTAGATGACTATATTCTCTACTATGTGCAAATCAGAATCATGTGACTACTTGGGCTGGGACTTGTTGAAGAAAGCAATAGCATAACTCACTACCAGAAACAAAGTACTTATTCTGTACCCCTGTATTGGAAAATTGTCTTCTGGGCAAATCAGAATACATATGTGGCTCGAACAATATAATTTTATCTTCTGTGATATTATTGCAATTATGTACGTGCTTGCAGATTGATGAGTTTTTCTATAATACAAATGGATTGCAAGTACATTCTGACATCTATTTTGCCATCGAGTTGGATTGCCTGACTATAGTCTACGGTCTACCTTAACAGGACTTTTCAATCCATTTTGCCAAATATGAGGAGCTGAATTGAAGACTGACTTTATTAGTCCACAGAGGGTAACTTCTTGCTAACTTTATACAATGATGAATCTTGCCCTATACAATCCTTGCTACCTGTGTTTCATTACTGTGGCTATTGTAGCGGCTCCCAAATTCATAGCTGAATGTTAAGACTGTGTTTCATTACCTGTAAATAAAAGGTTGCAACTAGCAGGTTATTTCAGTATTGCTTGTCTCAGATTTGTAAATTAACTAGCTCCTCTTGCCTGTGCTTTCTTCTTTGCAGGCATGTGTTTTTTTTCTTTCTTTATGGCTTGGGATCTGAACAATTGAATGGTAATATAATAACACCTCCTTGCTCTGTGTTTATTTTCTTTACTGAGGATTGCTGATACTGAGTATTAAATGGATTGTTTCCATTTCTTCTAGACTTTTGTGGTGCAGTGAAGTGGTGCTAGCTGCACAAGTCTTTGCCTTAGGCCCTGTTCGTTTCTTTTAGCGCTAAATTTTAGAGTCCTCTAAACAAAGAGAACCTAGTACTAAATAAAGTCTAATGACAAAACCTTTTTACAGATAGCTACATCTTTACGAGACGAATCTAATGAGTCTAATTAATCTATGTTTTGCTACAATCATGCTACAGTAATGCTACAGTAACCATCATCTAACCACGTCTTACTTACCCTCATTAGATTCGTCTCGCGAATTAGACCAGGGGTTCTGCAGTTAGTTTTGTAATTAAACTTTATTTAATACTCTTAAATGATAAGATTCTTTTCTTTAGACCCCTCTAAATTTTATACCCCCATGAAACGAACAGGGCCTTAGTTACTCTAAGAGGTTCAATGTTGTGGCCTGTTTTTAATAATATATTTAGTTTTCCCTTTATTTATACTAATCCTTCCCTTTATCTATAAAAGTGTTTATGGGAACCTCAACCAGTATGTTCATTTTGAGTAGTCTTCAACCTCTATTCTTCTCTGGTTTGACAACTGAACTACAAATATTTTGTGCTCTGGTTGTCATCCAGCTGTTCTGAATTTTTTGTTCTTATCTTGTTAGGAACTTGACTACAGAATGTTTCAAGTATTTTGGAGTGGAACACTTTGTGTGAAGATAGCTACGTGGCTGCAGGTATAACTGATAATTTGCATTATTTTTTTGTGATAGGATTTCTGGATAACAAAGATATTTCTGATGGGACCTAGTTGCTATCATCATTTTACTGAAACTACATTTGCTGCTCGTCAAAATCAGAATAGCTGCATTTACACGAAATGTTTAGTTTACCTCATGCATTGAGCCTTTTAGTTTACCTTAAATATCTTGAAGCCTTCTGATTATGCTTGGATAAGCACTTCTTTGTACAACAACATAATTTGTCCTGTTAATATTTGAGGTAAATTGTAAAACTGATATCCCTGTGTGTGTTCAGTGATCATAAATGTAGCACGTTGTAGAATGTGAGCAGCTGATGTGAGGACTGATTGTTGCATACAGACAGATACAGTAGAGGTGACAAGTTGCTAACTTGGATGCATTCTGAAACCACATGCCATGCCCGAGTGTTATTTCTGCATGTTCTACCTTTTGGTATAATGGTTCTCCTCTGCATCCTGTTATCTCTGTGTATTTTGTTATATCACTACATTGGTTATTTGCTGAAGTGTTCTAAAAACAAGTCTGTTTCTATGCTAGAAGATATGGACTGATAGAATCATCGCTATTCCCCTAGTATTTGTATTGTACAGAATGGATGCAAACAATTCTGAAATGGAAGATTGTTGTGTACTAATATCCTTGGATCGATAACCATAGACTAGTGCAAAATTCTGAGGCATATGCATGAAGGTTTTTTTACATAGAAAGTAGAAATGATTAAGTATTGTATGCAGTTCAGTTGATGGAATATTCACCACCTGCTTTTCATCAACTTTCCCACATATAACAGTATTTTCATTTGTCACAGGATCTTGTATGAACTATGAAGCAATAAGTATTGATTTTCAAGACGTGGAACTGAACATGAGAGGTAAGCTTAGATATGAGTGGTAGCTAGGTCACTGGCCTGAGAAATGCATGCTAGAAGTAACCTAGGTCACTGCCCTTTGCTTTGTAACGTGTATAATCCATGAAACGTGTGTTTGTAATGGTACAAATCATGTATTTGGAATGTATAGAATGGATGGATGTACAGATAAAATGTGTGTATTTGTATTGTATAGAATGGATGGAATATTTGTATTTGGAATGTATATGAGATATATTCTGTATCCACGATGTTTTTTTTATTTTGTTACTTTATCATTTGAGACACGTTTTACCGGAACGCGTCTCCAATGAAAGACAATAGAGACGCGTAATGACAAAACGCGTCTCCAAAGAACGACACTAGAGACGCGTTTTGCTTACACGAGTCTCAAATGACCTATCATTAGAGACGCGCTTTGCCAAAACACGTCTCTAATGTGGGGTCATTTGAGACGCGTAAATCCGCGTCTCTGATATCTTCACATTAGAGACGAAAATTTTCAGACGCAAAAAAGTCGCGTCTCTAATGGAACTTGAGACGCGTCTGTAATCAACTATTTTGGCATAGTGACTCTACACCATCCTTTTTGTCCATGTCAGCCAGATTGTAAAACCAACTAGAACGGACGAGTGCCACATCGATATAAATCCCGACCGATTATTAAACCAATGAATTTACCAACGTTCCTAAGTTATTACGCAAGTGAAACCATCTGCTTATTTTCTCATTCCCCTACTGATCTGGCAACCACTACTGAAAGAAAACATTACTTCTGATTGCTCATTCTGGCTCGTTCCCTTGTCGGCCGTGATCACGAGCTACAGCAACGAACCAACCAGAGAGCCCGGTTGCGAGTACGAGCCGCAACCATTTGCTGTTTAGCGCCATTACATTTATATTTGTGTTTTTTTTTTACTCAGACACTCCTTTGATTTCTGCACGCGAGAACCCGAGCCAACCAGACGTGATGTTACTTTCATCTGACGGTGACTGCGGAGACACAGCTGCTGCCCAAGCTTCGATTTCTCTCATCACGGAGCTTCGATTTCAATTCAACCTGTGGCTGCAAGACCCGAATTCTATCCGATTTTGGATGTACTGCCAGCTAGAAGTGGCGGCAGGGTGGCGCGTGGTGCGCAAGAACCATATACCACCACCGCCGAAAAAAATTGTGGTGTACGTTTCCTTGAAAGATAGTTCGGATTGGGGCCGTCCAAGCAGCCTCCCAATATATAGCCCCACCGGTGGAGAAAATAAGGGCAGACCAGACCACGGCCGCCAATTGCCCAACAATCCGCTGGATCTAGCTAGTTCTTTTTTGAAAAGAGATCTAGCTAGTTCTCGGAGCGTAATAAGAGGGAGATGGAGGAGGGGAGCGCAGGCTGGGTGGTGAAGAAGATGGCTAAGACGAAGAAGGTGATGGTATCCCAGAAAGAGATCGACATGATCCTGGCGAGGCCTCCTCGTCGTCCCTTCCCCCGCCCCACCGCCGAGCAGATCCATGAGGCCACAGACCCCGCGGACCCGGAGTCGCTGGAGATAGCGGCCGGACTCGTGGAGCTTCTCGAAAAGGGGCGAGGCACGGATGAAGGCTTGGCAGGATGAGGAGGAGAGCATCCGTCAGCAGTTCCGGACCAAGGGATACGCCGAGATTGAGGTCACCGACGACGAAGACGATCAGAAGGATGGAGAGACGCGTGCGTAGGCTTGGCACGATGATCATCGGAGGAAAGCATCTGGTAATAGTTCGTCGAGATCAGAGCCACAATGGTGGTGTCATTGGAAGCAACAGTTGAATGTGTTATTAATTACTCAGTTCTATCCTTTTTTGCGATGACTTTACTCTGTTCTATCTATCCTAGTAATACTAGTAGTATCTAAATCTTGGCCGTGTCTTCTGTGCTTATATGCAGTTTATAGTCTAGCAATATCTTCATGCGAAGTTTCTGGTTGTGGAGCAACTCCAAGAGCTTAGCTAAATCTCCTTTTCTATATTTCTATTTAGCTACCCATTTAGCCAGGATTCCCTCTCCAGATTTCAGTGTATTCCAACAGCCTTTTCAAAAAACAGACTTTCTATATTCAAAAGCCACTTTTACCACTGAAGCGATTCATCGAACAGCTACCATGCGCTCGCGCTGTTGCAGCTGGAGCAGGGCATCAGGTTGGGAGCAGCAGTGCAGCGCGCGGGCGAGGAGCAACAGAGGTTGCATTTTCATGCCATCGCATCGCCGAGCCGCTGCTCCTGCTCATCGGCCAGGACCCCGTCGTGGCGCACGCCGCCGCCAAGTTCACGCTCTACATCCTCCCGTCCGCCTTTGCATTTCACGCATCGTCACCGTGCTAGCTACATTAATTCTGTTTGCTACAGCTTCCGTTCTTGCGCTGCATTTCACTGCCGCCAAGTTCACGCTCTACACTTGCGAGGCATAAGCAAGTGTTCGAGCACCAAGATCCAGATAGGCTGAATGCTTAAGCTGCTGTCTCGGACATCATTCCTTCATAACTCGTTGCTGCCCTCCAGGATCAACACAGGTTTTCCTCCAGGCGCAGAGCAAGGGTCACCGTGCTCGCATGGATCGGCATCGCGGGTCTCGTCTCCAACCGCGTGCTCAACTACTTGCTCGTCGTCGTCCTCGGGTGGGGGCTCCTCGCCTCCGCCGCGGCCTACGACATCGCGCACGGGTTGGATCATCGGCTGGTGCAAGGACGGATGGAGGGGATGGTCCATGGCCGGTGGCCGCGTTCCCGGACATCGGCGCCTTCCTCAAGCTCTCCCTGGAGCAGTAGCGCGACGCGCCGGCGAGCAAGTAGTACGCACGAGCGGCAGCACGGCGCGCCGGCGAGGAGCAGCAGTGTGGCGCCCGAGCAGCGGTAATGGCGTGCGAGAAAGCTACAGCGCAGCGTCTCTTGGAGTTGCTCTGAAACTGTTTAAAACCGTGCCCATTGAACAATCAATTTTCTCAAAATCACCAGTTTTCTACCAGTATAGGGATATAAATCACTGACCGATTAAATTAACGAATTTATCAACCGTTCCTAAGTATTACACAAGTGAACCCATGCATGCTTATTTCCACATCCCCCTCCTGATCTGGCTACCATCACTGAAAGAAAACACTATTTTCTGATTGCTAATTCTGGCTCGTTGTTCCCTTGGTGGTGAGCCCGTACCCGAACGGGAAGAGCGGGTTGTAGCGCTTGTCGCCATAGTTCATGGGCAGCTGGTCGACGGACTTGAACCACGTCCGCGGCAGCTTCCCGGTGAACCCATAGTCGCCGAACAGCACGTCGGTGATGCCCTGTCCCTCGGTCCCCGGCAGCCAAGCGGCGACGAGCGCGTCCATGTAGTCCACGTACGGCTCCACCACCAGCGGCCTCCCGGACACGATGAGCACGACGCACTTGACGAGCCCGCACACGTCCTTGATCACCTTCTCGCCGGGATCCGGGATGGTCAGGTTCTGGTTGTCCCCCGCCGTCTCCGCGTACGGCGCCTCGCCGACGGCGACGATCGCGTAGTCGTAGTCCCCGGCCTTCTGGATGTCCTCCTTGTCGGGCTTCTCCGCGTACTCCACCGCCGTGTCGTTGTCCACCGCCGACTTGACCGCCTCCAGGATGGTCTTGCCGACGCCGGTGACGTTGTTGCCGCTCTCCCCCTGCCACGTGGCGGTCCACCCGCCGCACTGGTAGCCCAGGTTGTGCGCGTGGCTGCCCGCGACGAGGATTTTTTTCGCTTTCTTGGCCAGCGGCAGCATGGGCTCCCCTTTCTTGCCGTTCTTGAGGAGGACGAGCGACTTGCGGACGGCCTCGCGCGCGACGGCGCGGTGCTCCTGCGCGCCCAGCTCCTTGGCGAGGCGCGGGTCCGGGAGCGGGTCCTCGAAGAGGCCCATGGTGAACTTGACGCGCAGGATGCGGCTGACGGCGTCGTTGATGCGGTCCAGCTTGATCTGGCCCTTTTTCACCTGCGACACCAGGTCCGCCGCGAACTCCGGGTAGTCGTACGGGATCATCACCATGTCGATGCCGGCGTGGATCGTCTCCTCGATGGAGTGGTAGTAGTGCTTGTGCGGCGGCGTCGTGATGCGGTCAACGGCCTGCCAGTCCGTGATCACAAACCCCTGTTTTGTTTGCAGGTGGGTACAACATCAATGTCACGTAAGCATCAAAATTCAAATTTGACATTTCAAGAAATGAGGGAGAGCAACAAGAATAAGAATGCAAAATCCTAGCTGCTGACTGACCCTGAAGTTCATCTTGTTCTTGAGCGTCTCGGTGATGAGGAACTTGTTCTCGTGCATCTTGATCCCGTTCCAGCTGGAGTAGGAGATCATGATGGTGGAGATGCCCTTGATGACGGCGTTGTCGTAGGGCGGCATGTGGATGCGCATCAGGTCGTGGAAGCTCAGCACCGTGTTGTTCTCGTTCAGGCCGCGCGTCGTGCCGCCGTCGCCCACGAAGTGCTTGGCGCACCCGGCCACCTTCTTCGACCCGCCCACGAACGGCACGCCCTTGGGGTGCTTCGCCGGGACGTCGCCCTGCAGCCCGGTCACCATGTTGGAGGTCATCAGCTGCACCAGCCGCGTGTCCTCGCTGTAGCTCTCGTAGCAGCGGCCCCACCTCGGGTCACGGCACACCTGCACCGGATCGTCGGTCACATTAACGTTACACGTGCATGTATATATGGCCTTAATCATCACGGAAAGAAAATGCAGACAGATGATCTAGATCAGAAAATATATGAAGGTACCGCGACGCATGGCGCGAAGGTGTAGGGGATTCCGGTTGCCCTGGCCTCGTGCGCCGTGGCCTCCCCGATCTTCTTCACCAGATTGGGGTCCCGGGTGGCGCCGAGCCCGACGTTGTGGGGGAAGATGGTGGCGTTGTACACGTTGTTGTTGCCGTGCACCGCGTCGATGCCGTAGATGATGGGGATGCCCAGCCGGGTCTTGAGCGCCGCCTTCTGCATCTGGGTCACCATCTTCTGCCACGTCGACGCCGTCGCCTTATCCGACGGCACGCTGCCGCCGCCGCTCAGAACGCTACCTGCACGACAATGCACATTGATTGATTAATGGTTATCACCAGCAACCACACATGCATCGATCAGATACGTACCAGACAATATATGTACTTACCGACGAAGTACTTCTGGATGACGGTGGTGGTGGCGTTGGCCCTCTCGATCTGCGACATCTGCCCGATCTTCTCCTCCAGCGTCATCCGGCTGAGGAGGTCGTCCACGCGCTCGTTGATCGGCTGCTTGGGGTCCTTGTACTTGACGTACCCATCCGCCGCCGCCGGCGTCGAAGACATGACGAGGAACAACGCGACGAGGAGGCACGCGACCGTGGCCGCCGCCGGCGAGCGCGCCATCGTCAGGAACACCGGCATGGGTCGAGTGATGAAGAGGAAGGGGAGAAGAGAGAACTCGATCGAGTGAACTGGAGTGGGAGGCGAGCCGGGAGATTTTATAGAGAGGGTTTGCACGAGGCGGTCCGCCTCCGCGCACGCGCGCTTATCCTCGTAACAAACTCAGCGATCCGATCCGTGGTTATCACCGGAGTGATGAGGCGCGAGCGGTGGAGGTAGCAGCATGCACTTGCCCGTCGGGTTCGGCACTGGTGCGGCATGCTCGCCCTGCTCGGGTTTTGACCGAGCAGCTCGCTCGCATATCGTTTCACCTGCTGAAATCTAGCAAATCCCGTTTGTTCAGCCGTTACATCATTTTTTTTTCCATCGGAAGAACAGGTCTTGGAAGTTGGGATGGGATTGAGGCAAAGGTTCGTATTTGGGTTGGTCTTCACGACTGCGTGACGGAGGCAGGGGTGGCTGTTAGCCACCTCAGCTCGTTGGGATAATGACCTGAACTAATGAGGTAGCTCAGCTTAGTTCACTAACGTCAATCAACAAGTTAAACATGTAACTCGGTTCGGCTCATTATACTACCGATCTAGACAAAAGTATTTATTGAATAGCTTTTTAAAGGGCCCTAGCGTAAAAGGTAAACCTCATGTTGCACCTAAGATCACGGATGGTAGAAGTAACCATAATATTGTTCTTTTCTTCTTAGTGTTTATTATATTTATCAAACACAATATTTGTCATTGACGTTAGGTATTTGTAGAGGCTCATTAGGCTCGTAAGCCGACACACAAGCCAGCTCGAGGTAGCTAAAAAATCTAAAAGCTTAAAACCTAACTCAACTCGTTTAAAATTGGAATGAGATGAATCGAGCTCGTTCCGAGCCGACCTAGCTTGCGAGCTACAAGTTTTATTGACACCTCTACACAGAAGAGCCTTTAGCCCACACACAAAAAAAGGACTACCTTAAAGCTTCTCTAGACGATCTTGTATCATCTTGGACGATCTCGTATCCACTTTTGCATTGACGATGTTTACCTCAAATCTTCTCCAAACGAGGCTATGTTTAGTGAAATAACGAACTCTTAAAAGCTTACATTTTAAAAACTAACTCTTAAAGCTTCTCTAGTCTTTCCACTGGAAGGTGGATCTAGGTGAGGATAGGGGCTCAAGCCCCCCTCCCTCCTCTATATATTTGAGAATTCAATAGAGATGACCCAGATGTCTCTAGTCAGTTGTACTTCCATAACCCCTTTTGTTTTTCCATTATCTCCAACCTTTCTTTTATATCATACAGTGGAATTGGAAAGCTAATAATACACTCAAGAATTGTGAGGCACCCCCATGGTCAATTATGAATAGCTTATTGATATAGTATTATTTATGATATATTGCTTGTTCCCAATTATTATTTTAATGTTGTCAATATTATTTTAGATGAGATCCTAATAAACAAACATTTACATCTTTTATCTTAGGATCTTCTAACCCACAATACTCTTTCCTCACAGCAACACTGTCCTAATTCACTGGATGATAATCATGGTGACTTCCAAAGTTATTCTATATGCAGTGTTCCATATGAGAGTTAATCATGGTAACAACCTAATTATGTAGCTTAATAAAAGACACAAGATAAATGGGGATAGTAGCATGGGAAATCTTGATCAACACAAAACAATCGCATAAAAGTAATTCATTAATGTGGTTACATTCAGGAGGAGGGGCACTCCTCAGCATGACGAATGTGAGACTCTGCTCTAGAAATTTTGTCCATCTCGAGTTGTTGGTGTTTGACTTCATCCACCAGGGTTTAAATCTTAGTGTCAATCTATTTAGATGTTTGTGTGTTTGATGCCTAGAGATCGAAAGTTGCATTTCTTTCATCTAAAACTATTGAGTAACCAGATTGGCAGATTGCTATAGCCAATCACGATACCACTCTACCGATTTATTAAACAACACCAAAAATTATCTTGTGTTCATATTTTGGTAGCTAGATTACCGTTCACATTCCACGTGTATATGTTGAGTTTCTTCTTACTCTTTGACCAAATATATGCTATAGAATAAATTTAAAAAAACAGACAACTTTCTCACCGGTTCAATGGTTGATATGTGGGTCCCCTTATTTCATATTGTAGAGGTTAAATGTGGGTCCATGGTAAGAACGTTGTAGTTTTATGCAAAAAAGTGTCAGAATAGTTGTATGTTTCTGCAATTAATGAACACGCAAAATTGTAGTGTTCGTTACTGTTGTCAACAAACTTGCATGTTTTTGAAATCTCTTTGAAATTTACTCTATGTTATAAGATTCCAATATAGTTTTCGAGTAAGGATCAATTGCAAAAACAAAATCGTCACTTCACTATTAATGGAAAAATCTTCTGACATTCTGGTGCAGTACTTATCAATGTACTGAACGAAGCAACCCATGCTACATTACTAGTTGATTAACTATACAAAATTTCGCAGTGATCTTTTACATCTGAGACATACATGCGTAGACACGCTCGAAGGATCATATCATCTCGTCGGCCTTGGACGCCACGGGATTGGACGTCATCGGGTACGCGCCGTTCCCGTGCACCGACTGCTCGTACGTCTCGCCGTCGCCCCACACCGCGTACGCGTCCTCCCCGTGAATCGCGTCGTCGCCGGCGGCCAGCTGCTCCTCGCTGAGCCGGAGCGGCACGAGCATCCCGACGAGCAGGCACACGATGCTGGTCACGACCACGTTGAGCGCCACGACGAATGCGATCCCGGCGAGCTGCATCCCCACCTGCCGGAGCCCGGCGGCGGCGCGACCGTCCTTGATGGCGTACGCGAGGCCGACGTACCGCGGGTCGTCGCCGAAGAAGAGGCGCGTGAGCCGCGGCTCCGCGAGTACCCCCGTGAGCACGCCGCCGAGGCTGCCGGCGACGCCGTGCGTGTGGATGACGGCGAGCGTGTCGTCGACGCGCGTGAGGAGGCGGCTGCGCTTGTGCAGCACCATCATGGTGAGCCACGGCACGCTCCCGGACAAGGCGCCCATGAGCATCGCCGCCCACCCTTGCACCAGCCCGGCCGCCGGGGTGATGCAGACGAGGCCCGTGATCATGCCCTGCACGGCGCCGATGACGGACGGCCGGCCGAAGACGGCGCAGTCGAGGCAGAGCCAGACCAGGATGCTGGTGGCCGTGCACAGGTGCGTGTTCACGATGGCGACGGAGGCGTCGATGTTGGCGGCGTACGGCGCGCCGCCGTTGAACCCCGTCCACCCCATCCACAGCAGCCCCGCGCCGGCGAGCGTCAGGAGGATGTTGTTCGGCGGGAACGCCTCCCTGTCCTTGGCCGTCCTCGGCCCGACCTGCTCATCATGACATCATCGGTCGTTAATTTAGATCATATGCAATCAATCATGTACGGAAAATTGCAAGTACTAATACGTCCATTACGTACCCAGAAAGCGGCGGTGAAGCCGGCGATGCCGGAGGAGAGGTGGATGACGTATCCGCCGGCGAAGTCCATGACGCCGGCCTTGAAGAGGAACCCGTTCGGGCTCCAGACGCTGAACGCGCCGACGGTGTAGGAGAAGGTGAGCCAGAGCGGCACGAAGAGCATCCACGCCCGGAAGTTGACGCGGCCGAGGAGCGAGCCGGCGACGAGCACCAGCGTGATGGCGGCGAACACGAACTGGAAGAAGAGGAGCGTGGCGGCCGGGTACGCGCCGGCGAAGCCCTGCTCGGTCAGGAAGGCCTGCCCGAGCGCCGCGAAGTCCGGGCGGCCCACGAACGGGAGGAGGCGGTCGCCGAACGACATGCGGAAGGCCCACAGGCACCACACCACGAAGGTGGCCGCGAACGCGTACAGCGCCATGAACGCCGAGTTCACGGCCCACTTCTTCTTCACGATGCTGCCGTACAGGATCACCAGACCCGGCACGCTCTGCAGCCCCACCAGCGTCGACGCCGCCAGCTGCCACGCGTTGTCGCCCTTGTCCAGCCACTCCGGCGCAGCCTCCGTCGCCATCTCCACGGACGGCGAGGCACAACAAGATCACGCGAGTGTACAGTACAATGCGCGCGCCGCGTCCACGAGGAGGAAGAAGGAATGAACGGCCGCCAGGTGGAAGGGGCGAGAGCTATATAGGAATGGAGGGGAGAAAAGGTCCGCGTGGGAGAAGCGGGAGGTGTGCAGATTCTTCAGATACTTTGAACAACGGGATTCTGTTATGTGGCTGCTGAATCTTGCGGCGTTTTCGGCTGGTTTTCACTGTGCAGTAACGCCGCAATTAACGCGTGAGCTGTTGCTGAGTGCCGCGATTTTTGCATCCAGGTTGTGTATGACTGGGGGTGTGTGACAGTGACTGTATGCAGCAAAGAGACATTCTAATCTGGTACGATTAAGCATGACTACCTGAATGCTGAAGTGAATCGCTGTAACCAATCTCATCTCAACTCACAATGTTGTCCTATTTGCAGATGCGGTGTTTCTTATGACAAGATCAGAACAAAGGAATTTATTCCCGTTCCTTCGTTGCATCGCAACAAAAGATTACAGTTTGGCTTCAGGGATGCCATCCAGTTCACCCGTTGTACTCAGCTGGACCGAGTCAATAGCAGCATACGTATATGCCATATGTAGACAACACATAAGCTTCCATTACAAAAGCCATTTGGGCTGAACTTACACTACTCTTTTAAAAGCTGGAGAGAAATCTCTTGCAAATGCATTGTTCAATCAAATGTCACCACATGGCACATCAAGGTATGAACAATAGAACAGATAAACGTTTTGGACGAAGCAGACATTTCAGTAGTTGAGTTTCAAATTTCTCAACTGGAGTAACTGTTTAGGAAGAAGCAGACATCAATGACAATTAAGAATCCACAGTCAATAGAATGACGCTATCACCTATAATCAATCATCAACACTACAAAGAATGGTGACTCTAAGTGCCAAAATCTTAGCTCCTCTATATACCAAATCTCATAAGACCCACTGAAAAGCGAGCCTCCCCAAGGAAAATGGACAAGCCAATGACGCGCTTGATTGATTTCCACACTGTCCATACAATCAAGGTAAGGTGCTTGCTCAAGAACTTCCAATATATTTTCCCAGGAAGAAGAGCTTCTACAAGCAGCACAGCAAGCTCAAGCAACAACAGCAGGGCCCTGTTTCAGGAGGGAAGGAGTAAAAATGAGTGAAACTGGAGTATGCAAAGCAAAGAATATTATAACTTAAAGACAATCATAACTGGAGTCCACTACTTGAATGGGATGCATATATTCAATGGCACACTAGGATATTCGCAAAGACGCAACATTATTCTTGAAGTTACAAGGCTTCTTTCCTGCTCTGCGTTCAACACCCCTTAGGATTAGCCAAAAGCTAGCGAAGGCAGTATCTTGCAGCTTCATGATTTGCATGTCTGCCTCACACGACATCTACAAGTCACAGATAGCGCATATCTAAAACTGCACGGCTAAACTGAGCAACTGCTCCAGCATTCTCCACTAGTTCCTCGTTGACCTTCCTTGTTTGCGTAAATGTCATGATTTTATTAACCAAGTTTTGTTTGATTCGGAGCTATTGAAATGGCAGTCCCTTTGAGATTCTGATCAATGACAAGGACTGGGCCTACAACTTACAAGTAAATATAATGTTCAATTGATCTAGTCTAGGCAAAGAGACAATACACTAATGGAAACAAATTGTGCTGCACACAGCACACAGCACACGATAAATATTGATCAAGATTGCTTAACTATAGAAGATACATATGGCTATATTCTCTGCACAAGCTATTGGGCATGCTCAGTATAATGTAACTACATACTTTTTCTTATTTTTGGTCCTAGTTTGAAATTTGTGGTACAATTAAAAAGAAGAAAATGTAAATTGCAGCTACATAGACTTGCCACATGAGTCAATAGCACTGCTCAACTTTCGATCATGAATTTAACAAGAGGTAAACGAGAGTAAAAATTATCAGCTATCACTTACTTTCGCTGTTAGATTTGACACGGCTATTTGGAACTTTTCCCTGGTTCTTGAGCCAGCTACATGACCAGCCTTGGCGACCTTGCTAAAAGCACCATTCAGCCAGCTTGTGCTGGCAGACACATACCTGCAAGTAGGGGAAATAATTGAAGAGATTAGCAATACAATACATGTAATCCATGTTGAAGAAAGATGTTGTTAGCTACTTCAGAATGTGCATGGTGTAATGAGCATAAAAAATCAATTGAGATATTTTAGTTCATTGTAAATCGTATATTCAGACTGAATATTACAAACGCGGATGAGAAGATACCTGTTGGTTTTCACAGCAGATCCTGTATCATTTAGCTTGCGTTCTGCGGCCAGCAACGCAGCCATTGTTTTATCAGAAACCTGTAACCTTTGGTCCACAGATTTCACCTTTTCATTTACAACTGATACTCCAGTGTTTATCTTCTCTGAAAGGCCAACACGCTTATCAAAGGAACTGATCCTCGCTGAGGCATTAGCCCTCAATTGATGTTTCTCGTCAAATGCTTTAGCCTTGTTCACAGCATCTTGTCTCATCGCTGAACCCCTTGCAATAACAGTTGTGATGACATCATGGGCCTTGCTGACGTACACATGCCTAGTGGGACTGGCAGTGGCCTATGTGGTACGACAACAAATATTATAATTAGTGACAAATGACACATAATTCACCATGCAATACAGTTACAAACATTTCTTCCTTGCCATAGGGACCCGGAGTACAAATGTTGCGTGGTTGTCACCATAATACAAAAAAGTAGAGTAAAATGCACCGGCGGTCCGTCCCCAAACTTGTTTCAGGGTGTCATCATATTGGGGTCCCTAAACTTCCTAAAGTGGGCCATCTATGCCCAAAGTCCAAGGCTGAATCATTGCGATTCAGTAGCAACAGTCATAGAGAGGAATGGCCAGCCATATCCGGCAAGGAGCCACATCAGCAATACAAGGGGTATTTTAGTGATTTGTTTTTACCTAAATGACACATTTAGCAAGTTCAGCAACTCGAGTTTGCATTTTGAGAATTTGGGACCTAGATGACACCTAAGGGTTTGTTTGCTTGCCCACCCCGGCTTGCCACGCCGCAGGTTTGGCAGCCGCTTAGTGTGGCACAGAAAAACAGCACCACACTTTGCGACCAGCAAAACAACAAGCTGCTGGAGCAAAACGACAGAGCGGCCAAAGTCTACGAAGGAACCAAGCACGTCACAAGTTGCCGAACGTTTGGCGTGGCCAATTGTGGCGTGCAATCAAACAGGCCCTAAGTCACCGCCTCATCCTCAACATCCACATCTGGTCACTGAACCCTAATAATATCACTACTCAGGGAAAATAAAACTAAAAGTCTACTTGGATTAAAAGGTACCTCTGCGGAGTGCTCCAAATCTGCAGTACGAACTGAACTTGTACTGGTCACCTCATTGACCACCACTTGCTGCATGATTTTCAGAATGATATCTCCATCAAAAGAAGGATCAATATACATCAATCACATCTTGTGTAACATAAATTAGTTAGCGTACCTGCTCAGTAATAGGGATGTAGATGTAATCTTCAGCTGGTGTTATGTTCACAATTTGATCCACGATTGTTGCTCCCTGGAGAAAAGCAAAATAGGAAATATTATTTCATGGTAGAATTAAGGGGCGGGGGGACTTATTCTAAGGTTCTGTTTTTAGCGACACGGTGAGATGCAAAATAGAATGAAGATACAGAGCTAACTACAGATTTACTGAGTATTCCACTCTGAAAACATACAAACTGGAAGAGCCTCGTCCATTGCAATACAATTTGAAATAATCATGTTAAGGTTGAAAAGATATTTCTGACTAATATGGCATGCTGCACGTGAAGAAACAGCTGGAATGAATGCTTACTTGGTAAGAAAGAATCAGAAAGTCAAAGAGTCACAGAAGTACCCTAATAAGATATGCAGGTCAATTCTATGTCAATCAAAGCAGGAACAAAATAATCAACAAATATTTGTTTCTTCTCTTTGTTAATTCCTCCATGGTCAATAGCCACCTTAAGATTTCACAAAGGATTTATGATGGTAATAATCCTACTTCCGTCATTTGACAGCCAATGAGTGACAGAATGAAGCACATGGCTTATGGTCAAAGTAATAAAAACAATCAAACTGCAATACGTTTCTTTATTCAAAAGACTATTCAAGAATTATGCATGTGCAAGGATCCTCAGATTCTGTGACAGAACTGCAATACAAACAAGGCCACAATAAATAACCTGTATGGACAATTTTCTATTTGTTGCCGACTGGTTTATAATAGGCCATGAGTCAAAATCAACAAAAAACGAATGGAACGAGTATTTACAACAAGAACAAAACACCTTTTCAATGCATTCAACCCTAACACGGCATATTTTTCATAGAAACCGACACAAAATGTGGGTTACTGGCGCAGCCGCGCCACCCCAAACATAACAGCGACTTATACCTACTTCACTGCCCACAATGACAGCCACACAAACTACACCATTCGCAACACAAATCCTAAAAATATAGAACCCAAATCACCAAGAAATCCCCCTTATCAAGTTATCAAACCAATTGATTCAAGAGGCCATACCGATAGCAGAAGCGCAATCTCGAGGGCCTTGGGTTCCTTGAACGTGACGTATGCCGTCCTCCCCGTCGCCACCCCGTCACTGAAACCGCCAATCAGAACCAAAAAATCACAATGCAGGTAGACGGGCAGCAGTAACCGAACAAGCAACCCAAGAAATCGATAGGCGCTCACAGTCTGATGTCGACGTGCTCGATTTCGCCGGAGAAGGAGAAGAACTCGCGCACCTCCCGCTCCGTGGCCAGATCTGAGATGTTCCGCACCCGCACCGTCCTCACCGCCCTCTTCCCACCCTCCTGCATGCCGTAGAAACCGCAACACCATCAAAACTCGTCACCAAAACCACCTCCTCCAAACCCTACCGCCAGTCGCCCCCGGTTGACAAGAAAACGAAGAGACGCTCACCTCCATGGCGCGGCGCCGAGAAAGGACCCAGAAGAAGCGGGCAACGAATCTGCGAATTCGGCGCTGCGCGAGGAAACCAGCTGCGGGGGCACGGGAAGGCGCAGTGGGGTGGTAGCGCAGGGCTCGTAGGCGCTCGGGCGATTGGCAATGGCGTGGTCCGGTTGGTTGCTCGTCGCCGCCGCCGCCGGTTGCTGCCGCTACTTTTCTTGAGCTGTTCGCTGCCTCGGTGGCCGAGGGAAATTAATAACGAAAACGAACCAGCTCTTCCTTCCTACTCATCGAAGGAAATACTCTTTCTGCCCTCAGAAGTAGAGGACCAGTGCGAAGGTCCTCGCGATGACATAGGGGTAGAAAAGTAATTACATCATGGGGTCTTACTTGGGCGACATGCTGGCTGCTGAGTTTGCTTGACGACGGCGCCATCTCTCCTGACCTGTCAAAGCAATTCTTTAATTTTTTTCCACGCATTAATCAAACGATTAAAACTGTGCTAAGTTAATGACTGGGCAACCGCAGGTCCACCAATCAGCCAGGGAAACCGGGACCGGGCCGTGGGGCTAATCTGATGGGAGCGTGGGGCCGTTGATTTGATTTCGTTGCCGCGTCGTGGACGATGGTGATTAGGTGCTATCAGTGGTGGTTAGGCCCACGGGCCGGCTCGTAGAGCGGTAGAGGTCATATTACTCGTGTACCGGTCGCTTTCCGCTCTTCACAACGGAAATGGTGACAAAAGGTTTCTTGCATTATTCACGTGGGGTGGACCCTCCCCGTAGCCAAAGTTTCCGCATGTTAAATTATTGTGTCCATTGCACATTGAATTTGAGCTACTAATTGACCAAAACTTGAATTATGCGGTACTCCTCTGATCTTCGCATATCAATGTTTTTGGTTTTGTTTCGCCTGTGATACACTGAATAACCAAAGCCATTTTTTGAACATTGCAGTCGAGAGAACGTCCTAATATAATGCTTTTTGAAGCATAATTTTCTGCAGTAAAAAATGCAATACATTTCTGACCGTAATTTCACATTTTGTTTGCGAGAGCAATAGATATGCCAAAATTTTCCTTTGTTTTTTTTCTTTCTCCCGAGGGAGACGCCTATTCATATAGGCCCATTTCTACAGTCGAATATGCAAAGCCCACGCAGTTGAGATCGGACAAAATCTTTCAGCCCAAACCTCGAAGGGTAGCAGACGAGCCCACCATCGCGCCGTCCCTGTCCTTCCCCAACGCCGGCGTCGCCTGCGCGTGAGCTACCTCCTCTCCTGCCATGCCGCCGCCGCCGCCGCCGCAGCAGCAGCAGCAGTAGAGCAACTAACGGTAGCATGCGCCGCGGCCTGCTTCGCGGGTTGGACATCCTCCTCCTCCCACTACCCAACACACCCAGCCGGCCGCTAATCCCTCCCGCAGCTCTCCTGCTCCTCCCGCGCTGCCTCAATGGATTCTCCAACCGCTCCCTCTGCAGCTTCCCCGGTGGTGGCCGCGCCGTCGAGCAGTTCTCCGACGACGAGTACGACCACGAATACGAGGACCTCCGGGTTTGTGCTACCACCATCACCACCGCGCGGGCGGCACATACATCTCTGTGGCCTGCAGCGAAATTCTTCCATTGTTTATTTTGTCGGTTCAATGACTCGCAAGAACTTCCGGTTGCTGCGCACAGCCGTCGTCGTCCGTGGCGAACATCGACGAGTGGAGGTGGAAGCTGAGCATGCTGCAGCGAAACGCGGAGGAGCAGGAGATAATCTCTAGAGACCGAAGGGACCGCCGGGACTACGACCAGATCGCTAACCTCGCTAAAAGGATGGGGCTCTACAGGTTTCTGTGCTACCATTTCTCTGCTTCCGACCATCAATTCTCCATGAACTTGTTGGATTTTCATATGTTATGAACACTGTTTTGTGGTGTTGAATGGCAGTGAGATGTACGGGAGGGTCATTGTCGCAAGCAAGGTCCCGCTGCCGAATTACAGGCCGGACCTCGATGACAAGAGGCCCCAAAGAGAGGTGAGCCTGGTGCAATTCAGCGGCAAGATCAAATTGATGGTATTTAAGGCGTGTTTATGACTTACTTTGTGTGGAAACAAGCAGGTGGTGATCCCATTGAGCTTGCAGAGGAGGGTCGAGGGACTTGTACAAGAGCATCTAGACCGTGCGCTCTTACTGGATAAAAGCGGTGGCATTACGGAAAGTGGTTCTGAGATGGCTGAGAAAGCTGATAAGAACCTGGATGAGCAGCATGATTCTCTGCTTGATCGATCAGTCATGGAGAAGATACTCCAGAGAAAAAGCATTCGGATGCGCAATTTTCAGAGAAGTTGGCAGGTATGACACACTTCATATGCGTCGAAAATTCGTGTTCATGTCCAATAAAAAAAGATGAGCTTAGTTTAGCCTTCTGCAGCATTTAGTATAATATCCGTATTTATAGCATAGTGCTTGCTGTTTCAACAATTTCATGATTACAATGGTTCAACTGTTCAAACTTCCACCTACTTGTCTAACAGGAATCACCTGAAGGTGTTAAGATGTTAGAATTCCGGAAATCACTGCCAGCATACAAGGAAAAAGAAAGGCTTCTAGCAGCGATTGCACGCAATCAGGTATGCATGTTTCTAAAATATCTGGAGAAGCATCTTTGAGCTGTAGGAGCCCTTTCAAAGAACCATATTTAGCAATCCTCGTTTGTTATTTATTGACACTCTTTTTTAATGCAAGGTTATAGTAATTTCTGGAGAGACAGGGTGTGGTAAAACTACACAGCTGCCTCAATTTGTATTGGAGTCGGAAATAGAGTCTGGCCGAGGGGCCTTTTGTAACATAATTTGTACACAGCCACGAAGAATATCTGCAATGGCAGTTTCAGAAAGAGTATCCACTGAGAGAGGAGAGAACCTTGGTGAATCGGTAAGTCGGAAAGCCCTTTTATCATTTTTTTGCTACTTTAGCTGTAATGTATGCAAGGAATAAGGACAAAAGTCCTTACTACATTTTCTCCATTGCATTTGCATACAATACTAGCTTTTTCTAATAGGTTGGCTATAAAGTTCGATTGGAGGGAATGAAAGGAAAAGACACACATTTGCTTTTCTGCACCAGTGGCATTTTACTAAGGCGGTTGCTGAGTGACCGAAACTTGAATGGTGTGACTCATGTATTTGTTGATGAAATACATGAAAGAGGAATGAATGAAGGTTAGCACACATTTGCATTGCTTCCTTTTCCCTCGGGGAGGCTCTTTAATTCCAGCTCACTCAAATAGTTCTGTTGCTGTGCTGGTTTTGCAGATTTCTTATTGATTGTACTAAAAGACCTATTATCACGACGTCCGGATTTGAGGTTGATATTGATGAGTGCCACTCTAAATGCGGAACTGTTCTCAAGTTATTTCGGAGGAGCGCCAACTATCCACATTCCTGTGAGTTACTGTGTTATCATACTGGAATTTATTGCACATCTGGATATATTGCTCTTCTGCTACCTTTGCATATTACTAATACAGCTGCACAATCTTACATGCATCTTATTCATGAATGCTAATTCAGGGATTCACACATCCAGTGAGGGCACACTTTCTTGAAGACATATTAGAGAGGTCAGGCTACAAGTTGACCTCAAGCAATCAACTTGATGATTATGGCCAAGATAAAGTCTGGAAAACTCAGAGGCAGCTATTGCCTAGAAAAAGGAAAAACCAGATCACTACACTTGTCGAGGTACTCTTTCTCTACAAAGATCAACAAGTGTAATTTTTGCTCAACATTATTCAGATATTGTTATGTAAACGCAGGATGCCCTTAAAGATTCAAGCTTTGAAACATATGGTTCCAGAACACGTGATTCTCTCGCAAATTGGAATCCTGATTGCATAGGTTTCAACCTCATAGAGGCTGTTCTGTGCCACATATGTCGCAAGGAGCGACCTGGTGCTGTTTTAGTCTTTATGACTGGATGGGATGATATTAGTTGCTTGAAGGATCAACTAAAAGCACATCCATTATTAGGTGATCCGAATAGGGTTCTACTGCTTGCCTGCCATGGTTCCATGGCTACTTCTGAGCAGGTAATTTCTCTAATCATCGCATCAAGTTTATTTGTATGATTCCAGTTGTGTTCACTGAATCGGACATTGGATATATTGACTAAATGCATCTCATGCACAGCATAATTATCTCGTTTCTTAGTCGTTTAATCCTTGTTTTGCTAAGAAACCACTCTGCGTTTCACATCTGTATTTGTATCCTGTTGACAACAGAGATTAATTTTTGAGAAGCCACCTCCTAATGTTCGGAAGGTAGTCCTTGCTACAAACATGGCAGAAGCAAGTATTACAATTAATGATATTGTTTTTGTCGTGGATTGTGGCAAAGCAAAGGAGACCACATATGATGCTCTAAACAATACTCCCTGCCTACTCCCATCATGGATTTCAAAAGCTTCTGCCCGCCAGGTAAATCCTTAGTTCCAGTTGAGCTGTCTCATCTAAAGCTTTCGTAAAAAGGATATGTCGGCCCAATCATCAATTAAGCGATCTTTTCGTTAACTATTATCTTTGCACGTTCTGTATGTGGTGTTAGTGAACTTATGTCTTGGCTGTCTATTCCACCTCTGTATTTCCCCCTATATGAGGGCCTGCCTTAAATTTGAGGTTTCTGTGCAACTAAAATCCCAAGTTAAGAACTTTACACCATGGTTAATATCAAGTCCGAAAGATGTTTCTTCAGGTCTCGTATCTAGGATTACATTTTTTCCCCATCATTATCATATACATTTTTAAATTGAAGGCATCAATCCCATCCCATATTGAAAACGAAAAGCTCAAGCTGATGAACAGAGCAAACACTAGCTGCCCTCGCCCAACAAGTGCCTGCAGTCCTCACAAGGGAAACGAAATCGCCAAATATAAGTACTCCCAGATCATTGTACTACATCTAAAGTTAGGCCCTTCAAGCAAAGTAATGTCGGCTTTGAGGGTTTTTTTTTTCTCGAACACGCAGGAGAGCTGCGTATCATTGCATTAATAGAAGAAGAAGTTTACAACACACTCACACCCCACACAAAATTAGAAGTACATTCGCGCCTGTTACTAGAACACACAACCCAACCTGAAATACTAACAGCTACAAAGGCTGAGGGCCGGCCAGCAGGGAGAGACCCTTGGCTCCAGCCATACTCCAAAGCCATGCTTCATTTTCTGCTAGAGATAAGGCAGCAGGGAGACTTGATGAAGCTCCATTGAACACGCAGTCATTTTGGTGACGCCACAGCACCCAAGCACACAGCAGGGAGGCTTCTTTTCTCTAAATGCTTCATCATAGCGTCAGTTGGAGTTGAAGTTCCAGACACTCACACCAGTCCTCCAGCTTTGTTTTCATATCTCCTTGTACATAGGCCTCCAGCTTTTTTGATAATTTCACACCACTTTCTTAGATTATCTTGATATCCTTCCTGCACTGCTTATTCAAAAATAAGAAACCATTATGAAGTCTAGAAAATACCTCTCTCAGTACTGTAACTGAAATAAAATTAATTAAGCCAATGTTTTGTGAGCTAATTCACTTATAAGCCCCAGGTTCATAATTATCGCCATGTACTAGATTCTGAAACATTGAATCGCAGTGCCAAATTGCTTTCACAACTGTGCAATTAAAAAAAAAATTGTAATCAACAGTTTCATTGTCCACTACAAAGTAAACATTTCTCTATTCCTCTTTTCTTCAGACTATCTACTGTCATGAACGTGCTGTATGCTATCAGCAATAAAAAAAGTTGAGCCACAAAGTCAAATAGCCTCAATTATAAGGATATATAAAGGTCTTTGCTTCTCTAAAACTAATTGGCGCGTAGAAAGAAGCTTCATACCAGTAATCCAAGCTGAGGTATCCTTTTATTCTGCTTCAGTAGGCAACATAAATTTGCCTCTGGTTAAATTAGAAAGGCTAACAAAGTAACATGTGAGAAAATTTTCAGCAATGTATAAATGAATACGTCTTGAATTCTTGATTGGATATAATCATACTTAAGATTTTTCAACCTCCCCTTTTTACAAATTGTGATGACTCTTAGTTTCTCCCATTATCTTAATGCAGAGAAGGGGCAGAGCTGGTCGTGTGCAACCTGGAGAATGCTATCACCTCTATCCTAGATGTGTGTATGATGCATTTGCAGATTATCAGCTTCCAGAGCTTCTTAGAACTCCTTTGAATTCACTATGTTTGCAAATAAAAAGTTTGCAAGTTAGCAGCATCGGGGAGTTTCTATCAGCTGCCCTACAGCCTCCAGAATCACGAGCTGTATGTATTTAACTGTATTTTTGGCATGTCGATACAGCCCTTCAACTCTGACTTTGTGGAGCATGTGCACAATAAATCCGTTATAATTTTGATGTGGCTGATCACTTGATATAAATATATAGGTTCATAATGCTGTGGAATTTCTAAAGATGATTGGTGCATTAGATGTAAATGAGAACCTTACTGATCTAGGTATGTCTTGCATGTTAACCCTTGGTATCATGACAGAATGCATTTTGGAACTGACATTTATATTTCTTTGATTCAACTTTGTAGGGCGGTACCTTTCCATGCTTCCTGTTGATCCGAAATTGGGAAAGATGCTTATAATGGGTGCAGTTTTTCGGTGCATAGATCCTGTACTTACTGTGGTCGCTGGATTGAGTGTCCGGGATCCTTTCCTTTTGCCACAGGAAAAGAAGGATGTAAGAATTAATGTCCACAAAGCTATATTAGTGACTAATGTTTGTCGTGAACCAATTTTTTGTACACCAAAAAAAGGTTTTATGACAAAGTTAGGGAAGACTAAATACTCATTAGTTCATGTGGTTTGTTTAATCTTTTCCATTGTGAAAGAAGCTTTCGTACAGCTGAGGTCTGTTTTGATTGTATTTTTTATATTAGTTGGCAGGAACAGCAAAATCAAGATTCTCAGCGAAGGATTATAGTGATCATATGGCCCTTGTTCGGGCTTATGAAGGATGGAAGGATGCAGAGAGAGAAGGGTCCGCTTATGAATACTGTTGGAGAAATTTCCTTTCAGCTCAAACACTGCAAGCAATCCACTCTCTCCGGAAGCAATTTAGCTATATTTTAAAGGATGCTGGTTTGATCGACTCTGATGCAAATATGAATAATATTTTGAGCCATAATCAATCATTGGTCCGTGGTATCATATGTTCAGGCCTTTTTCCTGGGATAGCATCTGTCGTGGTAAACAACTTTTGGCAATTATTCATATTTCTATTTTATAAGAGACCAGAATTGGGAGTTCAATTATTTTTTCTATCTTGCCTTTGCAGCATCGGGAAAACTCTATGTCCTTTAAGACCATGGATGATGGCCAAGTTCTTCTTTATGCTGTAAGTGTGTGCCAGAATGTCCCAAAATGCTCTACTGCAATCCTATTTAATGCTAGCTAATTAGTACTCCCTCCTTTTTTAGTTATATGACACTGTTGACTTTTTTGTTGAACTTTGACCAACAATATATATGAAAATAGTTAGTTGCTTAATGTGAAATGTATATTATTGGATCTATCATCAAAAGCACTTTAAGATTAACTTATACATTTAGCTATTTCTATAAATATTCATGAATAAGACGAATGGTCAAAGTAACGAAAAAGGTCAATGGTGTCATATATTTAAAAACGGAAGGAGTATTAGGGGCAACTGTGTTCTTGAAGGGTCCAGAGGTGCCATATATAGACTACTGGACACAATATTAGAGTACTGGTCTCAGATTCTGAATTCCTGACATTATTCTTATTCAGAATTCAGTGAATGCAAAGTACCAGACCATCCCGTATCCATGGCTGGTCTTTGGTGAGAAGGTGAAAGTGAATGCTGTCTTCATCCGCGATTCAACTGGTGTATCGGACTCCATACTGATCTTGTTTGGTGGTACTGTCATGAAAGGAAGCATGGTAGTCTTTTCTCAATCAGTTGTTTTCCCCTTGTATCTTTTTATCACTATGTTCTTTGTCTTCTAACTCCAACGTTATATAGGCTGGACACCTGAAGATGCTCGATGGCTACATTGATTTGTTTATGGATCCTAGCTTGGCTGAATGCTACTTGCAACTTAAAGAAGAACTTGATAAACTTATACAACAGAAGGTGAGTTATGCAGTCATTTTAAGTTGGGGACACTTCAAGGAATTTGTAGACTTTCACCAGACACATCCATTGTTGACTTTACAAATCACTAGTAGAAAACTTGCCATTAAAAGTACCAAAAAGCAAAGCAGTAGAGAATCGTTCCTTGCTTAATTTCAATCAACCTTTGTCCCGGCTGCATAACTATCGTGTTTGTTATCTGATAATGCATTCAATATCAGCTTGAGGACCCAAACTTCGACATCCACAAGGAAGGCAAGTACATCCTCTTCGCCGCACAGGAACTCGCTGCAGGCGACCTCTGCGAAGGAAGGTTCGTCTTCGGCCGCGAGACGAGCAGGGCCAGGCTGCGTAACGAGGACGACGGCAAGAGCAACATCATCAAGGACGGGATGAACCCCAAGAGCCTGCTCCAGACGCTGCTGATGCGGGCCGGGCACACCCCTCCCAAGTACAAGACGAAGCACCTCAAGACGAACGAGTTCAGGGCCATGGTGGAGTTCAAGGGGATGCAGTTCGTGGGGAAGCCGAAGCGGAGCAAGCAGCTCGCGGAGCGGGACGCCGCCATCGAGGCGCTCGGGTGGCTGACGCAGACGTCCGGCGTGAAGCCGCAGGACGAGGACGTCGACTCGCCGCTGGACCTCACTGATAACATGCTGAAGCTGCTCACGAGGCCGAGGCGGCATTCGAAGAATCAGTCGAGAAGACGATGATGTTTTTTTTTTTTTCCCCTTCGTTTGGTTGGAGTAGATAGGTTACAGAAATGCCTGATACGGAGTACTAGTTAGTTGGCGCATTTCAGGGTTCAGTCTGATTCAACTGGTTCGCTAACAAGCCTGATGGCAAGCAAGATTATCGGCTGCGCCATCGTATTTTTCTGTGTATCACGTGCAGGTTTACATCAAATTCTGCTTGTGCCATCTGCAAAGAACTATGTATGTGCTGATGCAGGTTGCGGTTTTGTTCACTCACCCCCGTTGCTATGATAACTCCACGCGGAAGCCTGGAGCTGGACCGCCGTTGGTTTCTCCCGTCGTCGTCTCGGCCGGGCACTAGTGGCGACACCATGCAGCATAAAAAAGGGTCGATCCAAACTTCGCTATCATATGACGTTTTTTTGGGGGGGTTAAAAACTCACACTGGACTGGAGTTTTTTTTTTTTTTTTTTTGAGCAGTACACTGGACTGGAGTTGAGGTCCTGAGGCTACGCACCGGTCGCTTTCTCGTCTCCAATTTGTAGGGAGGTGTGATAATATCATACTGGTAGCGTTTAGTTGGTGGATTTCTTTTTCTATTCTCAAGGACACGTAACAGCAAATGTGACCAACAACATGGGCGAGTTGTTTACAGCGAGGAGGAATCGTAATCCATCTTGCCCTTCGGCGCTCTATCTTATCTTCACCACATCCTCCCTGTTTTTCTTCATCCTGAGGAGTGGGGAACGCTGTGATACTGTCTGTCCATAACCTGCGAGGCTGATTAAACTGTAGTAGAATCGTCTTCTCTTTTTCAGGCTACATACATTCGAAAAACTCATATAATTTTTGTTTGATCCGTGCCAAAAAAGAAGAAGTTAATTTACCGTTTTCTCCTTAACCGACGTACACCCTGACCCACCTGAGTCATTTGACCGGCTCTCTCCCAACCAGAAGAAGCCCGAATCAACACGAAGCCCGCGGCCTGAACCAATCGCGCCGCCGCCCGATACCAACGCACCCCAGCTCTTCACCGCTTTGCCGGGAACCCCCTGCGCCGCCTCCTGTGTCTGCTTCCTGCCCGCCGGCTGCTGCACCCGCGCGCCGCCCGGCACTCCTCGCCCCCTGTTCCCAAGCTTCTCAGCGAGCCACGCGCCGCCGCCGGGCTTTGCGGGGAGGCTCAACATCCCCGCCGCCCGTCCCCGAGATACTCCTTTCAGCTTGTTTCTCTCAGTCCGGAGGCGGAGAAAGCTAGCCTAGAATCTCAGTTCGGCGATTGGTAGGCGGCCGGCCGGCCGGCTGGGATGTCGTCGAGCAGGTTCTCGCCGGCGCTGCAGGCGTCGGATCTCAACGACTTCATCGCCCCTTCGCAGGACTGCATCATCTCCCTCAACAAGAACACCGCCTCCTCCCGCCGCCTCCAGGTAATGACCTATTGAGTGCAGTTGGTTTCACGCTCCAATCCATACTCTTGCGAGAGTAGGCTTTAGCTCACAGTTAGGTAGTCTTAGGCTGATGCGCCGCTCTGCTTATTCTTGTAAGGCTGCCTAGTAAGCAAAAAGACAAAAGCTTACGTTGTGTAAACGGTCTCTTGACCTTTTTTTCTCCTTAATACAAAGAATCGCAGCTCTCCTGCGTTTTCGAGAAAAAAAAAAAGTATTCCCAGTAGGTTTCTGTAGTGCTGTCGAGCAGAAGCAGGGCGCGTTATGCAGGCAATGATACAAAGGGTTAGGAAAAAGGAGGAATGAAAGGAAATGGAATTGATTTCCTCTTCTGTTTGGATGTCTGAGTTAAGAGACGATGACAAAAATTGTGTTAACTATTGTTATATCATCAGATTATTTTCTCTATTTCCTCCCCAGAATTTTGGTTTTAGATGATAGTTATAGCATCAGGCTATTTTCGTCCCCAACTTGTCTCAGTGGAGAGGAACAAATTATGGTCTTTTATGAGCAGATACAGCGTCTTCAGTACTCTCCAATGCTAATATTGCCCTCTCTGGACAGTTAGGATACCAAATATTTCCCTAATGCTTTTTTTTTTTTTTGTTTTTTGTCCCTATCGTGTATAACCAACCGAGCTGGAAGTTCAATACCTGATATTAGGCGCAAACAAGAAAGCAAGGCAAAAGTTAGACCTTATGCTTAAAACATCATATTTATCCCAGCCTGTTGCATAAGAAATTATGGCAGCACAACTTTTTCATAATTGGCATCCAGGCAAAAAAGATGTTTGTATGATGCAGGACCTAGATTACTTAGTTGTAAGGAAATCCAGCTTTATTTTACTTTTTATCAGACCAGTTGGTGACAGTGCCACAACCTAGCACTGAAGAGAAACTTCATCTATCTGCCACAACCTACCCATTTTTGAAGTGTTAAGAACATCTCATTGTACATTTTATACAAATGTTTGGCTTCACATCGGCACCGCTGAAACTTAGACCAGTTTTTGTTTACTGCTTACAATCCTCATCCCCTGCCTTTCCATCCCCGTATTTTCCTGACTTGTTTATTGTTTACAGTTCAAACCAAAGGAAAATGCAGTGAGCACTAAACCGCAAGAGGAAGCAGTCAAGATTTCACTTAAAGACTGTTTGGCATGCAGGTTTTTAACGAACTTTTATCTTTTCAACTCAATTCTAAATAGATAACCTGCTCAAGCTAAAGAATGCTAACTGTTGCATTTCTGTCTTAGTGGCTGTATCACATCAGCAGAGACGGTTATGCTCGAGAAACAAAGCTTGGGTGACTTCATTAATCGCATAAACTCCGATAGAACAGTTATTGTATCTGTGTCCCCCCAGTCAAGAGCATCACTAGCTGCATTCTTCGGTCTTTCTCAATCACAGGTAACTACACGAATTTCCCATATTCATTTGCCACGAGTTACTTTGTTCAAGATTGGTAAATGCCATACCACTAGAGATGCATGGAAAGATTTGCATTTTAATTGCGATAACTAATGCAGAATGTTACTCGTTAACTTCAGGTTCTCAGGAAATTGACTGCTTTGTTCAAGTCAATGGGTGTAAAGGCTGTTTACGACACGAGCTCTAGTAGGGATCTGTCTCTTATTGAAGCCTGCAATGAATTTGTGTCACGTTATAACAAAAATCAATCATCTGCTGGGAAAGAAGCTGGAGCCCACCTTCCCATGCTTTCATCAGCATGCCCAGGTAGCTATGCTTCATGTGGAAATATGTAAGGGCAGGATCGCAGCTTGCCAGAAACATGAGTCTCACAACTTTTTCTTCTTTCAGGTTGGGTTTGCTATGCTGAAAAAACTCTTGGTTCATATATCCTACCTTATATCTCATCTGTCAAGAGCCCTCAACAAGCGATTGGTGCAGCCATTAAACACCATGTGGTACAAAAGCTCGGGATCAAGTGAGTATTTTTTTTTTTCATTTTGTTTTGCCTCAACTCTAATCTAGATGTTAAGAGTTGCCTTGAAACCCTTTTCACCAATAGTTGTCCCCCCAACAAAAAACTCGTCTTTGACATTTATGTTCACGTTCTAACTCAGAAACAATTTCATATGTGTTCAAAATTCTAAATCCACAGTGGAGTTACTTCTAGTGTCAAATATTTTCTTATCCTCTGTTTGGGTAGTGTAATATCTTCCATTTTTTGAATGCTAGTGGTTACTTTGAAACGTTTATGGGCCTTTATGCGGTTATTTTACTAGTACTCATCTTTCGATTGTAACTTCTTTTCTGATGTTATATAGGCCATACAATGTCTATCATGTTACTGTGATGCCCTGTTATGATAAGAAACTAGAAGCTGTCCGAGATGATTTCATTTTCTCAGTGGATGATAAAGAAGTTACAGAGGTGGATTCGGTACTGACAACTGGTGAAGTGTTAGACTTGATACAGGTATTAATCGAGTTCTTTCATATGAGATGGATTTGAAAAACTAGGAGGAGACTCAATTTGATTTGTGCTTTTGTGCAGTCGAAATCTATCGATTTCAAGACACTAGAGGAATCTTCACTAGACAGATTGTAAGTCCTTACTATCCTTGGCATTTTTGGCTGCCACTTCTACTTCAAAATTTTAGCTGACATTTAACCACTTGTATAAATGGTGTAATAATGAATCTACTATTACCGTAAGATACAGGAGGTGTTTAACCATAATATATTACCATATTATCTTGGAATAAAAGAACAATTAACATATATTTTGCTTCATTATAACAGACTAACAAATGTCGATGAGGAAGGCCATCTGTATGGCGTTTCTGGAGGTTCCGGTGGTTATGCAGAAACAGTTTTTCGCCATGCTGCACGTGCACTCTACAATAGAGAAATAGAGGGTCCTCTTGAATTCAAAACCTTGCGAAATTCAGATTTTCGTGAAATTACTTTGGAGGTATACTCATTCCCATGATGCTTTGCTGACATCCCCATTCTTCCTGACTTGATGTGTGTATAACAATTAACGAATGCTGCTTGTGCTTGCAGGAGGAGGGCAAACCTGTCTTGAAGTTTGCACTTTGTTATGGATTCAGAAACCTGCAGAATATTGTTAGGAAGATTAAAATGGGAAAATGTGAATATCACTTTATTGAAGTTATGGCGTGTCCTTCAGGTACTTTCGATTATGACGTCTTTGCGTGTTGTTTTTAAGTTTCAATATTTGAGTTGTGAATGTAGCATCTAGACATCCTCTTTGACCACTGATTATCCTTTTGCAGGTTGTCTGAATGGAGGAGGTCAAATAAAGCCTGTACAAGGCCAATCTGCCAAGGAATTGATCCAGCTACTGGAAAGTGTGTACACCAAAGATGTAAGCTCCTAGCTGAAATGCTAAGTGTCAACATTTCTTATACCCATTGATGTTCAACTGTAGACCTAATAAGGAGCTTGTTTGTCTGTGTGATGTGTCTGTCTCAGCCTTGCTTATCTAGATTCATGATAGACTTTGGAGTTGATATATCCCTGGCCTTTTTTTTGGGTGGGGGGGGACAGATTGTCTACTTGCTTTTATGAAATATTTTCTTCTATGCTTCTAGCTTACAAACGTTACTTCTATTTGCTTTGGGTTGTTTTAGTGTTTAATATTATTAGCTGGAACTGCCGTGCCTAATTTACTAACACAAAATTTCCATAGTACGGACTATTTATTCCATGTCATTTATCAGATGATTCTGTTCTAATTTGCTGTCATGTTTTTGACCTTGAAGTAGAAAATAGATGAGTCTCATCCAATCTGTCATTTGCCTAGACAGCTAAAGAATTGCTCTTTTTGTCAATTATGCACTTCCACTAATTGCAAATTTTGTGTACCAGGTATTAATATCGGACCCCTTTGACAACCCTATCACAAAAAGATTATACGATGAATGGCTGGGGCAACCTGGTTCAGAGAGTGCAAAGAGGTATTTGCACACAGATTATCATCCAGTGGTTAAAAGTGTTGCCTCTCAGTTACAGAACTGGTGATAGCAATTCATAGCTTCACTGGAATTTATGTGGTATTTGTGAGCCAAAAAGGTGGTGGAACGTGTGGGCTCCCAGTTCTGTAATTGGTGATAACAGCTCGTAGTTGTACTGGAATTTGTATGGTCTTCGAGAGCCAAAGAGGGGACTTGCATAATTCATGGTGGCAGTGTGGCAGATACTGATCTTACAGAAAACACAAACATCGTCAAACATGTTAACCCTTTAGAGCAAATTAAATTTTGTTAGGCTATAGGTTTTTTACACGCTTCCCTTGTAAGCGAGGATTAATTTGTACTGTGTATGCTGCTTCAGAGAAAGAGATGATTGTAAAATATGAACAGAGCAAGTCTTGATGACCTTGTTCTTGTTTGCCCCATTCTTCTTTGGGAAGAAAAGGAGTGCTTTGTTCTTGTTACGACATTCCTTTTTTGCCTACCATAGCCTTCTTTATTTTGGTCCTGTGAAGAACAGCGATTCTTTTGTTTTATTATAGTTTTATCTTTGAAGCAATTTGAAGAGGACCAAGTCGTATAATAAATCAACAAAACTTTAGCAGCAAACGTAATTGAACTTGGATTCTGCTCGAGTCTAGTTGGCCTGTTCCGTTGACATATGAGGTAAAGACATCAAAATGAACTTTGCAGACAACACTAGAAAATAGCACACTTGCGGGCTGAGGACAAGATGCTGTTCGTTTCCGGTGATTATCAGACAATAAGGTCGTTATGTTTATTACTAAAGTTGTTGAAGAGATGAAATGGAATCTAAGGTCTTATCTTTTTTGTCAAAGGTTAAATCCATCATGAGAAGAAGAATTAGGCTACATTCTAGGAAAATGAAACTTCCATTAAAGAGAAGCAAATGTAATGCTTTCATAAAAATTAGGATACATTCTCTACATGCCATATCATGAATTAGAAGTGAAATAAATTGCGATTAACCTTGTACAATTATAGAGATCCACGCCATCTTATCCAAAGAAGCAAAAGAAAACACAATCACACAAAAGTCGTGATCCACATTCTTCAGTCAGCAGATTCTACAAAGATTCAGGCGCAGATTCAAGCTGGAACATGTCGGGGAGCTTCTCGAGCAGGAACGTGAACAATCCACCGAGCAGGAATATAAACACGAACGCGAGCAAGATCTTGAGGATGTAGATGGCCGTGGCACCGCTCCTCAGATTATTATCCCCACCGCGGAAATCCTTGGCGGCCTGGGCGTCACTCCGATTCTGCAACAACCCACGCATCAGTTAATCTAAGATCGAATCTTCTCTATCGGAGATTCGGAGGAAAGAAGAGCACAGTTGAGTCTGAGCAGAGTACCGCGTCGGCCGGCGACGCCGCCGCCCCGCGGAGGCTCCCCGGCGCGTCCTGCGCGGTGACGGTCTGCAGCCTCCATCCGCGGCCGTAGTCGGCGAGCGGCGCGCTGGGGCCGAAGCAGACGGGCTCCTCCTCCTCGCCGTCCCTGACGGCCTCGACGTGCAGCGCCGGCGGCAACCCGGGGTCCAGCTTGCGGTTGATGGCGTGCAGCGCGTAGCGCGCCGTCGTCCCCGCCGCGAACCGCCGGACCTTGCCGGAGCTCCGGCACGTTACCTCCAAGAACTGCACGCGTGCGCGGAAGAAAGCGCGTCAAATCAATTCAATTGCCCGCAGCCGTCGTCGATTGCTCGCGCTTGCGAGGAAAAAAGGACATCTACACAGAAGCTAGCGACAGATGGCAGCGAGGCTTACCTGCGGCGGGGGAGGAGGAGGGTCGCCGGCGCCGCCCTTGCCCACCTGCTCCGCCTCGTCTGTCTGCCCGCGCCGCCCCATCGTCGCGGTGCGCTCTCTCCTCCGGACTCGTGACGGTTGCGAAGGCGGGCTGAGGAGAAGGTCGTATGGCCGCTGGTTGACTTCGCCTTTGGGTGTTCTGTCCGTGTCGCGCGTCCCGAACAAGTCCGCTCGCTCTCTTGGCTCTGCGCCGCTGCCCAAGCAAACCGCGGTCGCCGAGTTGGCAGCCACGGACCGTGCCGAACTAGTCCAGCGATTGGCAGGACGATGCTGCTGTGCACGGCCAACCAATCCAGTGGAACGTAAAATCACGTTATTTGAGGCGTGCTAGTAATAGTAAAAATCTGAGCTGAAAGCAGCCCCTGATAATTTCGGCTCAGGTTCTCAAAACAATAATAAAAGGTGCAAAAATAATCTTGGTTCGTGTTTACATCACTGCGAGTATAAAATGTTATGAAGAGGCCACGCAGACCAGATTCACACGTAGAGGAGGTCCAAATACTAGCACCACCGTTATATAACAACCAGAACGCCACGAGATCACATCACAACCAGAACGCCTCGGGATGCAGCAGGGAGTACCCAACAGCGTCCGGAGCTCGGTAGTACCGAACCCGGCGGGTGTCGCCGGTCGTCAGGTCTCCGTTCTTGTCGTACCTGAGGGAGAACGTCACCAACCGGAGCTTGACGCGCTCGTTTATGGGGCCCGGATGATAGCAAGACAAGGACCTCCCCGCCACGTCGTAGTCGACAGACTCCACGAGGCAGAACTCGCTCCTCCGCCCTGATCCCACCATGGGCACGAGGCAGGCGCCGACGTGCTCCTCGTCCGGCTCCGCGCTGAACAGCGCCTCCTCCTTGCTCACCGCCTTCCACGACGGGCACTGCCGCCCGCCGCCGTCCTCCTCCGATGAAGACACCACGTCGGAGGCGCAGATGCGCATGTTGTTACTTGTATCGCCGGCGAGCCCGACCCAGGCGTCCAGGTCGGCGTCGTAGTGCGCGCGGCCGGTGAACGGCAGCGCCCAGTCGCCTCGCTTCGTCCACCCGGCCGCACGCGTGTCGAACGCGTAGGTGGTGGCCGAGATGGTGGTGGCGGGGTCGAGCGCCTTGTTGGCGGTGACGAAGATCGTTCTCCCGTCAGGGTGCACGGTTGCGGAGGAGGCGAAGCAGTGACGCGCCTCGAAGGGAGGCGAAGCTGTTCCCAGGACGACGACGGCGACGAAGAAGAAGAATGATGCAGGCCGTGGTGGAGCACCTGGAAGGAGTCTCCGCGGCAGGACAGAAGGAACAAGCGGTCGCCGGCGGCGGGGATGAGGACGGGCGGGCCGCTGCGGAACTTGGCGTGCAAAGGGAGGACGGCGAGGCCCCGCGACAGGACGTCGAAGGCGGTGACTTGACCGATCTGCAAGGGGCGAGGAGGGTCGTTCCCGTGCGTCGCCTTGTTGTGTGGCACGGCGACGATCGCCGTGCCGACGGCGGCCATCTGGAGTTTCCCGTGCCGCGCCTCGAAGCGGAAGACGGCACGAGGCAGCCGCGCGACTGCTTGTTCTGATCCGGGATCAGACTCAGAGTCGGCGGCGATGGGCAGGTCGATCTTGCGGACGCTGTATCCCCAGGCCCAGTCATCCACGAGAAGGTAGAGGTGCTGCTGCCGCCGCGTACGGCCGCCGTCGCCACGCTCACCGGACCGCCGTTTTGTTGGCATCATTCCTTGCTTGCTCGTCTCTTTCTTGTTCCCTAGTACTCACAACCATGAGCAAGAATTAGAGATAAATTAATCATAAGCTTTAATCGTACTCCTAATGCATCAGCTCAAAAAAACCTAGTACCCGAAGCAGGATCGAGGGCAACAAACAAGAACAATGGGCGGAGGCGGCGAGAGGGGGCAGGCAGCAGGGTTTTTGACACCAAGGATGGGATCAGGTGACTTGCGGACCTCGTGGGCCGTTCGTCACGAAAACGCTCTGGGTGGCCGTGATATCCTTGGTCTCATGAGCGGCGGTCTGATGACTCTGATCTAACAGATTGCAGGTACGTAATATATGAACGTCTGTCTCAAAAAAAAAAAAACCCCGTAATCTATGAACGTACAAAACCTACGTTAAAAGGCACTCCTAGGTCCTAACATTGATCAGCGTTTCTTGTACATTTGGAAAACAAGCTCCCGAGTGACCGTTACAGAGAGCGCACGCCCCTGGCGACCGGGGCGGCGACCGCGCCGCCGCCGGGCTTGTCCCCGGCGACCGGCCCCCTCCAACCCTCCTTCACCGCAGATCCAGCACCCTCTCCTCCACCTTCAACCCAGACCACCACCAAATCGCCCTTCCCCACAGCAAAGCAGCAGATCGGAGGACCTCTCCCGACCCGATTCGGCGGGCAGTTCCGGCGGAGCTCCGGCGTGAAGAAGATTGAAGAGGTTGGGGAGGCGCCATATCCAGCTGGTCAGTCCCTCTGTGAGGCTCACGAATTGGAGCAAAGAGGGAGCCGGCCCGACGTTGTCCATCCCTGCCTAAAGGAGAAGAAGTGTGCCCGGCTCCGCAATGTTGACCCGGCCGGCGAGGTTCGGGAGGTGTATTCGAGCACTGCGGCTGCTCTACGGCAGGGCGTGCCTTCCTACAAGGAAGTGCTACTGCGGCATAGTTGCCCCGGCCACCGGGGAGGACAGCGTCGGCCGCTGTCCACTGAAGATTGCGTCACTGTTGAGGTATGCCAAAGAGACTCTTCATGTTGCGAGCTAAAGAACAGTGTTGAAGGCTGGCAGGTTGTGAAGGCAAAAAGCAAGCGGACTCGCACAGCACCTCATCCAGATGGCTCAACCCGGCAGCAAATTGAGCGGCGCGCGCTCTTCTTTAGGAAGATGAAGGGGCTATGCTTTAATTGCCTTGCTCGAGATCACAAGGTTGTGTCCTGTCGTGACCCAACAAGGTGTTGGCGATGTCGCCGATTTGGTCACATCTCCACAGAGTGCCCATCTCGTCGCTTTGAACAACAGCGATGGCGCGAGGAAGGTCATTGCCCGAGTGGTGATCCGTCCCACAACAGAAGAGATGTCGGCGCCATTGTTGATGATAGCTTGATTTTTCTCGAACTTGATCCGCTGCCGCAAGTCTGCCAGAAATTGTTGGACCCAATGGTGCTTGAGGCTTGCCTAATGAACCAAACACATGAAGCCAGGGATGCCTCCACCATACAACTGCAGATTGTCACACCCTCACCTGTTGTCAACCTTCCCACAGAAGATTGGATGAGGCAAACTCCAGTGATGATCAGAAGTGAGGCAGACCAACAGGTTGGGCATGAACTGATAAAAGCTCTGAGCATCCTCAAACAGAATGTTGTTCCCCATCAACCGCCCCCTCTGCTGCCAAGCATCTCAGCTAGGAAGAAAACTCCTGTTGTGAGCCTGGAGGGCGACCAAAAACCGGCAATCAACATCAAATCTCAGAAGCCGGCCTTTAGGGTGGTTCGGGATATGTTGACAAAGAAGTGGGTTTTTATCAAGGAGTACAAACAGCTGGGTTCCTGGACCTTAAGGCGATTCCTAGAAACCTACAAGAAGCTCTCGAGGGTGAGCAATATTGAATCTATCAGATTGGCTATGCTCATGAAAGGAATCAGGAAGCTAACACAAGCACCCGAGTTGAGGAAGAAGAAAAAGAAGGCTATCAGCCACAAGCACCTTCTTGCAATAACAACAATGTGAAGTGGGCTCTCTAGGAGCAGTTGATAGTTAAGACCATGAGTTGCAACACTCTAGTTGGTGCGTCAAGCAGGACATCCTGATTGCAGGTGACCTCCTAGGTTGTTAAAGTGTCAAGCATCTAGGAACTCTTTGGCTACCATCAAATCAAGTTCAGTCTGTTGCGTTACTTTCTTTTGTTATCTTCTTTACTCAGGCTGGGTGATGACCTTAGCTCGGGCCTAGCTCTAATGCTGGGTTAGTCTATGTACCTTAGGATGTATCTTTTTCTACTCCTATCTTAATGAATGGCAGCGCTCCTGCCTTATTTCAAAAAAAAAAAAAAAAAAATTGATCAGCACACCACAAATCATGGGATCATTGCACCTCAGGTTCACAAAAACAACAATATAAAAGGTACAAAATGATCTTGATTCCTTTTTGCATACTGTAACTGATGTGTTCGCACAATTAATTTTTAGAGGCAACGTTCGCACAATTAATTAACCATCGAGAAATCTACGAATCGCGACCAGCTGCTGCAACAAATCAACTGAGCTAGTCTAGAGAGCTCGTAGGTAAGGAACACATGCAACAGTAAGAGGACGCAAATTCATACTAGTCCAGATTATCGATAGTGATACATCGTCACTGCATTCTTACGAAGAGTCCACACAGACCAGATTCACAAACAGACCTCCAAATACTAGTACCACCGTCCACAAACCTGAACGCAACGAGATCATATCGCGGCCCTCACAACCAGAACGCCAGTGGTTCCATATGAACATACCAAGCAGCTTTAGGAGGTTTGTAGCATCGAACCCGGCGGGTGCCTCCCGTCGTCAGGTCTCCGTTCTTGTCATACTCGAGAGAAAACGTCACCACCCGGATCTTGAAGCTTCCACTTATGCCGCCCGAGCAACACGGCCTCCCCTGCACGTCGTCGTCGACAGACTGCAGTCTGCACGAGGCAGAACTCTCCTCTTCTTCGCCCTCCCCTGCAGTACACGAGGCACGCTCCGACGTGCTCCTCGTTTGGGTCCACGCTGAACGGCGTCTCCGCGTCCCTCAGCATCTTCCACGACGGGCAGCATGGCTGCTGCTCCCCGCCGCCGCCGGCGGACGACGGCGTCACCACGTCGCAGGCGCAGATGTGCCTGAAGCACTCCAAATGGGCGTCGCCGGCGAGCCCGACCCAGGCGTCCAGGTCGGCGTCGTAGTGCGCGAGGCCGTTGAACGGCAGCGCCCAGTCGCCCTGCTTCGTCCACCCGGCCGCCGTGTCGAACGCGTAGGTGGCCGGGGTGGTGGTGACGTCGTGTCCGACTCTCGTCGGCTTGACGCTCACGAAGATCGTTCTCCCGTCCGGGTGCACGGCGTAGGACGCCAAGTAGTGGTCGGCCTCGAGGGTAGGCACGGGCAGCTCTTCCCAGAACGGCGACGAGGACTGCACGTCGTTGAGCACCTGGAAGGAAACTTTGGACAGGAGGAACAGCCGGTCATCGCCGACGGGGATGAAGACGGGGCCGGCCCACAACTTGGGAAGAGGGAGCACGGAGAGGGCCCGTGAGCGGACGTCGAAGGCGGTGATGTTCCAGTGCGTCTCGTTGAGAGACATAGTGATGATCTTTGTGCCAATGGCGGTCGTGTTGTGTTGGGCCGATCGCGCCGCGCCTCGAAGCGGAAGACGGCAGGAGGCAGTCGCTGCGGCTTATTGGCGACTTGCTCTTCTCCGGGATCAGCAGAGTCGGCGATGGGCAAGTCGATCTTGCGGACGCTGTGTCCCCAGGCCCAGTCATCGACCAGAAGGTAGAGGTGCTGTTGCCGCCGCCGACGTTTCTCCGTACGGCCGCCGTCGCCACGCCCACCGGACCGCCGCTTCGGCATCCTTAATTTGCTCGTCGCGTTCCTGCGTTCTTCTTCTCTCGATCGGCTCACCAGTGTCTATTACCCTGAATAAAAATGTAAAACAAATTAGTCATCAGCCCCAATCGTACTCCTAATTAATGCACCCATCATCTCATTAAATAACGGTACCCAAATTAAGCCAGAATCCAGCGCAAGAAACAAGAACAATGGGCGGAGGCGAGGGTGCAAGAAGAGGTGGCGGCGATAGGGCAAAGATTTTTGACACGAAGGATGGGATCCGGTGATGGCCTGATGGGTCAACCTCGTGGGCCGTTGGTTACGAAAATGTGCTGGGCCGTGACATCCTGGAATTACAATGAGCTGTTACGGCCTTAACAACCTGATCCCTATGAAGGCAGGAGCTCCAATGTGCCCAAGAGCTCGGTTTATGAATTCGACAAAGCGCCAGTAAACTTCTTCACAAACCCTACAGCTCCCGTATAGTTTTCAGAAATAGAAAGAAATATATTTTAAATTTATGAACAATGTACTATCATTATGTCGTATAAAATAATATCAAAAGAAAAGTTATAGATCTTCATAAGTGGGCACTCGGCGAAGACTTTGCCGAGTGCCCGACATTTAGCTCACGGCAAAGATGCCTTTGCCGACGAAAGTAAGCGGTGCGGTTATTACCGAGTGTAGCACTTGGTAAAGATTTTACCGAGTGCTGAAGGGCTTTTGCCGAGTGCCCCTAGCACTAGGCAAACCGGGAGTCTCCCGTAGTGAATGCATTAGAGATCTATGAAAGTTTTTTTTATGTACGTTTGTGATTTTAGATCCACAAACGTATCTGTTGTGTCTTGACGAAGTAAGCATCGGGGTCAGCCCATTTAGCTGACGGGGTCATTGCTAGCATGAAACACTGGTTTAGCTTTATACTTTAGCAAAAGTTATCAGGGTCAGCTGACCTCGATAGACACTCATAGCTCTGCTCCTCGTCCAGGACACAAACTTCGTTTTTGCAATTTTAGTTTCACAAATTTGTTGTGTACGCATTCAGATCTGCGGTGGCAAAAAATTGACCAAAGTCGATGGTGGTTTGTAGTCGTCGGGTTTGCACAGATGCTCGCCTCTAGGGTCATCCTTATTCCACCACCCTAGCATTAGCAAGCTCCACGACGGCGAGGAGGTGTGGAGGAGGTCTGGCAAGCAGGGGCGGAGCTTTTTTGTAGGCAGAGGTGGCCATGTGCCCCCCCCCCCCCCCCCCTCTGGGTTTTGAAGTGATTTTCAGCAGCTAAGCACTATAAAATGCGCAAGTTTAGTGTAAATATAGGTTTATCTCTTAACATGCCCCCCCCTCCCCCCTCCGGTGCCCATCCCGATGTCCGGGACGATTCGGCCGGGGCGTTCCTCGCTGCGTGGGTTGCCGCGTGTAACGACACCGGCAGCGCACTATTGATGTGCATGCCAGCCGACACCTTCCTGCTCAGCACAGTCGACTTCAAAGGGTCGTGCCGCAGCTCTGGAGATGTCGTCCTCGCCATCGACGGCACGGTCCAAGCGCCGGCCACAGTGGACAGTGCGGTCTGGATCGCCTTCCACTATGCTCACAACCTCAACATCCGCGGTGGCGGGAAGCTAGACGGTCAAGGTCGCGCTTTCTGGGCTTGCAACGAGGACGGCGGGAAGTGCCCTCCCGCCCTAGCTTTAGCAAGCTCCACGACGGTGAGGAGGTGTGGAGGAAGTTTGGCAAGCAGAGGTGGCCATGTCCCCCCCCCCCCCCCTCGCTGGGTTCTGAAGTGATTTTCAACAGGTAAGCATTACAAAATACGCAAGTTTAGTGTAAATATAGGTTTATCTACTCTTACCCCCCCCCCCCCCCCTGTCCCTCCCATACCATTCAAGCTTCACCACTGCTGCCAAGCGCACGAGGAGTCCCATGAAGAGGATGGGAAGTCACTCATCGGCAATGTTTTCCTAGACGATAAACGGTAGACAGTCGGTTGACCATCGTTTAGTGTTTAATCTGTTTAAACGACCGTTTAAACGGGACAAAACTGCATTTAAACGGGCTAAACGGCATAGACGGTGGTCACCTGTCTAGCGTTTAGACGCCGTTTAAACGGAGTTTAATTCCGTTTAGGAAAACAAGGCTCCTCGGCGGTCAGAGGGTGGGTGGTGATTTTCTCGAATCTAACCGAAATGAGGGAAATCGGCAGGGCAAAAATGTGAGGGAGTCCACGACACTCTTCCTGCGATATTAGCCCTCATGGGGAGCAATGGTAGGCGGCAGCTCCCATTAGAGAGAGGGAGTGAGGGAGGGATTTTAATTATTTGCGAGGGAGCGAGAGAGGAGATTTAAATACTTGGTGAAGGAGTATGAACCTTCAGTGCTTCCCAGAGGACTGCTCGAGGGTAGGCATGGGCAGCTCTTCCCAGAACGGCGACGAGGACTCCATGTCGTTGAGCACCTGGAAGGAAATTTTGGACAGGAGGAACAGCCTGTCGCCAATGGGGATGAAGATGTGGCCGGTGTAGAACTTGGGAAGAGGGAGCACGGCGAGGCTCCGTGACCGGACGTCGAAGTCGTTACTATGTGGCCGATTGGTATGCGAAAGCAATACATGAAAATATTTTTCAAAGACCTCTGTTGACTCAGTTTTGGGGAGAGGTTCCTCGCAGGGGTCTGGGATGGGTCCTTATGGCCATATCATCAGAGATCAAAGCAAGGAAGACAAGCCTTGCGACAGCGGACATCATCCACGAGCGTCGAGGCTCTAATGGTGATGCTCATAGATTAGCTAAAGAGTTCAATTTATGAAACCGTGGGAAGACATGTTTGGTTGTTTTTTCTTTTTTGAAAAAGAGGCAGGAGCGCTGCCTTTTCATTAAGGTAGATAGAGAGTTTTTACAAAATATTAAGGTGAGTTAGAACCGAAATTCACTTCCGGCTTCCCACACGCTCTTCTCCTTAGAGTCATCTCATCTTCAATTAGCTTGACTACCTCTTGCGGCTGCTTCGCCGTCTGAGTGAAAACTCGCCGGTTTCTCTCATTCCAAATGTTCCACGCCGTGTATATTAGGATGGCTGCTGTAGTGCTTTTTTGGTTCCTTGACGATGACCCAATTTGCTCGTTCCACCATTCTTGCATGGATTGTACTGTTGTTATTGGCACCTGAACCGTGTTGTTGGTTCTGCTACTCACTCTCTCCCAAACCTGAACTGCGTAATCACATTTGAGGCACAGGTGAAGTGCTGTCTCTTGCTCTGAATTACAAAGGCAGCATACCGGGTTGCAAGGCCAGTTCCTTTTGCTGAGTTTATCAGCTGTTTGGTTGTTAACTCGTGATGGAGTGTGTATGAATAAATAAAAGGGGTGCTGGTTCTAAAAAATAAAATAAAATCAGCAGGGTTCATCAGGCCGTGTGTTAATCACGCCGTGTGCATCAGGAGAACAAAGGCGTGGGCACGTTTTGGATCATGAAGACGCGAAGCAGAAACAACATCGGACCGAAACAAAACAGAAGATAAGTTCGGAGATGAACTGCAGTATGTATGGATGTTAATATGGATTTGCGGTGAAATCCAACAATGTTGGTCATGTCAACGGCTATGGCGTCGAGGACTTTGTGGCCTTGAGTTCGGACGGATACACCAACTTAAAGTAATGCATTAGACGTGTTAGTATTTTTGTCTTCTTCAGGTATAAAGATGTCTATGTCCTTGTTCTTCTGAACTTTTAGGGACTCGTCTAAATACCTCGAAGCAAGCTTTACAATTTCATGGTAGGTGTGATAGCTTTCAGCTACAGGGTGGAGAATTTGTACTTTTTTTAGCCGATTTGTCTCGGTTCTTGTTGGTGTTTGATGTATTTAAGCTACATGACCTACGCGGTGCAGAGGCCGGAACATTATTTTACTAAGAAATAAAGCTTCCCTTATCTTAAAAAAAAAAGAAACAACATCGCAGCACATTGGATGATTTCAGCTAAGGTTAAAAAAAAAAGGTACAAAATGATCTTGGTTCCTTTTTTCATACTGTAACTGTTCACACCTAAAACCTTTTGCAAATTCATCGGCACAATTGTTGTGTTCGAACGATTAATTAACTGAGAAAATTACGAAGTTCGGCCAGCTGCTGCAACAAATGAGCTGAGCTTTTTAGAGAGCTCATTAGGACAGGAACACATGCAACTGCAGTATGAGGGCGCAAGAGTTCATACTAGTTCAGATCATCGCTACATCACAGAGTTGAGTAACTGAGAAACTCACATTGTTGGACCAGCTGCTGCAACAAAATCAACCGAGCTTTAGAGAGCTCGTAGGAAAGGATCAGAACACATGCAGGAGTACGTAAGCTAGAGGGCGCATATTCACAATAGCCAGTTCAGATTATCGATACATCACTGCATTGTTATCAAGAGCACACACTGTACTATACCACCATGGCATACACAGCCACATACGGTTAACGTCCAGATCAGATCCTGTCACGGTCCGTCCTCCGGCTAGTCACAACCAGAACGCGGCGGGATTGAACAGGGAATACCCGGCTTCCGGACATCGGTAGTGTCGAACCCGGCGGGTGTTGCGGGTCGTCAGGTCGCCGTTCTTGTCATACTCGAGAGAAAACGTCACCAACCGGAGCTTGAAGTTTCCACTTAGGGTGCCCGACGACGCCCTCCTCCCCTGCACGCCAACATCGACAGACTCCACGAGGCAGAACTTGCCTGCTCTTCGTCCTCCCCCCCTGGGCACTAGGCAGGCTCCGACGTGCGTCTCGTTTGGCACCGCGCTGAATAGATCCTCCATCTTGGGCACGGCAGCTGCTGCCCATCTTCCACGACGGGCACGGCAGCTGCTGCCCGCCGCCGCCGTCCTCCGACTTGGCAGCAGCAGCCGAGGGCACCACGTCGCAGGGGCGCAGATGTGCCTGGTAAAGTCCGTGTCGCCGGCGACCCCGACCCAGGCGTACAGGTCAGAGTCGAAGTGCGCGCGGCCGGTGAAGGGCAGCGGCCAGTCGCCCAGCTTCGTCCACCTGGCGCCCGACGAGCCGCGCGGCGCCGCCGTGTCGAACGCGTAGGTGGCCAGGGTGGAGTCGTTGGCGAGTCCACCGCCCGTCGGCTTGACGCTGACAAAGATCGTTTTCCCGTCCGGGTGCACGGCGGAGGAAACGAGGTAGTGGTCGGCCGCGACCGGAGGCACGGGAGGCTCTTCCCAGAACGGCGACGAGGACTGCACGTCGTCGAGAACCTGGAAGGAGTAGGTGGACAGAAAGAACAGCCGGTCGCCGACGGGGATGAGGACGGGGCCGCCGCGGAATTCGGGCTGAGGTGGGACGACGGCGAGGCTCCGTAATCGGACGTCGAAGGAGGTGACCTGGGTTGCAGTAGAAAGGCCGGGCCAGTGGATGATCCGTGTGCCGACGGCCGCCATCCTGAGTTGATTGGGCCGCGCCTCGAAGCGGAAGACGGCGGGAGGCAGTCGCGCGAATTGTTCGGGATCAGACTCAGAGTCGGCGATGGGCAGGTCGATCTTGCGGACGCTGTATCCCCAGTCCCAGTCATCGACCAGAATGTAGAGGTGCTGTACGCCGTCTCTTTCTTGTTCTCTACTCACCACCCTGATCGAGCAAGAATTAAAATAAATTGGTCATCAGCTGCAATCGTACTCCTAATTCAACTCATCAGCTCAACAAATCCCAATACCCGAAGCCAGAAGCCGGCTGCCGGCGCAAGAAACAAGAACACTGGGCGGAGGCGAGGGACGAAGAGGCGGTGGCGGCGAGAGGGGCAAGCAGGGTTTTTGACACAAGGATGGGAACCGGTCACGGGCTCCGGGTAGACCTCGTGGGCCGTTCATTAGGTGGTCTCATGAGAGCGGCTTCCAAACCTGATCTACATAACGATATTTTTGGTGGAAACAGGTATTAGGTGGCTAGGTGCAAAGGCGCAAACGTCCATTCAGAGTTCTCGGATCGCGATTTGACGTCCAGCAGTCAACCCGCCTCCTTCCCTCAATCGCACTTAAACAGCTTTGTAGATAACCCCCTGCAAGAAACATGCTTCTCTCCGAAAGGTCCCAAGATGGCTCCGTTCTTTTTTTACTAGACAAGAGGATGGCTATGTTCTTCCTTCTCACGATGCTCTGTTCGCTCGTTCTTGTGGGCGATCTGGTTAAAGAAGGCCATGGACCCTAGGAATAGGAAAAACAACTCGTCAACTTAGTATCGTGGAGGCCATATTCAATTCTGAGATTCAAGAGGTCATCAACCGAGTGATAAGTTTGTAGACGAAGAAGAAACTAAACTAGAGCTTCCACTTCCAGCCAATCAACGAAAGTTGAAGAGCTTGAATGTTTCATTCAAAATACTATTCCTTCATTATACACACGTCAATTTTAATGATCTACAAAGTTTTGAAAAATTTATTTGATTGGCGGAAGATAATTTTACAGTTAAAAAAAAAGAATCAAGGGACGACTTGCTGTTTTGCAGCAGATTTCGGGAGGGATTGAGACAACGGCAATTGAAGGTAAGGAGTGACAAAGACAACTGTTTTGCAGCAGTGCTTCACAAACCCTAATTGCCACCTCAATTGCAGCTGTTATAGGAAAGAACGAATTGAAAGGAGATCGTGAGGGAGGGGCTGCTGTACCGGGATCTTTCCAGAGAGGTATGTTTCTAACTGGGGTTATCTGAAAAATTGTTAAGTGGGGTTGAGGGAAGACGGTGGATTCACCGTTGGACGTTAGATCGCAATCCAAGAGCTTACAACGAATATTTTCACCGTGGCACCCAATGTTGCGTTTGCACCAAAAATTTCCCCACGATATCAATATATCATCTTAATCTCATGAACGGAGAAAACTTACGTTAAGTCAGGGCCTGTTTGGTACGGATTCTGGAATGGATTTTGGATTCTGCTTCTGGCACTGTAGATACAGTAAAAACACTGTAGCAGAATCTGTTTTCGGCCAGCATCCATAATCCGGTGTAACGTAGCTTCTCGTGGATTCTGACACTGTAGCTACAGTATTACTGTATCGTCTACTGTAGCGATGGAGAAGCAGAATCCGTTCTGCCAAAAGGCTCTCATTCAATGAAACTTAAAAACCATTGGATGATATGAAACTCAAAAACCATTGGACGATATGTAATAGCCTCACGCGCAAGTCTGAAGGTATTCCCCACATTGCTCAGCAAACCGTAATTTACAGTCTGTGAATCCAGTTTTGCATCGCTCGTACGTGCAAATAGAGGCAGAAGTGGAGCTAGGTAGCAGTCGCGTAAAGATCACATAGTAGCAGAGTTTACATCCCTCAGGCGTGCCAGGGGAAAAAAAAAACCGCCTGCCTTCAAATGGATTCCACCAGAAAAATCTCAGGCAATCAGGCATGGCCAAAACTTCCCCAGCTGCTTTCAGCCCAGGTTCACAAAAAAATTAAGAAGGTACAAATTGATCTGGGTTCCTTTTTGCAGATTGTGTTTGTTCACTCCTAAACGAGTTAAAAAAATTGCAAATTCTAATTTTACAAAAGAATATGTTCTCAGGAGAAGGGTTAGGATCTCTGCACGAATCTAACCTTGACCACCTCATACAACAAATGCAGAGGCCTACTCTTTCCTGGGTAGCTATCCCTAACATATCTCAAACCTACTGAAAGAGCCATTTTCCATTCAGGGAAAAAAAAGCAACTCAACCGGAAACAAGACTTCCAATTAAGCTTTGTGAAATCCAAGCCATCTCACTTCTTAGAAGGGGTAGCATTTGCTTTGGTTGTACTTGCTTGACTATCACTCGCTGCCTTGGATGAAGAAGCACCATCTATGGCAATGTTCCCCAACTCTGTGGCCATTGCATCTCTTTCTTCATTCTCTTTCCTTTGCTTCTCTGAAACAACCTCAACTGAAGAGTCTGGCAGGGTTTTAGGCTGCTGTCTTAGGGGACCAACATTAAGCCATGGATGTTGAAGCAATTGGGCAGCCGTCGGGCGCTTTTCAGGGACAAAATCAAGTATTGGAACAAGAAACTCTGACATCTCATTTGCAATTTTCTCAGTGAACTCATACTTCTCTATAAGCACCTTGTTGAGAGGCCAGAACCGCAATCGTCGGATGTGCCTCAAATCACCATATCGATTGAAGAAATCACGCGAGTACCGACCACCCAATGCAATCTAGAAACCAAAGTATTAGCTGTGATATATAAAAAATTAAGAACACTGCCAACATTTGCTTAAAAGCTATGGGAAACATCCTATACCTTTCGAGGCATCATTCCAAGTAGCTCCATCATCAGTGCAAGATGATCCTGCAAAAGTTACGAGTGCTCAGAATAAATTACCATAGGGAAGGTAACAAGTCAGAAAATATTACTGGAAAAAAATCCTGCAATATAGGGCTGCATAAATAGCCAATATAATGTTACAGTTTTGTTACTCTCCCATCTTAATTTCATATGACACCTCCTAGATTCCTTTAAAAAACTATGGACCTCCTAGAAAGGGCATACACTTAGCGTCAGGACTGAATAACTCCAGATGACTGCTCAACTAAAGTAATCTCCTAGAGGTTTTGAAAAGCAAGGAGTTCGAGGGATTCAGCCAAAGTAATAAACAGCGTAAAGTGTTCAGAGTTTAACTCAACCAAAACAACTAGAAAAATTCATGTTATATCAATAGGACAAAAGAAATAACAAAAAAAAAAATCATAGTCCAGACAGGTTACAGCAGAACCTGATCAAAGAGGTACTGGCCAGTCAAATACACACATCAACGTTGGCAGCCGTCGCGAAAAGGAAATAACTTAGCTCTATGCGCTTGGCATCTAATTTCAATTCCCACCAACATTGGTTCTCAGTATTCTTTGACATCAACTATGCTTTTTTTGCACAACTGTTTTGATTGTCAGGTTCCAAAAGGATCTATTGCCAATGTGTCCCTTATGATGGATAGGTGATAGATAAGTCAGATTACTTCATAACTCAAATTCTAATAATCGAACACCGTAACATGGTACCCCAAAAAACATAATGGTACAGCAATATTATCTAGCATCTACTCTTCCATAAAAGAGGGTCAGAGCACATGGCTTCATCCCCAAAGACTAGTGAGCACTTAAATTGGACAAAAGCAGTTCAAAACTGCTGTAAAGTACAATTAAATAAAGATGATTATAACTTGTATTGTGCCATTTTATTATGGACAAGCCACACAGACAGAACGATTGCTATCACTAGTCACTACCGAACAGAACCAGTTAACAAAGATATTGGATCTCGTGAACAAATAAGGGGGTGCAATAGGAATGTGTTGGCATGTTGTTGTTTTTTCGACCAAAATGTAATATCAATTAAAAAAAAGAAAATATTTTCAACTCCTGACATATATGAAATCAAAGAACAGGTGACTTAATATAATAATAAGGTGATATAATCATGCAGCCAACTACAACAAATGACTTTTTACAAAAGAGAAATAAAACAATATTATATATTTTGAAGGTAAATTTTGCTAGCCCACAGGCCAGAATTATCAGCATACAAGGTTCAGACATTGTACCAGCTGTGACATTGCAAAACATTAGGGAGAGAAACTTGCTGTGCAATCGCAGATTGAACTAGTAGTGTTGATGTGAAGTGAAAAAAATTGGGTCTTTACAGATAAAACCAAGGAAAATGGATATCTACATGAAAGAATATTGACAAGGTGGCCTGAGCTTAGTGGTTAAGAAGCCTCAGTAGCACCCTCAAAGCACGGGTAAAAGACTAAAAAATAACGTGGTTTCATGTATGCAAGGAAACTCTAATACAGAACCTAGCAAACATGATTTGCCAGATAAGGCATTCCTACCAAATCAAAACAGAGTTACAGAGCCAGCTGAAACCACAGTAATAAAATCATAAAAGAACAATAATTTGGAACTAATCTCAGTTACTCAAGTTTTTTTAGTTCATTGGTTGACTGTGAGATCAGCAGAAAAAAAACACAAAATATATTTATTTATTTTTAAAAAAAAGGGCCCCTGCATGGAAGGGTTTTCTTTCTCGTTTAGTTTTGAAAAGAACTACACTGACCAAATCAGAAGACTTCAGAAAGCACATACCATCAATTTACATATCTATTAACAAACTAACTTTCAGTTAAGACACATGTGCAGAGTTGAGATCAGGGCAAGAAAACTGAAGACATACCTCATCCCGGTCAAAATTGTCGCCACTATGCGGATCAAACAGCACATCCCCCGTGGCAAGCTCAAAGCAGATGCACGCAAAGGACCACAGATCAGCAGAGGTAGAATACTTGGAGCCAAGTATCACCTCGGGACACCTATATTGCCTTGTCTGTATATCACTTGTGAATTGCTTGTATGTCCAACAAGCATTTCCAAAGTCCACCAACTTGCATTTTAAGTCAGCCTCCATTGCCATCTTCTTCTTAACCCCTTTGCTGCCCCGTCTATCTCCTGCTGCTCTCTTTTTGTCACCATCCTGGCTAGCACTGCCCTCATTTGCTGTGCCCAAATCTCCTCTATCATCCGACCCATCTGTATCAGCGGATGCCACCGCACCGCTGCCTTCTGAAGTTGAAACGCCTGCACGTTTAGCTTTCTTCCGGATCTTCTTCTTCTGGTTCTTCGTGAGGCCACCATTTGTCGATGGTGCTGACACCTTTGGAGGTGGCTCATCCTTCTTTGCAGACGGCATAACCAAGGGCACACCTGATTTCCGGGGATCCTTTGAGGGGTCAATGGTGGAATCGAGTAATATGTTCTCAGGTTTAAGGTCAGTGTGAATAATAGAAAGCGCGCGGTGGAGGTAGTCAAGGCCGATGAGCACGTGGCGACATATCTCTTTGACCATTGGAAGTGGCATTCCACGATAGTTTGTGTACTTTATCAGGGTGAGCAAGTTATCACCAAGAAACTCAAACACCATGCACACATGGTTCCCGTTAGGGCCCGAGTGCTTGAAGTGGTCAAGAAGCTTAACGACACACCGGCTGTCATCTGGGTCACCATCGGCAATCTGCTTCAAGATCTTGATTTCATCCATGGCTGCTTCAGTGTAGTGCTGTGCGCTCTTCTGCACCTTCAGGGCAACATATCTCTGCATGTAGAAACAACAAATTCAGAAACACTGATTAGACGAATGTGGCCTGAATATCTGAGTACAGACCGATATTAAAAAATCGAATATATTTCTTAAAGACAGCTGGAAATGCAAATAGAACAGTAGTGAATTTATCCATTCTAGAATCTTCAAGGAAAACAAAAGAACGAATAGTTGGTGGGCACAGGCAAACTGCCGCAAGAAACTACAATATGAACCGCATCCAGATCGAATTTCTCGCGTCATACTACCATGAATCTTGGAATTTAACAAGAAAATTTTGAGATGAAGAATAAGATTAGGTACGTACGGAGTGGGCTGTGTCCCAGGCGAGCCAGACGGTGGAGAAGTGGCCCCATCCGAGCTTGGACTGCACGACGTAGGTGCCCTGCTTGAAGGTGTCGCCGACGCGGACGGCGTGGTACCCGCCGCGGCGGTAGTCCTCCGTGCCCTCGTCCTCCGACGTGTAGTCGCTGCTCTCCACGTCGTCGTCATCCTCCTCCTCGCCCCTCCCCCTGCCCCCCGCCCTAGCATCGGCCACCGCGGCCGCCTCGTCCTCCTCCATCCGCCGCGCCGACGACGACCCCGCCTCCGCCTCAGCCATCGCAAGGGTGCCCCGGATCTGGGCAGTGGCGCGCGCAGGAGCTAGGGTTTTGGCGCTGGCTTTTGTGGTGGCGGTGGCGCTCGTCCGTCTCGCGCCCGCTGCCGCTCGCACGCTGGTCGCTGCCTTTGCCTTTGCCTCCCCTCTGCGCACCGAGCGCCGCTTTATTATTTTTCGCGAGGCGGATAAGTAAAATCGAGGAGGGGGACGACGCCTGCAGGCTGCAGCCTGCGTATGATAATACGAACAGTCTTTTTTATTGAAAAACGTTTTAGTTGGAAAACGATTTGACTAATTAGAAGAAAAATTAATCTTATGTTTTGAGAAGACAGACTACCTAATGTTGTCCCGTGAAGATACATAATTAAGAAGATGGTAGACAATTGTGCTTTAATGATAGACAACAAAAGGATACGCTTAATAATGTACAAGCTATTTTAATTATCACAGTATTAGGCCTTCGTTGTACAGAGGCTGGAACATTATTTCACCTCGAAATAAAAGCTTCCTTTATCTAAAAAAAAGTATTAGGATATTTCAAGAACATCATGTAATAATTTAAAGAATTGGAATAAAGGATTTTAGTTGTGCGACACTCTAAATTTGTAGTTTTCTCTAGAACAATCAAAAGGTTATATATATGATGCTAGACACGGTACAGTAATCGATTTGTTTTAAATTTCTTGATGTTAAGATAACCTAGTTAGCGCAAATTTACATAAAAAACAGGAGTATGCAATCTGTACTTTTTTTCCACTGGATATGCAATCTACTGTCCTACGACAAATCTTGTTAAGATTGATAATATAAAAGCAACATCATTGGATTCGCCATGAAATCATTTATCATAATATATATAACTTTTTATATTTAAAATTATTTATTTTTAAATATATTATTTGTCAAAGTCATGAAAGTTTGACTTTAATCAAATATAGAATGCTTCCGTTTTTTTTATGAAGAAGTACTTGTATTGTGTCTCGTGGCAAATATTCTGCGACAACAGTGTCCTATAGAGATAAAATATCAATTACGGAGTGTCCCAAAATGAAAACATCCAATTGAAAGCCCGTTGAATAGAGGCTCAAGTCAGTGGCTACATTTGTTCAAAAGAATAAGGGAAGCCTGTAAAGAAAACAAATGTGGTCTCAGCCCCTCAGATCCAACTACGTTAATGCTCCAGTTTTAAATATACGCTCAATTTCAAGCGTCTAACCAATACGTTAATGACATTTATTTATGTCCTTGGAATGTTCCAGAGAAGAGTGGGCAGAGCAGATGAAGAGCAGGTTGCTCCGGGAGCAGATCAGCAGAATCTGCACTGCCAATCGAATATTTTGAATTTGTTTATATTTATTGGTAATAAACCAATACGACATACTCCTTCTGTTTCAAAATATAAGCAGTTTTTGACTTTCAGATATCGTGTTTGACTGTTCGTTTTATTCAATTTTTTGGTCAAAATATAAAAACAATTAAGCCATGCTTAAAGTCAACAACTGCATATATTTTGAAACGGAGGGAGTACCAATACCTGTAGAATTGAGGAAAAGAATAACTAGACATAGACAATACGGCAATATATAACTTATTGGTATCCAGAATGCTGGATTTTCTTAATTCCAATGGCAACTGAACAGTTAACTTCCAACATATTTACCCCGAATCAGAATTTTGAATGTATCTGCCAAATAATTACTGGAGCTGACAGGATGGCGAGTTGGACCACCAGCACTACGGTAAAATTAGTGGCTCTGCGCTGAAATAATCACCAAGTCCGTGGTGTTGTCCCATCTAACCTACTAGCTGATGAATAATTATCATCACTGTCATTGCATCAGAAAATCAAGCATGCTCAGAACTTAGCAGTCCATCCCGCTAAAAATAAAAAAAAAGGTACTAACAATTCCATGTGCTAATTAACTCGTCTAGGAACAACAGTACCTAATGATCTGAAGAAACAACAGTACCAGGAATAGAATAAAATCAAGAAAAAGGTGACATATGCACATCAGCAAGTCTGAAACACTGTCAACGAACCGCAAGACAGGCCAGCTGCCAGCTGCTAAGTGATGAACAAATCCCTCTTCATAAGGGAAAAATACCGCAAATAAAATAAAAATACTAAAAAAATACGATGCGAACGAGTGTGTGAACTTTCGAAGAAAATTATCAGCATGGTCAAATACACCCTGAAAATATCCTACAGAGAAGGGATAAAGGGTTAGTTGGATTACTCCAAAGAGATATTTTCCTGGCCTTATTTTCCCTTTTGTCTTACTGTAACTATCAAATCTTGTTGCTGACTGCAAAACCCGCAGATAAGGCGAGCTACGCTACACTGCCACACACACGTATTCCAGCAGCAAGGAGTGGCCATGGCGGCTTTCTACGCTCCGGCTGCGGCTGCCGCTCCCCACGCCACTCCGACCCCTCTCACCAGCTCACGGAAGCACCCTATCGCCATGTGCCACTCCCCCAAGCTCGGCGGCGCCGGCGGCAACCAGAGGGCGCGGCTCGCCGCGAGTGCTGCATCTCCTCAGACGCGCGGCGCGCTGGCGCCGTCGACGGCGGCGGAACAGGCGGCGGGCCCCGCCCCAGTCAACGTGGACTACCTGGCCGCCGAGTTCGCGGGGCACGGCGTGAGCTTCGAGCCCCTGGGCCGCAGCTGCGCCGTGAAGATGGCGCTGAGCAACGGCAGCGCGGCGCACGTGCTGCTCCCGAGCGGGCTCGTCACGTCCTACAAGCCCGCCATGTGGCACGGCACCGTCACGGAGGTGCTCCACACCAACGTCGGCGAGGGCCCCGGCGGCCGCGCCGTCATCCGCGGCGGCGTCCACGTGGACCTCCGCTTCGCCGGCCCCGGCGGGTGGTCGCCGAGCGGGAAGTGGTCGCTCCGCGACGTCCGCGGGAACCCCACCACCTCCATCGAGGTAACCCGCGCGCGCGCCGCCGCGACCGTGAGCATAACGCCGCCACGCATCGAGGAGGTCGGTCACTCATGGCACAATGTGTTTTTCCTTGCAGATCGAGCTCGCGGCCGTGGCGCCCGGGAACGCGGTGGAGGCGCGGTGCGTCGTGAAGCTGCTCCCGGAGGCGCTGGCCACGGAGCTGTCGGCGACGAACAGCGCGGCGTCGTCGTCGCCGATGACGCTGTCGTGCGGCGTGTCCAACCACCTGCGCGTGAGCACGCCGGACGCCACCTACGCGCTGGGGCTCCAGGGCTCCGACTACCGGACCGTCGAGCCGGCGCTGTCGGAGTTCAGCATCATCCCTCCGGACTACAGGGCCGCGCCGCGGCAGCCCGCTGCACTCCACCGCTGGGCAAACAAAGGCTTCGACATGGTGCTCTCCCCCGATGATCGCGGGCACGGCGTCTCGGCGGACGAGCCCGACGGCGAGGAGGACGACGATTACAAGCACATGACAGACGAGATGTGCAGGATTTACAGCCAAGCGCCCAGGGAATTCACCATCATCGACAGGGTAAGAACTGCACAGCCTCCTCGAACACTTGAGTAGAAATGCAGAGGGTCGAAAGAGTGATGCGAATTCTTGTGCGAAATTGCAGGGCAGGAGGAACTCCGTTTGCTTGCAGAGGAAGGGGTTCGAGGACCTGTATGTCTTCAGCCCAGGATCGCAGTACCAGTGGTACGGCAAGTATGCCTTCGTGGTGGTAGGGCCTGCCATGCTTCAGCCGGTGGTGCTGCGGCCTGGACAGACGTGGCAAGGGGGTCAATACCTGCGCAACCCGAATCTTTAGGCACACGCCTGGGAGAACAGATGATCCGGACCGTAATACAGTGCACGCACATGTGCCTTGCAAAGAAGACATGGATGTTATAATTAAATAGTAGGAATTGGAATCAGTTTACCCATATATCCAGCGTGATAATGCTATTCCTTCTGTTTTTAAAATGATGATGTTCGGACAGTTGTTTTAGTGCAAAATTGAACTGGAATCTTTGTCCTAACATCATCATTTGAAGGGGCGCGGATCGCCTGACGTAGGCCGTTTACTGCACGCCGTTGCAGTAAAGGGACATCCGCCGTTGGCTGCATCGAACGCTCCTCCTCCTTCTAATCGACTCCCCACCAAAAGTACGTGGACTTTTGCTGGCCCAGCCGTGAAAGCAGCCCAACCAAACGTATTTGGTGTGATTTGTGAACCTGCCGCGTATGTACGTGAACTACTGCCGCGTACAATGAACTACTGTATTCATCTAAACAGAGTTGTATCTCAAAAAAATAAAATCTAAACAGAGTTTCACTCAAATTCAGCAAACAAGTGGTCACAACTGAGGCAGCTAAAATTCTTGCATAATCTTGATTCCTTGTCATAGCTTACAAAAGATTCCAGATAAGACCATTCTGAATATATGATCCATAAACTAGTGCATACTAACATTTCAAATCTGAGTTTAGAATTGCTAGGAACAAAAGTACTGCTCGAACACGAGCTTCACTACAGCAACAATTCTTGAGCATTGAGGTCAGTACTTGGACTCTGCAAAACAAAAAGAACAAGTCAGCTCTTAGTATTATTATCAACACTGAATTTGCAAAGGTGAGTTTGGAAAACAATACCGTTAACAGTTGTGTGAAGGAACTGATGACCCGGTACTCTGCAAAATCTTTGCTGTTGTCCTGAAAAGCATTGTTGGCTGCTGCTTGTGCTTGTACAACACCATTCCCATCCTCCTGTATCTATCAAGAGAAGAAAAAAATATTCAAAGAAACTTGGTACTGAAAATAACACATAACCACTTTTTATTCAGCACATACCTCTGATTTTCCTACTTCTGATTTGGTTGTACTATGTACTTTTCTAACTGCCTTGCGTTTCACCTCAAACCATTTTTTCTGTCGTCTAGCATTTCTTGTCGGAACCTCCTTCTTCTTGAATCGCGCACTACTCAGCTCAATATTTGATGCCTGAACTTCCTGTTGAGTCTTACACATGTCAGTGGTAGTGCTAGCACTTACATGTTTCCTCAACTTGCCTACTCAGGCTATCAAGTGTGTTGGCCACTAACATGAAGTTTTCTGGAAAATTCAGTACTTGTTGAGCCAAATTGTAAAATTTATATGACAGAAATTTGTGGAGACGCATAGCATCTAACTTTGGATTTTCAATTATGCTTCTTCCTTGTATGTTTTGTACAGTTCCATGCCTTGCCTCACGTGTCCAACGCTTGAGTACGTAATGTGACGGCAGTAACTTAACATTCATTAGATCAAGAACTTTCAAAGAATGGTCACACAATATTCCAGTACTACTGAATTGCTTGCAGCTGCATGTAGCAGTTTGTTCAAAGAGATTACCAACAACTTTGTACTCATCCTCAAAGATTAATTCTTTGTCAAGACTTGCGATGGCAACAAGATATTCATTATCTCCATCCAATACTTTAGTGCATGATGCTATGGACCTCTCATATTCACTCTGGAAAGCTTCAAAAACAATAGGTGTGTATAACGTGCTTGCTTGCAACAGCATGGGTGTCCTTATTTTGATTCTGGGCTGTTTTCTTCTTGAATCAAATTCAGATTGCAGTTCTTTGTCTCTTTTCTCTTGCACCACCCTTTCAAAATGCCTTAGAAATCGGAGGATATCAAAATTTGCTTTCAAATGATTTTTCAAGTCACTATTCAGGCTCTCACTTAATTGTGTGCTTCTCATTCCTAGTGTGAAAACACCCTTCATAAAACTGATGGCCCATTTTTCTTTCAACTTGTAGATACTGTCCAACCAAGTTTGCTTTTGCACTTTGTTCCTCATGATGGAAAATTCTGTTTCAAATTTATCCTTGTCTTCATACTCAAACATGCAAGCATTAAAATCAGACAAAATACTTGAGTCTTCACTCTTCTTCTTTCTTGAGGGAAACTCACTTTTCTTCTCATTAGACAGATGTTTGATAGCATTCTGCATTATATGAAATGTGCACAGCCCATGCCATGCTTCTGAGAACACCTCCTCCACAGCTTTTCCCATTGCAAAATCCTGATCTGTAAAAATTGTTCTAGGTTTTTTTCCATTGTGTGCTTGGACAAATGTCTCAAACAGCCACTTGAAGGACTCAAATGTTTCAGGATATAAAAGAGCAGCACCAAAGATCACTGTTTCTCTGAAATGATTGAATCCAATAAAGACTCCAAACGACCTTGACTCCTTGTTTGTCCCAAAAGTAGTGTCAAAAGTGACAACGTCCCCAAAATGTGCATAATCAACAAGCATCTTAGCATCAGCCCAGAACACATTTGCTATTTGTTCTTCACAATCCATTAGCAAAGCATATTGAAATGAATGATTCTCTGCAATTTTATCTTGAAAATACTTCAGCATGCTTCCTGCTTCTCCATATTCCATCTCACGTTCACGCTTGGTCCGCAAATAATTTTTGTGATCAAGACGAGTATAGCTCAGGTTAAACGATCCACCGACTTGGCGACTAGCTAACTCATGTGCAGCTCTTGGCCCAATCCCTGAATCATCAGCTGTCTCAATTTCAAAAGCTTGTACTTCTGAAATTTTTCTATTTGACACCATTAAGTGCAAGGTTTCTGGCAAGTGAAGGGAATGGTTGTGTTCCAATGCTAGGTCATACACTACATAGCCCTCACCATCTATTTTAAGAGACATGTAGACTTCACAATCAGTTCTAGTTTCAGCTCTATGGCACTTTACTTGATTGTCTCTTTTATCTGGTGCTCTATGACCTTCATTTGAGCAAACATATCGACATGATGTAACTTTGCCATCACATTTCCTTTTATTTCGGTACCTCTTTCTTACTGAAAACCCTGCATGACATCCATAGCCTACCCAAAACTCCCAAGCCTTAACCAGATCTCTGAATTTCATCCCAACATGAGGTGGCAAAATCGGCACCAGATTCTCTCTGAAATACGTGGATAGAAGAATTTTGTAAATGCAAAGCAACAGCAATACTACAAAATTCGTGGTCCAGATCAAAGTGAAAATAATGCAGTATGAGTATGATCACTTACATTTGGGAGTCGCTCTGCTCTGCACTTGTTTCCTCCATCTTGCGATCAGCATGACCTTGATCAGTTGCAAGTACCGAAAGGTTTCAATTCATCGCCTCTCCTCTTGTGTCTGCAGGTTTGTTCCTTTTGGGGGGAATTGCTCTCACCCCACTGATGAAGGAGACCATCTCCAAAACAACATCAACAAACAGACCATCCCCCCACCGCCACTCGCAAAGGAGCCCGCCATTCCCAGACACCATAGGCGGCCTCTTCCCATTTTTCAGTACCGGTATTGCCCCTGCGTATCTCTATCCATTCGAATCGCAAAAGAAGACGAGGAGGAGGCTGGAGCGCCATGGCCGCGGCGGCAGAGCAGCGCCCTTGCGCGGCGAGCCCGGCAGCGGAGGAGCCGACACGCGCGCCCCCAGCCGCGGCAGGGGAGGCGCCGACCCGCGCGCCCTGCGCGGCAGCGGCAGGGGAGGCGTCCCGCGGCCGGAGCGCCATGGCCGCGGCGGCGGAGCAGGGCCCCTGCGCGGCCAGCCCGGCAGCGGAGGAGGCGACCCGCGCGCCCCCGGCCGCGGCAGGGGAGGAGGCGACCCGCGCACCCTGCGCGGCGGCGCCAGAGGAGGCGTCCCGCGGCCCGCCAGATCTGGCCGTTGCTTCGGCAGCAGCAGCGTCGGCAGAGGAGGGCGCGCAGGGGAGCCGCAGCAGGGGAGCCAGGTCGTCGGCTGGTGAGGCGCCCAGCGCATGCGACGAAGTGGCGCCCGGGGCAGGAAGAGGCGCGGCTGTGGGCTCGGGCAGCCACATCGACGAAGCAGGCAGCAGTTACACTGGGAGGTGAATATCAGTTTGCATTGCAATTTCGTTTTGTTAACAGATGATTAGGCCTAAGTCAGTTCATTTTTGCTATGTATAGGAATGCTTCACAGTCACAGATGACTATTAATTTTAGAGTTCCTGGGTACATTGCATATATGGATGATGGCAGTAGAGTGGAATTTGAAAATATAGATCACATTGTTCCGTTGAATGAGACCGATGGGTATACAATGTGCAATCTTGTGGCTGATTTAGCAAACAAGACCAAGTGGGGAACATGTCAAGATCCGGCATTTTGGTATTGGGACTTTGAGAAGAAAGGTTTGCAAATTGTTGTGACAAATGATGATTTGAGAATGGTTTTTCAGAAATTCGAGAGCTGGGGCAAAAGAGTCTCATTTGTTGTTGAATTCCCAATTAAACCTGCTTATAAGAGTAGCATGACTATAGAGGCTAAGATGGAGAAGTTACCTGTGAGAAGGAATCCAAATTTACCACGGGAATCAAGTAGTTCAGCCGAATCCGAGGAGGAAAGTGGTGAAGAGGTTGAAGAAAATGTGGACCCGTCTTGGATGGAAGATGAGGACATTTTTTTGGAGGACGACGAAGTGTTTGTTTCTCTTGGTTTGAGGGCTGAGGATGAGGCAGCAAGGATGAACAGCGGGCGTCATGGTGTTGGTGACAATGGATGTGAGGCGGAAATCTTGGTAGATGACAATGCTGAAAATGAACCCCGTTTTTTCCTTGATAAGGAAAACCCAAACATAAAAAAGAGTGAGAAATTCCCATCGATGATGGATTTTAGGGATGCTTTGAGGCAATATTGCATCCTAAATAATTTTGTGCTGCACAAGGTTGTGACCGATAAAAAGAGATTGTTTGTGCTAAGAGGTTGTTGGTGCTTTCTCAAGACAAAGGAGATGATTCTTCATCAAAACAGCCCACTGTTGATTCTTAATAATTTGACTAAAGCTTGTATCATTCGACTTTTATTTGCATGTTTGGACCCTCATTTCTATGGCCATTTGATGCTTGGACTAATGTATGGTTGCATTTGTTGAAATGTATGGTTAAATTTGTTGAAATATGCATTCTCTATTGTTGTACATGTGGCTGGAATGATGTACTTGTGAAGAGGTCATTTTTGGAATTTTTCTGTCCTGAAATCATTTTTTATCAATTTCGGCCTTTTTCTATTAATAAATAAGACATTTTTTGTTTTTTCCGATTTTCCAGAATTTTTTCACGAATTTTTGTCCATCTGATGGTGGTTGAAGAGGTTCAAGGGTAAAACTGGCACAAAATTGTCTGTTTTGAACTATTTTTTGTATATTGGAGAGAGATGTGCCTTTAGCAGTGATATGAGGGGGATTGGATGCTTACTAATGGGGATTGGGGGATGACGCCCCTTAGCAGTGGTGCCAGGGCAATTCCCCCTTCCTTTTGCGTGTGAGAGCAAGCCCAATAAGGTTGTCTTACCGACAAGAGAGAGCCAACCTTGCAGTTAAACTGCACAATAACTTGTCTCCACAATGGCTCCAAAAAAATTATATTTTATCTTCTATGGGCCCACCTTCTCCTCCTTCCCTTATCCGTCTGCAGGTCCTCCCCTCATGCTCCTCGGCGCCGCCGCACCGTCAACCGCGCGGGACCTCGTCCTGGCCTGCGCCGACCTGCTGCATCGCGGCGGCCTCCCGGCCGCGCGCCGCGCCGCCGGGGTCGTGCTCTCCGCGACGTCTCCGCGCGCGAACGCGGACGCGGCCGACCGGCTCGGCTACCACTTCGCCCGCGCGCTGCCGCTCCAAGTGGACGCCAAGCTCGCCCCGGGCCGGCTGCCCTCCTCCTCCTCCTCCTCCGAAGAGCGGCCGGCGTCGTCGGGCGCGTACCTCTCGTGGCTGCGCGCGTCGGCGGACTTCGACCGCGTGTTCGCGGGCAGGCCGGCTCCCTGTTCGCCCTCCTTCAGATCCCGTCGGCGGCGCACAACCCACCTGAAGCCGTGGATGCCGGCGACCCACGGCTGCATCGGCCATGGCGACGACCGGGACTGGGCCAGGCGGCGGCCGGCGGTGACCGCGGCTCCCCGCGCGACCTCGCCTCCCCTCGCGCGACCCTTGCCGGCGGCCGCGGCCTCCTCGAGGCGACCCGCTCGTCGTCGTCGCGGGCTGGCTGCCCCCTGTTCTTCCTCCTCCATCAGATCCCGTCGGCGGCCATGCGAGATTGAGCGGCGAGTGGGGAGGAGAGGGTGGGAGAGGTTGGCGGACCCCACGTGTGGCGACGCGATCGTCGCCCGCAGACGCGACGAGCTCTGTGTCAGACCGGCTTTCTCTCTCCGACACGTAGGATTTTTCTGACGCGGCTTGTCGATTCGACGGTTATTGGGCTTGCTCTCATGAGAGGAGAAGAAAGGGGCAGGTTGTGTATTAAATTCCGACGGCAAAACAGAGCAGCCGTGGTTGTTTTCCCTCCAAAACAGCACTGTTCTTCTGATTTTCCCTCGCGATGGCTTCGACGGCGGCAAAACAGAGCAGCGTTGGGCCAGACTGGGCCGCTTTGAAGCCATGGGGCACGAGCAGCGTTGGATGCTAGCCAACGGCGGATGTTGCTTTACTGCAAGCGCGTGCAGTAAACGGCAAAAACATCAGGCGATCCGCGTCCCATTTGAAGAATGGAGGGAGGAATTCGTTATTTGGTCAAAAGAACCAAGAAACAACACAGCATTTTCATTTCACAGCTACAAGCATTTTCCAATTAAGTCTGACCAGAACCGATTCCGAAAAGGAACCATCCTCGTTCCCAGAATGTATATACATACATTACCAACAGATATGTAAGTGTTAAACTCGCTGTTAAGCAACTCCGTAGAAATCAAAAGATTTTGCATCCAGCCAACTTCGGAGAACATATTCAAAATCCTGGGTGAAACCATCCTCCCTTTAATCTGACTTCAGCTGTCCGACCAACACAATAATAAAGGAGCCATTTGCACCCTTGATGCTGTTGAACAAACATGTAGGGGTTTAGAACGAAAATGACTTTTCTAAGAAGAAATCAATCAATTCGCATGAGTACAAAACAGCTTGAATGCTTTATGTTTTAAACAAAAATATATGATGCTTGATTTCTTCGTTATTGGCCTCCAATTGAGATATGTTAAGTTGGAATGGAAAAGAAATCCTGCATTATATGGGCTGTTTGGATGCTGCCTGGGCCAGGCAGGGCATCACAGCCCCAGGCAAGGGCGTGTTCACTTCTTGCCTGGAGAACTCTGCCTGGCCTAGGGAACTAAATCCAGCCCCAGGCAATGAAAATCCAACGCCTGGGAGCGCTGCCTGCCCCAGACAGGTTTTCCCAGGGTTCGAACCAAAGTAGAATCAAGCACCTGGGATGGCTGCTTGGCCAGCCAGCTGCCTGCCAGGGAGTGAAGCAAACAGCTCCCTAATAGCTTTTGAAAACAATTCTAGTAATCTGCCGTAGATTCTAGCAAACAGCTCCCTAACAGCAACACTTCTATGATCAAGTTTAATTCTAGCTTTAAGATTCTGTTGGATTTGTCTGTTATAGGTTTCTTTTGTTGCTTATTTTTCGCTACGGAGAGCAAAATGTTATTTCATTCTTCGATAGTCTGCATACCATATATGCTATTACGCTTTACAGAAAATGGATAACATGTGAAGAACACCTGGATTTCGGAGTTAATTTGGAAAATAATCATCAGATTATACAAGTTGGGAAATAATTCCCCTTGCACTAAAGCGACAGGGCTCTCAAAATTTACATTGTACTCCACATAGGAACATCAATTGTAGCGAGGATTGTTTTATAAGGTAATTCATATTTCCAGAAATCACCAGCAGTTAGTAGGATGCATCTTACCAACTTTGGAGAAACTCATTGTAGATTCCTGCATGTTGGACAAAACCATTTCCCCTTGAATCTTGTTTCTGGTGTGAGACCCACACATGAGTAATGGAACCACTCGCCTCCCTCACACTGTTGAGTGAGCATAAATGAGTTAGTACAGCAGATATAGATATCTTTCACACAAGAAAGCAAATTTATATCATAACATAACATGGTGTTTCTAATGTGACAAAGCAAGACACTGCTGTATCTGGTTCTAACCATAATATTCGTATGCCAAAAATCTTCTGCGCGTTTTTTTAATAGCCATGCGTGGAAAGACTACCATTTAAGCACAGGGTTTATGCATGACCGAAGACAGGTGCAAAGCCATATAGAGACAAACAACTGTATGTCTCTGTTTCTTTCTGGGAAGGCATATATAGAAAACATAATGTACGATCATGATAATTATCTTAATGGCACAAGATGACCTATGTTTCTGACAAAGCAATCAAACAGGTTTCGGGACTGGAAGGGGCAAAATGTAGTGCGACAACATTTAACAATTTTTCTACAACATATTAACAATGCAATAAATTCTAAAAGTATACGAGCAAGAGCCACCAATCATAGCCGCAAGGGTAAAGCAGCAAGGACAAAAACCCTTGTTCTGGATGGCAACATGAAGACAAGATGATAGACAACCACTCAACAAACATATATATTGTGGTCTACATTCAGTTGTTCAAAAATGGAAACATAAGGGATCTTTAAAAGTTCTGGATCTTATCTAAGAACCGACAAGACTAAAAACGTAAGCGCAAAAGTAACTCAAGCAATAACTCAGAAAATGAGTCATGATTGTTTCACACCAAAACGACTTACATTCTCATTGTCACAAGCAATCATGTCCCCATAAGAAATCTGAAATATCAAACAATAAATATGAATCTTAATCAGTGAAACATTTGTGAAAAAAAAGAAGCAATGGGACGTAACGCAAATATAAATCCAGAAGATATTAACAAGTATCATTTTCAATACCTGGTGGCATATACAGTATGTTGGTTCATTTGGATCAATTGTTTGATCAACATCCATAGATGTACTTGCCTTCTTGCTGCTACCTGGAGGAGGCATCAAATCAAAGTCCATACCCCTATCCCTGTCCCATTCCCTCTCTCTGAACTTCTTTGATGCTTGTGGTGTACTAAAACCAAGTCTCCTTTTGTCATCCCTGCTAACCACCGGAATCGGAGGAAGTACTGGTGGTTCATCGGGAGGTAGCTTCCCTTCTGTAAGTGAGAAAGGAACATCAATAATCTGTTTGAAAAGGAATTAAGAAGGATGGCATCCCACAAGGATGTGAAAATTTGCCAAAGTTGCTTGTACCATGCTTTAAATCCTCTGCAAACTGGCCCAAGTCTTCATCAAGGCGTTTGATATGGCTCTCTATCTGTGCAATTACCGTGCTTAAAATTAGATGTCGACACAAAACAAGTAGCAGTGACACATAACAAAATAGGAAGGCTGTCAAAATGAACTGTATTTATATAGAGTATGGATACCCAAATGGCTATACTCCAGTATTGGGATAGATGAGTTGACATTGTAACTTTTATTCTACAATTAGATTTTATGTAACTGCTGTTATGCTTCTATAAATTGTTTTATACATGGGGTGGCATCTCAAATGAATATGAATCATTGTGGGCCCTTTATAAGCAAGTTTAGTTTCATCTTGCTGGTCGTTTTGGCAGTAATTCTCAGTCAGTGATCACACTGATCAGTACGGTTTAAAGTTATAATCGTAACTGTCGGTGTAATGGGGAGCGGGGTCCCCATTAACTGTCGCGACAAGGTTGCGGCCGCTTTCGGTCCAGCCTGCCCAAGGCGAACCTTGAGAGCGGCCTGTCCCCTTGGGCCTCGTGGGGCACTATCGGCAGTAGGTGGCCCAAATCATCACGTTCGTCACGGGACCGTGGATTAACGCGACGACGACGACGACACGTAGTTAACTCGCGTTTGGGGGGGGGGGGGGGGGGGGCATGCTCGGGCGAGCACGCCCCTCCCGAGTGAATCCTGAAGAGCCACGTGGTTAACCCGAGGGGTGGGAGCCGTATCCGACCCAAGGATTTGCCTTGTTCCCAAGGAGGGGGGTCATTATGACACACGTCAGCGATTCTGTTGTGCGCCCCATGACAAGCCAATGGGAGGAGCCGACAGTACGGGTCCTGACAGAACGGCGCACGCCTACTGACGACGTGCGCGGGGCAGGCGCGTAATGCAGCGCCATTACTCCCTGATGCGACGGAAAGGGGGTTGAACCGGTGACAATGGCGGGGTCGCGTCCCGTCACCGTACGACCAACCAACGGGAGGGTGCGCAGGATGCCCAACGAGATGCGTGTGCCTAAAATGGCCTGCTGCCGGGCCGGTGTCATTTAATGCTGTAGCATGCTGGCCCATTACTGTGGGTATCCCCCTTGGGCTATAAAAGGGGAGGCCCTGGGCAATTGTAGAAATAATAAGCAACACTTCTACAACAAAATACCCAAGCAATCCAGACAAGCAGGACGTAGAGCTTTATCCTCCAGGCGGCTCGAATCTGGTAGATCTTGGATTGTTTTCCATTCTAGCAAGATCCACACCTGAACCGTTCGCTCCCTTGATCCTCTCTAAGGGCAGCCGTTAAGGCCCCCATTTTGTGGGAGTTTCCCACACTCCGACAGTAACGAATTAGAGCA
>CM017443.1:8466416-8951147 GCA_007726485.1 Eragrostis curvula
GCTGGCGAAGCAACAAGATCACGCGAGTGTACAGTACAATGCGCGCGCCGCGTCCACGAGGAGGAAGAAGGAATGAACGGCCGTCAGGTGGAAGGGGCGAGAGCTATATAGGAATGGAGGGGAGAAAAGGTCCGCGTGGGAGAAGCGGGAGGTGTGCAGATTCTTCAGATACTTTGAACAACGGGATTCTGTTATGTGGCTGCTGAATCTTGCGGCGTTTTCGGCTGGTTTTCACTGTGCAGTAACGCCGCAATTAACGCGTGAGCTGTTGCTGAGTGCCGCGATTTTTGCATCCAGGTTGTGTATGACTGGGGGTGTGTGACAGTGACTGTATGCAGCAAAGAGACATTCTAATCTGGTACGATTAAGCATGACTACCTGAATGCTGAAGTGAATCGCTGTAACCAATCTCATCTCAACTCACAATGTTGTCCTATTTGCAGATGCGGTGTTTCTTATGACAAGATCAGAACAAAGGAATTTATTCCCGTTCCTCGTTGCATCGCAACAAAAGATTACAGTTTGGCTTCAGGGATGCCATCCAGTTCACCCGTTGTACTCAGCTGGACCGAGTCAATAGCAGCATACGTATATGCCATATGTAGACAACACATAAGCTTCCATTACAAAAGCCATTTGGGCTGAACTTACACTACTCTTTTAAAAGCTGGAGAGAAATCTCTTGCAAATGCATTGTTCAATCAAATGTCACCACATGGCACATCAAGGTATGAACAATAGAACAGATAAACGTTTTGGACGAAGCAGACATTTCAGTAGTTGAGTTTCAAATTTCTCAACTGGAGTAACTGTTTAGGAAGAAGCAGACATCAATGACAATTAAGAATCCACAGTCAATAGAATGACGCTATCACCTATAATCAATCATCAACACTACAAAGAATGGTGACTCTAAGTGCCAAAATCTTAGCTCCTCTATATACCAAATCTCATAAGACCCACTGAAAAGCGAGCCTCCCCAAGGAAAATGGACAAGCCAATGACGCGCTTGATTGATTTCCACACTGTCCATACAATCAAGGTAAGGTGCTTGCTCAAGAACTTCCAATATATTTTCCCAGGAAGAAGAGCTTCTACAAGCAGCACAGCAAGCTCAAGCAACAACAGCAGGGCCCTGTTTCAGGAGGGAAGGAGTAAAAATGAGTGAAACTGGAGTATGCAAAGCAAAGAATATTATAACTTAAAGACAATCATAACTGGAGTCCACTACTTGAATGGGATGCATATATTCAATGGCACACTAGGATATTCGCAAAGACGCAACATTATTCTTGAAGTTACAAGGCTTCTTTCCTGCTCTGCGTTCAACACCCCTTAGGATTAGCCAAAAGCTAGCGAAGGCAGTATCTTGCAGCTTCATGATTTGCATGTCTGCCTCACACGACATCTACAAGTCACAGATAGCGCATATCTAAAACTGCACGGCTAAACTGAGCAACTGCTCCAGCATTCTCCACTAGTTCCTCGTTGACCTTCCTTGTTTGCGTAAATGTCATGATTTTATTAACCAAGTTTTGTTTGATTCGGAGCTATTGAAATGGCAGTCTCTTTGAGATGCGAAATGGCAGTCTCTTTGAGATTCTGATCAATGACAAGGACTGGGCCTACAACTTACAAGTAAATATAATGTTCAATTGATCTAGTCTAGGCAAAGAGAGAATACACTAATGGAAACAAATTGTGCTGCACACAGCACACAGCACACGATAAATATTGATCAAAGATTGCTTAACTATAGAAGATACATATGGCTATATTCTCTGCACAAGCTATTGGGCATGCTCAGTATAATGTAACTACATACTTTTTCTTATTTTTGGTCCTAGCTTGAAATTTGTGGTACAATTAAAAAGAAGAAAATGTTAATTGTAGCTACATAGATTTGCCACATGAGTCAATAGCACTGCTCAACTTTCGATCATGAATTTAACAAGAGGTAAACGAGAGTAAAAATTATCAGCTATCACTTACTTTCGCTGTTAGATTTGACACGGCTATTTGGAACTTTTCCCTGGTTCTTGAGCCAGCTACATGACCAGCCTTGGCGACCTTGCTAAAAGCACCATTCAGCCAGCCTGTGCCGGCAGACACATACCTGCAAGTAGGGGAAATAATTGAAGAGATTAGCAATACAATACATGTAATCCATGTTGAAGAAGGATGTTGTTAGCTACTTCAGAATGTGCATGGTGTAATGAGCATAAAAAATCAATTGAGATATTTTAGTTCATTGTAAATCGTATATTCAGACTGAATATTACAAACGCGGATGAGAAGATACCTGTTGGTTTTCACAGCAGATCCTGTATCATTTAGCTTGCGTTCTGCGGCCAGCAACGCAGCCATTGTTTTATCAGAAACCTGTAACCTTTGGTCCACAGATTTCACCTTTTCATTTACAACTGATACTCCAGTGTTTATCTTCTCTGAAAGGCCAACACGCTTATCAAAGGAACTGATCCTCGCTGAGGCATTAGCCCTCAATTGATGTTTCTCGTCAAATGCTTTAGCCTTGTTCACAGCATCTTGTCTCATCGCTGAACCCCTTGCAATAACAGTTGTGATGACATCATGGGCCTTGCTGACGTACACATGCCTAGTGGGACTGGCAGTGGCCTATGTGGTACGACAACAAATATTATAATTAGTGACAAATGACACATAATTCACCATGCAATACAGTTACAAACATTTCTTCCTTGCCATAGGGACCCGGAGTACAAATGTTGCGTGGTTGTCACCATAATACAAAAAAGTAGAGTAAAATGCACCGGCGGTCCGTCCCCAAACTTGTTTCAGGGTGTCATCATATTGGGGTCCCTAAACTTCCTAAAGTGGGCCATCTATGCCCAAAATCCAAGGCTGAATCATTGCGATTCAGTAGCAACAGTCATAGAGAGGAATGGCCAGCCATATCCGGCAAGGAGCCACATCAGCAATAAAAGGGGTATTTTAGTGATTTGTTTTTACCTAAATGACACATTTAGCAAGTTCAGCAACTCGAGTTTGCATTTTGAGAATTTGGGACCTAGATGACACCTAAGGGTCTGTTTGCTTGCCCACCCCGGCTTGCCACGCCGCAGGTTTGGCAGCCGCTGAGTGTGGCACAGAAAAACAGCACCACACTTTGCGACCAGAAAAACGACAAGCTGCTGGAGCAAAACGACAGAGCAAATAGCTGTGGCGGCCAAAGTCTACGAAGGAACCAAGCACGTCACAAGTTGCCGAACGTTTGGCGTGGCCAATTGTGGCGTGCAATCAAACAGGCCCTAAGTCACCGCCTCATCCTCAACATCCACATCTGGTCACTGAACCCTAATAATATCACTACTCAGGGAAAATAAAACTAAAAGTCTACTTGGATTAAAAGGTACCTCTGCGGAGTGCTCCAAATCTGCAGTACGAACTGAACTTGTACTGGTCACCTCATTGACCGCCACTTGCTGCATGATTTTCAGAATGATATCTCCATCAAAAGAAGGATCAATATACATCAATCACATCTGTGTAACATAAATTAGTTAGCGTACCTGCTCAGTAATAGGGATGTAGATGTAATCTTCAGCTGGTGTTATGTTCACAATTTGATCCACGATTGTTGCTCCCTGGAGAAAAGCAAAATAGGAAATATTATTTCATGGTAGAATTAAGGGGCGGGGGGACTTATTCTAAGGTTCTGTTTTTAGCGACACGGTGAGATGCAAAATAGAATGAAGATACAGAGCTAACTACAGATTTACTGAGTATTCCACTCTGAAAACATACAAACTGGAAGAGCCTCGTCCATTGCAATACAATTTGAAATAATCATGTTAAGGTTGAAAAGATATTTCTGACTAATATGGCATGCTGCACGTGAAGAAACAGCTGGAATGAATGCTTACTTGGTAAGAAAGAATCAGAAAGTCAAAGAGTCACAGAAGTACCCTAATAAGATATGCAGGTCAATTCTATGTCAATCAAAGCAGGAACAAAATAATCAACAAATATTTGTTTCTTCTCTTTGTTAATTCCTCCATGGTCAATAGCCACCTTAAGATTTCACAAAGGATTTATGATGGTAATAATCGTACTTCCGTCATTTGACAGCCAATGAGTGACAGAATGAAGCACATGGCTTATGGTCAAAGTAATAAAAACAATCAAACTGCAATACGTTTCTTTATTCAAAAGACTATTCAAGAATTATGCATGTGCAAGGATCCTCAGATTCTGTGACAGAACTGCAATACAAACAAGGCCACAATAAATAACCTGTATGGACAATTTTCTATTTGTTGCCGACTGGTTTATAATAGGCCATGAGTCAAAATCAACAAAAAACGAATGGAGCGAGTATTTACAACAAGAACAAAACACCTTTTCAATGCATTCAACCCTAACACGGCATATTTTTCATAGAAACCGACACAAAATGTGGGTTACTGGCGCAGCCGCGCCACCCCAAACATAACAGCGACTTATACCTACTTCACTGCCCACAATGACAGCCACACAAACTACACCATTCGCAACACAAATCCTAAAAATATAGAACCCAAATCACCAAGAAATCCCCCTTATCAAGTTATCAAACCAATTGATTCAAGAGGCCATACCGATAGCAGAAGCGCAATCTCGAGGGCCTTGGGTTCCTTGAACGTGACGTATGCCGTCCTCCCCGTCGCCACCCCGTCACTGAAACCACCAATCAGAACCAAAAAATCACAATGCAGGTAGACGGGCAGCAGTAACCGAACAAGCAACCCAAGAAATCGATAGGCGCTCACAGTCTGATGTCGACGTGCTCGATTTCGCCGGAGAAGGAGAAGAACTCGCGCACCTCCCGCTCCGTGGCCAGATCTGAGATGTTCCGCACCCGCACCGTCCTCACCGCCCTCTTCCCACCCTCCTGCATGCCGTAGAAACCACAACACCATCAAAACTCGTCACCAAAACCACCTCCTCCAAACCCTACCGCCAGTCGCCGCCGGTTGACAAGAAAACGAAGAGACGCTCACCTCCATGGCGCGGCGCCGAGAAAGGACCCAGAAGAAGCGGGCAACGAATCTGCGAATTCGGCGCTGCGCGAGGAAACCAGCTGCGGGGGCACGGGAAGGCGCAGTGGGGTGGTAGCGCAGGGCTCGTAGGCGCTCGGGCGATTGGCAATGGCGTGGTCCGGTTGGTTGCTCGTCGCCGCCGCCGCCGGTTGCTGCCGCTACTTTTCTTGAGCTGTTCGCTGCCTCGGTGGCCGAGGGAAATTAATAACGAAAACGAACCAGCTCTTCCTTCCTACTCATCGAAGGAAATACTCTTTCTGCCCTCAGAAGTAGAGGACCAGTGCGAAGGTCCTCGCGATGACAGAGGGGTAGAAAAGTAATTACATCGTGGGGTCTTACTTGGGCGACATGCTGGCTGCTGAGTTTGCTTGACGACGGCGCCATCTCTCCTGACCTGTCAAAGCAATTCTTTAATTTTTTTCCACGCATTAATCAAACGATTAAAACTGTGCTAAGTTAATGACTCGGCAACCGCAGGGCCCCCAATCAGCCAGGGAAACCGGGACCGGGCCGTGGGGCTGATCTGATGGGCGCGTGGGGCCGTTGATTTGATTTCGTTGCCGCGTCATGGACGATGGTGATTAGGTGCTAACAGTGGTGGTTAGGCCCACGAGCCGGCTTGTAGAGCGGTAGAGGTCATATACTCGTGTCGTGTACCGGTCGCTTTCCGCTCTTCACAACGGAATGGTGACAAAGGTTTCTTGCATTATTATTCACGTGGGGTGTGCCCTCCCTGTGCTACTCTCTCATATTACAAGCAAGCCAAAATTTCGGCATGTTAAATTATTGTGTCCGTTGCACATTGAACTTGAGCTACGAATTGACCAAAACTTGAGCCACCTATGCGGTAGTCCTCCGATCTTGGCATTTCGATATTTTTGGTTTTGTTTCGCTTGTGACACTGAATAACCAAAGCCATTTAGGAACAATGCAGTGAGAGAACGTCCTAATACAATGCTTTTAGAGGCATAATTTCCTGCACTAAAAAAATGCAATACACTTATTCACATTTTGGGGGGGGGGGGGGGGGGGGGGGGGGGAGGGGGGGGGGAACGACACTTATTCACATTTTGTTTGCGAGAGCAATAGATGTGCCAAAATTCACATTTAGATGTACCCTTTCTCCCAAGGAAAACAGACGCCCATTCATATTGGCCCATTTCTACAAAGGAATGGCCGGCCCGACTGCCAAAGTCGAACATGCAAAGCCCACGCGGTTGGGGTCGGACAGAATCTTTCAGCCCAAACCTCGAAGGGTAGCAGACGAGCCCACCATCGCGCCGTCGTCCTTCCCCAACGCCGGCGTCGCCTGCGCGTGAGCTACCTGCTCTCCTGCCATGCCGCCGCCGCCGCAGCAGCAGCAGCAGTAGAGCAACTAACGGTAGCATGCGCCGCGGCCTGCGTCGCGGGTTGGACATCCTCCTCCTCCCACTACCCAACACACCCAGCCGGCCGCCGATCCCTCCCGCAGCTTTCCTGCTCCTCCCGCGCTGCCTCAATGGATTCTCCAACCGCTCCCTCTGCAGCTTCCCCGGTGGTGGCCGCGCCGTCGAGCAGTTCTCCGACGACGAGTACGACCACGAATACGAGGACCTCCGGGTTTGTGCTACCACCATCACCACCTCGCGGGCGGCACATACATCTCTGTGGCCTGCAGCGAAATTCTTCCATTGTTTATTTTGTCGGTTCAATGACTCGCGAGAACTTCCGGTTGCTGCGCACAGCCGTCGTCGTCCGTGGCGAACATCGACGAGTGGAGGTGGAAGCTGAGCATGCTGCAGCGAAACGCGGAGGAGCAGGAGATAATCTCTAGAGACCGAAGGGACCGCCGGGACTACGACCAGATCGCTAACCTCGCTAAAAGGATGGGGCTCTACAGGTTTCTGTGCTACCATTTCTCTGCTTCCGACCATCAATTCTCCATGAACTTGTTGGATTTTCATATGTTATGAACACTGTTTTGTGGTGTTGAATGGCAGTGAGATGTACGGGAGGGTCATTGTCGCAAGCAAGGTCCCGCTGCCGAATTACAGGCCGGACCTCGATGACAAGAGGCCCCAAAGAGAGGTGAGCCTGGTGCAATTCAGCGGCAAGATCAAATTGATGGTATTTAAGGCGTGTTTATGACTTACTTTGTGTGGAAACAAGCAGGTGGTGATCCCATTGAGCTTGCAGAGGAGGGTCGAGGGACTTGTACAAGAGCATCTAGACCGTGCGCTCTTACTGGATAAAAGCGGTGGCATTACGGAAAGTGGTTCTGAGATGGCTGAGAAAGCTGATAAGAACCTGGATGAGCAGCATGATTCTCTGCTTGATCGATCAGTCATGGAGAAGATACTCCAGAGAAAAAGCATTCGGATGCGCAATTTTCAGAGAAGTTGGCAGGTATGACACACTTCATATGCGTCGAAAATTCGTGTTCATGTCCAATAAAAAAAGATGAGCTTAGTTTAGCCTTCTGCAGCATTTAGTATAATATCCGTATTTATAGCATAGTGCTTGCTGTTTCAACAATTTCATGATTACAATGGTTCAACTGTTCAAACTTCCACCTACTTGTCTAACAGGAATCACCTGAAGGTGTTAAGATGTTAGAATTCCGGAAATCACTGCCAGCATACAAGGAAAAAGAAAGGCTTCTAGCAGCGATTGCACGCAATCAGGTATGCATGTTTCTAAAATATCTGGAGAAGCATCTTTGAGCTGTAGGAGCCCTTTCAAAGAACCATATTTAGCAATCCTCGTTTGTTATTTATTGACACTCTTTTTTAATGCAAGGTTATAGTAATTTCTGGAGAGACAGGGTGTGGTAAAACTACACAGCTGCCTCAATTTGTATTGGAGTCGGAAATAGAGTCTGGCCGAGGGGCCTTTTGTAACATAATTTGTACACAGCCACGAAGAATATCTGCAATGGCAGTTTCAGAAAGAGTATCCACTGAGAGAGGAGAGAACCTTGGTGAATCGGTAAGTCGGAAAGCCCTTTTATCATTTTTTTGCTACTTTAGCTGTAATGTATGCAAGGAATAAGGACAAAAGTCCTTACTACATTTTCTCCATTGCATTTGCATACAATACTAGCTTTTTCTAATAGGTTGGCTATAAAGTTCGATTGGAGGGAATGAAAGGAAAAGACACACATTTGCTTTTCTGCACCAGTGGCATTTTACTAAGGCGGTTGCTGAGTGACCGAAACTTGAATGGTGTGACTCATGTATTTGTTGATGAAATACATGAAAGAGGAATGAATGAAGGTTAGCACACATTTGCATTGCTTCCTTTTCCCTCGGGGAGGCTCTTTAATTCCAGCTCACTCAAATAGTTCTGTTGCTGTGCTGGTTTTGCAGATTTCTTATTGATTGTACTAAAAGACCTATTATCACGACGTCCGGATTTGAGGTTGATATTGATGAGTGCCACTCTAAATGCGGAACTGTTCTCAAGTTATTTCGGAGGAGCGCCAACTATCCACATTCCTGTGAGTTACTGTGTTATCATACTGGAATTTATTGCACATCTGGATATATTGCTCTTCTGCTACCTTTGCATATTACTAATACAGCTGCACAATCTTACATGCATCTTATTCATGAATGCTAATTCAGGGATTCACACATCCAGTGAGGGCACACTTTCTTGAAGACATATTAGAGAGGTCAGGCTACAAGTTGACCTCAAGCAATCAACTTGATGATTATGGCCAAGATAAAGTCTGGAAAACTCAGAGGCAGCTATTGCCTAGAAAAAGGAAAAACCAGATCACTACACTTGTCGAGGTACTCTTTCTCTACAAAGATCAACAAGTGTAATTTTTGCTCAACATTATTCAGATATTGTTATGTAAACGCAGGATGCCCTTAAAGATTCAAGCTTTGAAACATATGGTTCCAGAACACGTGATTCTCTCGCAAATTGGAATCCTGATTGCATAGGTTTCAACCTCATAGAGGCTGTTCTGTGCCACATATGTCGCAAGGAGCGACCTGGTGCTGTTTTAGTCTTTATGACTGGATGGGATGATATTAGTTGCTTGAAGGATCAACTAAAAGCACATCCATTATTAGGTGATCCGAATAGGGTTCTACTGCTTGCCTGCCATGGTTCCATGGCTACTTCTGAGCAGGTAATTTCTCTAATCATCGCATCAAGTTTATTTGTATGATTCCAGTTGTGTTCACTGAATCGGACATTGGATATATTGACTAAATGCATCTCATGCACAGCATAATTATCTCGTTTCTTAGTCGTTTAATCCTTGTTTCGCTAAGAAACCACTCTGTGTTTCACATCTGTATTTGTATCCTGTTGACAACAGAGATTAATTTTTGAGAAGCCACCTCCTAATGTTCGGAAGGTAGTCCTTGCTACAAACATGGCAGAAGCAAGTATTACAATTAATGATATTGTTTTTGTCGTGGATTGCGGCAAAGCAAAGGAGACCACATATGATGCTCTAAACAATACTCCCTGCCTACTCCCATCATGGATTTCAAAAGCTTCTGCCCGCCAGGTAAATCCTTAGTTCCAGTTGAGCTGTCTCATCTAAAGCTTTCGTAAAAAGGATATGTCGGCCCAATCATCAATTAAGCGATCTTTTCGTTAACTATTATCTTTGCACGTTCTGTATGTGGTGTTAGTGAACTTATGTCTTGGCTGTCTATTCCACCTCTGTATTTCCCCCTATATGAGGGCCTGCCTTAAATTTGAGGTTTCTGTGCAACTAAAATCCCAAGTTAAGAACTTTACACCATGGTTAATATCAAGTCCGAAAGATGTTTCTTCAGGTCTCGTATCTAGGATTACATTTTTTCCCCATCATTATCATATATATTTTTAAATTGAAGGCATCAATCCCATCCCATATTGAAAACGAAAAGCTCAAGCTGATGAACAGAGCAAACACTAGCTGCCCTCGCCCAACAAGTGCCTGCAGTCCTCACAAGGGAAACAAAATCGCCAAATATAAGTACTCCCAGATCATTGTACTACATCTAAAGTTAGTCCCTTCAAGCAAAGTAATGTCGGCTTTGAGGGTTTTTTTTCTCTCAAGCACGCAGGAGAGCTGCGTATCATTGCATTAATAGAAGAAGAAGTTTACAACACACTCACACCCCACACAAAATTAGAAGTACATTCGCGCCTGTTACTAGAACACACAACCCAACCTGAAATACTAACAGCTACAAAGGCTGAGGGCCGGCCAGCAGGGAGAGACCCTTGGCTCCAGCCATACTCCAAAGCCATGCTTCATTTTCTGCTAGAGATAAGGCAGCAGGGAGACTTGGTGAAGCTCCATTGAACACGCAGTCATTTTGGTGACGCCACAGCACCCAAGCACACAGCAGGGAGGCTTCTTTTCTCTAAATGCTTCATCATAGCGTCAGTTGGAGTTGAAGTTCCAGACACTCACACCAGTCCTCCAGCTTTGTTTTCATATCTCCTTGTACATAGGCCTCCAGCTTTTTTGATAATTTCACACCACTTTCTTAGATTATCTTGATATCCTTCCTGCACTGCTTATTCAAAAATAAGAAACCATTATGAAGTCTAGAAAATACCTCTCTCAGTACTGTAACTGAAATAAAATTAATTAAGCCAATGTTTTGTGAGCTAATTCACTTATAAGCCCCAGGTTCATAATTATCGCCATGTACTAGATTCTGAAACATTGAATCGCAGTGCCAAATTGCTTTCACAACTGTGCAATTAAAAAATTTTTTGTAATCAACAGTTTCATTGTCCACACAAAATCTACAAAGTAAACATTTCTCTATTCCTCTTTTCTTCAGACTATCTACTGTCATGAACGTGCTGTATGCTATCAGCAATAAAAAAAGTTGAGCCACAAAGTCAAATAGCCTCAATTATAAGGATATATAAAGGTCTTTGCTTCTCTAAAACTAATTGGCGCGTAGAAAGAAGCTTCATACCAGTAATCCAAGCTGAGGTATCCTTTTATTCTGCTTCAGTAGGCAACATAAATTTGCCTCTGGTTAAATTAGAAAGGCTAACAAAGTAACATGTGAGAAAATTTTCAGCAATGTATAAATGAATACGTCTTGAATTCTTGATTGGATATAATCATACTTAAGATTTTTCAACCTCCCCTTTTTACAAATTGTGATGACTCTTAGTTTCTCCCATTATCTTAATGCAGAGAAGGGGCAGAGCTGGTCGTGTGCAACCTGGAGAATGCTATCACCTCTATCCTAGATGTGTGTATGATGCATTTGCAGATTATCAGCTTCCAGAGCTTCTTAGAACTCCTTTGAATTCACTATGTTTGCAAATAAAAAGTTTGCAAGTTGGCAGCATCGGGGAGTTTCTATCAGCTGCCCTACAGCCTCCAGAATCACGAGCTGTATGTATTTAACTGTATTTTTGGCATGTCGATACAGCCCTTCAACTCTGACTTTGTGGAGCATGTGCACAATAAATCCGTTATAATTTTGATGTGGCTGATCACTTGATATAAATATATAGGTTCATAATGCTGTGGAATTTCTAAAGATGATTGGTGCATTAGATGTAAATGAGAACCTTACTGATCTAGGTATGTCTTGCATGTTAACCCTTGGTATCATGACAGAATGCATTTTGGAACTGACATTTATATTTCTTTGATTCAACTTTGTAGGGCGGTACCTTTCCATGCTTCCTGTTGATCCGAAATTGGGAAAGATGCTTATAATGGGTGCAGTTTTTCGGTGCATAGATCCTGTACTTACTGTGGTCGCTGGATTGAGTGTCCGGGATCCTTTCCTTTTGCCACAGGAAAAGAAGGATGTAAGAATTAATGTCCACAAAGCTATATTAGTGACTAATGTTTGTCGTGAACCAATTTTTTGTACACCAAAAAAAGGTTTTATGACAAAGTTAGGGAAGACTAAATACTCATTAGTTCATGTGGTTTGTTTAATCTTTTCCATTGTGAAAGAAGCTTTCGTACAGCTGAGGTCTGTTTTGATTGTATTTTTTATATTAGTTGGCAGGAACAGCAAAATCAAGATTCTCAGCGAAGGATTATAGTGATCATATGGCCCTTGTTCGGGCTTATGAAGGATGGAAGGATGCAGAGAGAGAAGGGTCCGCTTATGAATACTGTTGGAGAAATTTCCTTTCAGCTCAAACACTGCAAGCAATCCACTCTCTCCGGAAGCAATTTAGCTATATTTTAAAGGATGCTGGTTTGATCGACTCTGATGCAAATATGAATAATAGTTTGAGCCATAATCAATCATTGGTCCGTGGTATCATATGTTCAGGCCTTTTTCCTGGGATAGCATCTGTCGTGGTAAACAACTTTTGGCAATTATTCATATTTCTAATTTATAAGAGACCAGAATTGGGAGTTCAATTATTTTTTCTATCTTGCCTTTGCAGCATCGGGAAAACTCTATGTCCTTTAAGACCATGGATGATGGCCAAGTTCTTCTTTATGCTGTAAGTGTGTGCCAGAATGTCCCAAAATGCTCTACTGCAATCCTATTTAATGCTAGCTAATTAGTACTCCCTCCTTTTTTAGTTATATGACACTGTTGACTTTTTTGTTGAACTTTGACCAACAATATATATGAAAATAGTTAGTTGCTTAATGTGAAATGTATATTATTGGATCTATCATCAAAATCACTTTAAGATTAACTTATACATTTAGCTATTTCTATAAATATTCATGAATAAGACGAATGGTCAAAGTAACGAAAAAGGTCAATGGTGTCATATATTTAAAAACGGAAGGAGTATTAGGGGCAACTGTGTTCTTGAAGGGTCCAGAGGTGCCATATATAGACTACTGGACACAATATTAGAGTACTGGTCTCAGATTCTGAATTCCTGACATTATTCTTATTCAGAATTCAGTGAATGCAAAGTACCAGACCATCCCGTATCCATGGCTGGTCTTTGGTGAGAAGGTGAAAGTGAATGCTGTCTTCATCCGCGATTCAACTGGTGTATCGGACTCCATACTGATCTTGTTTGGTGGTGCTGTCATGAAAGGAAGCATGGTAGTCTTTTCTCAATCAGTTGTTTTCCCCTTGTATCTTTTTATCACTATGTTCTTTGTCTTCTAACTCCAACGTTATATAGGCTGGACACCTGAAGATGCTCGATGGCTACATTGATTTGTTTATGGATCCTAGCTTGGCTGAATGCTACTTGCAACTTAAAGAAGAACTTGATAAACTTATACAACAGAAGGTGAGTTATGCAGTCATTTTAAGTTGGGGACACTTCAAGGAATTTGTAGACTTTCACTAGACACATCCATTGTTGACTTTACAAATCACTAGTAGAAAACTTGCCATTAAAAGTACCAAAAAGCAAAGCAGTAGAGAATCGTTCCTTGCTTAATTTCAATCAACCTTTGTCCCGGCTGCATAACTATCGTGTTTGTTTTCTGATAATGCATTCAATATCAGCTTGAGGACCCAAACTTCGACATCCACAAGGAAGGCAAGTACATCCTCTTCGCCGCACAGGAACTCGCTGCAGGCGACCTCTGCGAAGGAAGGTTCGTCTTCGGCCGCGAGACGAGCAGGGCCAGGCTGCGTAACGAGGACGACGGCAAGAGCAACATCATCAAGGACGGGATGAACCCCAAGAGCCTGCTCCAAACGCTGCTGATGCGGGCCGGGCACACCCCTCCCAAGTACAAGACGAAGCACCTCAAGACGAACGAGTTCAGGGCCATGGTGGAGTTCAAGGGGATGCAGTTCGTGGGGAAGCCGAAGCGGAGCAAGCAGCTCGCGGAGCGGGACGCCGCCATCGAGGCGCTCGGGTGGCTGACGCAGACGTCCGGCGTGAAGCCGCAGGACGAGGACGACGACTCGCCGTTGGACCTCACTGATAACATGCTGAAGCTGCTCACGAGGCCGAGGCGGCATTCGAAGAATCAGTCGAGAAGACGATGATGTTTTTTTTTTTTTTTTTCGTTTGGTTGGAGTAGATAGGTTACAGAAATGCCTGATACTAGTTAGTTGGCGCATTTCAGTGTTAAGTCTGATTCAACTGGTTCGCTAACGAGCCTGATGGCAAGCAAGATTATCTGCTGCGCCATCGTATTTTTCTGTGTATCACGTGCAGGTTTACATCAAATTCTACTTGTGCCATCTGCAAAGAACTATGTATGTGCTGATGCAGGTTGCGGTTTTGTTCCCTCACACCCCCGTAGCTATGATAACTCCACGCGGAAGCCTGGAGCTGGACCGCCGTTGGTTTCTCCCGTCGTCGTCTCGGCCGGGCACTAGTGGCGACACCATGCCGCATAAAAAAGGGTCAATCCAAACTTCGCTATCATATGACGGTCTGTTTGTTTCTTTTAGCGCTAAATTTTAGAGGCCTCTAAACAAAAAGAATTTAGTACTAAATAAAGTTTAATGACAAAATCTTTTTACAGATGGGTACATCTTTACGAGACGAATCTAATGAGCCTAATTAATCTATGTTTTGTTACAGTCATGCTACAGTAATGCTACAGTAACCATCATCTAATCATTGCTTAATTACCCTAATTAGATTCGTCTCGCGAATTAGACCAGGGTTATGTAGTTAGTTTTGTAATTAAACTTTATTTAATATAGCTTATTTAGAATTTAAACTCCTCTAAAATTTAGATCCTCATACGCCGAACAGCTCCGACGTTTTTCTTTTTGGGTTAAAAACTCACACCGGACTGGAGTTGAGGTCCTGAGGCTACGCACCGGTCGCTTTCTCGTCTCCAATTTGTAGGGAGGTGTGAGAATATCATACTGGTAGCGTTAGTTGGTGGATTTCTTTTTCTATTCGCAAGGACACGTAACAGCAAATGTGACCAACAACATGGGCGAGTTGTTTACAGCGAGGAGGAATCGTAATCCATCTTGCCCTTCGGCGCTCTATCTTATCTTCACCACATCCTCCCTGTTTTTCTTCATCCTGAGGAGTGGGGAACGCTGTGATACTGTCTGTCCATAACCTGCGAGGCTGATTAAACTGTAGTAGAACCGTCTTCTCTTTTTCAGGCTACATACATTCGAAAAACTCATATAATTTTTGTTTGATCCGTGCCAAAAAAGAAGAAGTTAATTTACCGTTTTCTCCTTAACCGACGTACACCCTGACCCACCTGAGTCATTTGACCGGCTCTCTCCCAACCAGAAGAAGCCCGAATCAACACGAAGCCCGCGGCCTGGAACCAATCTCGCCGCCGCCCGATACCCACGCACCCCACCAGCTCTTCACAGCTTTGCCGGGAACCACCTGCGCCGCCTCCTGTGTCTGCTTCCTGCCCGCCGGCTGCTGCACCCGCGCGCCGCCCGGCACTCCTCGCCCCCTGTTCCCAAGCTTCTCAGCGAGCCACGCGCCGCCGCCGGGCTTTGCGGGGAGGCTCAACATCCCCGCCGCCCGTCCCCGAGATACTCCTTTCAGCTTGTTTCTCTCAGTCCGGAGGCGGAGAAAACTATCCTAGAATCTCAGTTCGGCGATTGGTAGGCGGCCGGCCGGCCGGCTGGGATGTCGTCGAGCAGGTTCTCGCCGGCGCTGCAGGCGTCGGATCTCAACGACTTCATCGCCCCTTCGCAGGACTGCATCATCTCCCTCAACAAGAATACCGCCTCCTCCCGCCGCCTCCAGGTAATAACCTACCGTGTGTAGTTGGGGTTCACGCTCCATACTTTCAGGGAGGTTGATGTCAGTATTCCCGGTAGGTTTCTGTAGTGCTGTCCAGCAGAAGCAGGGCGCGTTATGCAGGCAATGATATAAAGTGTTAGGAAAAAGGAGGAATGAAAGGAAATGGAATTGATTTCCTCTTTTGTTTGGATGTCTGAGTTAAGAGACGATAACAAAAATTGTGTTTAACTATTGTTATAACATCAGATTATTTTCTCTATTTCCTCCACAGAATTTCGGTTTTAGATGATAGTTATAGCATATTTTCGTCCCCAACTTGTCTCAGTGGAGAGGAAGCAAATTATGGTCTTGTATGGCCAGATATAGCGTCTTCAATACTCTCCAATGCTAATATTGTCCTCTCTGGACAGTTAGGATACCAAATATTGCCCTAATGCTTTTTTTTTCCCCTATCGTGTATAACAAACCAAGCTGGAAGTTCAGTAACTGATATTTAGGTGCAAACAAGAAAGCAAGGCAAAGTTATACCTTATGCTCAAAACATCATATTTATCCCTGCCTGTTGTATAAGAAATTATGGCAGCACAACTTTTTCATAATTGGCATCCAGGCAAAAAAGATGTTTGTATGATGCAGGACCTAGATTACTTAGTTGTAAGCAAATCCAGCTTTATTTTACTTTTTATCAGACCAGTTGGTGACAGTGCCACAACCTAGCACTGAAGAGAAACTTCATCTCTCGGCCACAACCTACCCATTTTTGAAGTGTTAAGAACATCTCATTGTACATTTTATACAAATGTTTGGCTTCACATCGGCACCGCTGAAACTTTGTAGACCAGTTTTTGTTTACTGCTTACAATCCTCATCCACTGCCTTTCCATCCCCGTATTTTCCTGACTTGTTTATTGTTTACAGTTCAAACCAAAGGAAAATGCAGTGAGCACTAAACCGCAAGAGGAAGCAGTCAAGATTTCACTTAAAGACTGTTTGGCATGCAGGTTTTTAATGAACTTTTATCTTTTCAACTCAATTCTTAATAGATAACCTGCTCAAGCTAAAGAATGCTAACTGTTGCATTTCTGTCTTAGTGGCTGTATCACATCAGCAGAGACGGTTATGCTCGAGAAACAAAGCTTGGGTGACTTCATTAATCGCATAAACTCCGATAAAACAGTTATTGTATCTGTGTCCCCCCAGTCAAGAGCATCACTAGCTGCATTCTTCGGTCTTTCTCAATCACAGGTAACTACACGAATTTCCCATATTCATTTGCCACGAGTTACTTTGTTCAAGATTGGTAAATGCCATACCACTAGAGATGCATGGAAAGATTTGCATTTTAATTGCGATAACTAATGCAGAGTGTTACTCGTTAACTTCAGGTTCTCAGGAAATTGACTGCTTTGTTCAAGTCAATGGGTGTAAAGGCTGTTTACGACACGAGCTCTAGTAGGGATCTGTCTCTTATTGAAGCCTGCAATGAATTTGTGTCACGTTATAACAAAAATCAATCATCTGCTGGGAAAGAAGCTGGAGCCCACCTTCCCATGCTTTCATCAGCATGCCCAGGTAGCTATGCTTCATGTGGAAATATGTAAGGGCAGGATCGCAGCTTGCCAGAAACATGAGTCTCACAACTTTTTCTTCTTTCAGGTTGGGTTTGCTATGCTGAAAAAACTCTTGGTTCATATATCCTACCTTATATCTCATCTGTCAAGAGCCCTCAACAAGCGATTGGTGCAGCCATTAAACACCATGTGGTACAAAAGCTCGGGATCAAGTGAGTATTTTTTTTTTTCATTTTGTTTTGCCTCAACTCTAATCTAGATGTTAAGAGTTGCCTTGAAACCCTTTTCACCAATAGTTGTCCCCCCAACAAAAAACTCGTCTTTCACATTTATGTTCACGTTCTAACTCAGAAACAATTTCATATGTGTTCAAAATTCTAAATCCACAGTGGAGTTACTTCTAGTGTCAAATATTTTCTTATCCTCTGTTTGGGTAGTGTAATATCTTCCATTTTTTGAATGCTAGTGGTTACTTTGAAACGTTTATGGGCCTTTATGCGGTTATTTTACTAGTACTCATCTTTCGATTGTAACTTCTTTTCTGATGTTATATAGGCCATACAATGTCTATCATGTTACTGTGATGCCCTGTTATGATAAGAAACTAGAAGCTGTCCGAGATGATTTCATTTTCTCAGTGGATGATAAAGAAGTTACAGAGGTGGATTCGGTACTGACAACTGGTGAAGTGTTAGACTTGATACAGGTATTAATCGAGTTCTTTCATATGAGATGGATTTGAAAAACTAGGAGGAGACTCAATTTGATTTGTGCTTTTGTGCAGTCGAAATCTATCGATTTCAAGACACTAGAGGAATCTTCACTAGACAGATTGTAAGTCCTTACTATCCTTGGCATTTTTGGCTGCCACTTCTACTTCAAAATTTTAGCTGACATTTAACCACTTGTATAAATGGTGTAATAATGAATCTACTATTACCGTAAGATACAGGAGGTGTTTAACCATAATATATTACCATATTATCTTGGAATAAAAGAACAATTAACATATATTTTGCTTCATTATAACAGACTAACAAATGTCGATGAGGAAGGCCATCTGTATGGCGTTTCTGGAGGTTCCGGTGGTTATGCAGAAACAGTTTTTCGCCATGCTGCACGTGCACTCTACAATAGAGAAATAGAGGGTCCTCTTGAATTCAAAACCTTGCGAAATTCAGATTTTCGTGAAATTACTTTGGAGGTATACTCATTCCCATGATGCTTTGCTGACATCCCCATTCTTCCTGACTTGATGTGTGTATAACAATTAACGAATGCTGCTTGTGCTTGCAGGAGGAGGGCAAACCTGTCTTGAAGTTTGCACTTTGTTATGGATTCAGAAACCTGCAGAATATTGTTAGGAAGATTAAAATGGGAAAATGTGAATATCACTTTATTGAAGTTATGGCGTGTCCTTCAGGTACTTTCGATTATGACGTCTTTGCGTGTTGTTTTTAAGTTTCAATATTTGAGTTGTGAATGTAGCATCTAGACATCCTCTTTGACCACTGATTATCCTTTTGCAGGTTGTCTGAATGGAGGAGGTCAAATAAAGCCTGTACAAGGCCAATCTGCCAAGGAATTGATCCAGCTACTGGAAAGTGTGTACACCAAAGATGTAAGCTCCTAGCTGAAATGCTAAGTGTCAACATTTCTTATACCCATCGATGTTCAACTGTAGACCTAATAAGGAGCTTGTTTGTCTGTGTGATGCGTCTGTCTCAGCCTTGCTTATCTAGATTCATGATAGACTTTGGAGTTGATATATCCCTGGCCTTTTTTTTTGGGGGGGGGGGGGGGGGGGGGGGACAGATTGTCTACTTGCTTTTATGAAATATTTTCTTCTATGCTTCTACCTTACAAACGTTACTTCTATTTGCTTTTGGGTTGTTTTAGTGTTTAATATTATTAGCTGGAACTGCCGTGCCTAATTTACTAACACAAAATTTCCATAGTACGGACTATTTATTCCATGTCATTTATCAGATGATTCTGTTCTAATTTGCTGTCATGTTTTTGACCTTGAAGTAGAAAATAGATGAGTCTCATCCAATCTGTCATTTGCCTAGACAGCTAAAGAATTGCACTTTTTGTCAATTATGCACTTCCACTAATTGCAAATTTTGTGTACCAGGTATTAATATCGGACCCCTTTGACAACCCTATCACAAAAAGATTATACGATGAATGGCTGGGGCAACCTGGTTCAGAGAGTGCAAAGAGGTATTTGCACACAGATTATCATCCAGTGGTTAAAAGTGTTACCTCTCAGTTACAGAACTGGTGATAGCAACTCATAGCCTCACTGGAATTTATGTGGTATTTGTGAGCCAAAAAGGTGGTGGAACGTGTGGGCTCCCAGTTCTGTAATTGGTGATAACAGCTCGTAGTTGTACTGGAATTTGTATGGTCTTCGAGAGCCAAAGAGGGGACTTGCATAATTCATGGTGGCAGTCTGGCAGATACTGATCTTACAGAAAACACAAACATCGTCAAACATGTTAACCCTTTAGAGCAAATTAAATTTTGTTAGGCTATAGGTTTTTTACACGCTTCCCTTGTAAGCGAGGATTAATTTGTACTGTGTATGCTGCTTCAGAGAAAGAGATGATTGTAAAATATGAACAGAGCAAGTCTTGATGACCTTGTTCTTGTTTGCCCCATTCTTTTTTGGGAAGAAAAGGAGTGCTTTGTTCTTGTTACGACATTCCTTTTTTGCCTACCATAGCCTTCTTTATTTTGGTCCTGTGAAGAACAGCGATTCTTTTGTTTTATTATAGTTTTATCTTTGAAGCAATTTGAAGAGGACCAAGTCGTATAATAAATCAACAAAACTTTAGCAGCAAACGTAATTGAACTTGGATTCTGCTCGAGTCTAGTTGGCCTGTTCCGTTGACATACGAGGTAAAGACATCAAAATGAACTTTGCAGACAACACTAGAAAATAGCACACTTGCGGGCTGAGGACAAGATGCTGTTCGTTTCCGGTGATTATCAGACAATAAGGTCGTTATGTTTATTACTAAACTTGTTGAAGAGATGAAATGGAATCTAAGGTCTTATCTTTTTTCGTCAAAGGTTAAATTCATCATGAGAAGAAGAATTAGGCCACAAATTAGGTACATTCTAGGAAAATGAAACTTCCATTAAATAGAAGCAAATGTAATGCTTTCATAAAAATTAGGATATATTCTTTTTTCGAACTATGAGCAGGAGCACTGCTCTTTCATTTAAGTAGGAGTGAGAGATAAAAGGTTTGTTACATGACTGTTATTACATAAACAAAGGTCATCACCAACACCAATTCTAAACCGGCTAGAGAAATGTCACCGCATACACCTCCTGGGGGTTTGGCTCCTGATCTCCATGTGCCCATGCCCTTAGTCTCATTTCTTCCTTAATCATCCCCAACACATTTTGCGGCAGCATGGATTTTTGTTGGAATACCCTCCTATTTCGTTCCTTCCAAATATGAATCAGAACTGAAATAAATTGTGATTAACCTTGTACAATTACAGAGATCCACGCCATCTTATCCAAAGAAGCAAAAGAAAACACAATTACACAAAAGTCGCGATGCACGTTCTTCAGTCAGCAGATTCTACAAAGATTCAGGCGCAGATTCAAGCTGGAACATGTCGGGAAGCTTCTCGAGCAGGAACGTGAACAATCCACCGAGCAGGAATATAAACACGAACGCGAGCAAGATCTTGAGGATGTAGATGGCCGTGGCACCGCTCCTCAGATTATCCCCGCCGCGGAAATCCTTGGCGGCCTGGGCGTCACTCCGATTCTGCAACAACCCACGCATCAGTTAATCTAAGATCGAATCTTCTCTATCGGAGATTCGGAGGAAAGAAGAGCGCAGTTGAGTCTGAGCAGAGTACCGCGTCGGCCGGCGACGCCGCCGCCCCGCGGAGGCTCCCCGGCGCGTCCTGCGCGGTGACGGTCTGCAGCCTCCATCCGCGGCCGTAGTCGGCGAGCGGCGCGCTGGGGCCGAAGCAGACGGGCTCCTCCTCCTCGCCGTCCCTGACGGCCTCGACGTGCAGCGCCGGCGGCAACCCGGGGTCCAGCTTGCGGTTGATGGCGTGCAGCGCGTAGCGCGCCGTCGTCCCCGCCGCGAACCGCCGGACCTTGCCGGAGCTCCGGCACGTTACCTCCAAGAACTGCACGCGTGCGCGGAAGAAAGCGCGTCAAATCAATTCAATTGCCCGCAGCCGTCGTCGATTGCTCGCGCTTGCGAGGAAAAAAGGACATCTACACAGAAGCTAGCGACAGATGGCAGCGAGGCTTACCTGCGGCGGGGGAGGAGGAGGGTCGCCGGCGCCGCCCTTGCCCACCTGCTCCGCCTCGTCTGTCTGCCCGCGCCGCCCCATCGTCGCGGTGCGCTCTCTCCTCCGGACTCGTGACGGTTGCGAAGGCGGGCTGAGGAGAAGGTCGTATGGCCGCTGGTTGACTTCGGGGGTGTTCGTTTCATGCCTCTAAATTAAAATTTTTTATTATTATTTAAAAGTATTAAATAAAGTTTAATTACAAAACTAACTGCAGAACCTCTGGTCTAATTCGCGAGACGAATCTAACGAGGGTAAGCAATCCGTGGTTAGACGATGGTTACTGTAGCATTACTGTAGCATGACTGTAGCAAAATATAGTTTATTTAGGCTCGTTAGATTCGTCTCGTAAAGATATATCCATCTGTAAAAAAATTTTGTCATTAAACTTTATTTAGTACTAAATTCTCTTTATTTAGAGGTCTCTAAAATTTAACGTTAAAAGAAACAAACAGGGCCTTCGCCTTTGGGTGTTCTGTCCGTGTCGCGCGTCCCGAAAAGTCCGCGCGCTCTCTTGGCGCTCTGCGCCGCTGCCCAAGCAAACCGCGGTCGCCGAGTTGGCAGCCACGGACCGTGCCGAACTAGTCCAGCGATTGGCAGGACGATGCTGCTGTGCACGGCCAACCAATCCAGTGGAACGTAAAATCACGTTATTTGAGGCGTGCTAGTAATAGTAAAAATCTGAGCTGAAAGCAGCCCCTGATAATTTCGGCTCAGGTTCACAAAACAATAATAAAAGGTGCAAAAATAATCTTGGTTCGTGTTTACATCACTGCGAGTATAAAATGTTATGAAGAGGCCACGCAGACCAGATTCACACGTAGAGGAGGTCCAAATACTAGCACCACCGTTATATAACAACCAGAACGCCACGAGATCACATCACAACCAGAACGCCTCGGGATGCAGCAGGGAGTACCCAACAGCGTCCGGAGCTCGGTAGTACCGAACCCGGCGGGTGTCGCCGGCCGTCAGGTCTCCGTTCTTGTCATACTTGAGGGAGAACGTGACCACCCGCAGCTTCACGCGCTCGTTTATGGGACCTGGATGATAACAAGACAAGGACCTCCCCGCCACGTCGTAGTCGACAGACTCCACGAGGCAGAACTCGCTTCTTCGCCCTGATCCCACCATGGGCACGAGGCAGGCGCCGACGTGCTCCTCGTCCGGCTCCGCGCTGAACAGCGCCTCCTCCTTGCTCACCGTCTTCCACGACGGGCACTGCCGCCCGCCGCCGTCCTCCTCCGATGAAGACACCACGTCGCAGGCGCAGATGCGCATGTTGTTACTTGTATCGCCGGCGGCAGAAGGAGTCTCCGCGGCAGGACAGAAGGAACAGGCGGTCGCCGGCGGCGGCGGGGATGAGGACGGGCGGGCCGCCGCGGAACTTGGCGTACGGAGGGAAGACGGCGAGGCCCCGCGACCGGACGTCGAAGGCGGTGACTTGACCGATCTGCAAGGGGCGAGGAGGGTCGTTCCCGTGCCTCGCCTTGTTGTGTGGTACGGCGACGATCGCCGTGCCGACGGCGGCCATCTGGAGTTTCCCGTGCCGCGCCTCGAAGTGGAAGACGGCACGAGGCAGCCGCCGCGCGACTGCTTGTTCTGATCCGGGATCAGACTCAGAGTCGGCGGCGATGGGCAGGTCGATCTTGCGGACGCTGTATCCCCAGGCCCAGTCATCCACGAGAAGGTAGAGGTGCTGCTGCCGCCGCGTACGGCCGCCGTCGCCACGCTCACCGGACCGCCGTTTTGTTGGCATCATTCCTTCCTTGCTCGTCTCTTTCTTGTTCCCTAGTACTCACAACCATGAGCAAGAATTAGAGATAAATTAATCATAAGCTTTAATCGTACTCCTAATGCATCAGCTCAAAAAAAAACCTAGTACCCGAAGCAGGATCGAGGGCAACAAACAAGAACAATGGGCGGAGGCGGCGAGAGGGGGCAGGCAGCAGGGTTTTTGACACCAAGGATGGGATCAGGTGACTTGCGGACCTCGTGGGCCGTTCGTCACGAAAACGCTCTGGGTGGCCGTGATATCCTTGGTCTCATGAGCGGCGGTCTGATGCCTCTGATCTAACAGATTGCAGGTACGTATAATCTATGAACGTCTGTCTCAAAAAAAAAAAAAAAAACCCCGTAATCTATGAACGTACAAAACCTACGTTAAAAGGCACTCCTAGGTCCTAACATTGATCAGCACACCACAAATCATGGGATCATTGCAGCTCAGGTTCACAAAAACAACAATATAAAAGGTACAAAATGATCTTGATTCCTTTTTGCATACTGTAACTGATGTGTTCGCACAATTAATTTTTAGAGGCAACGTTCGCACAATTAATTAACCATCGAGAAATCTACGAATCGCGACCAGCTGCTGCAACAAATCAACTGAGCTAGTCTAGAGAGCTCGTAGGAAAGGAACACATGCAACAGTAAGAGGACGCAAATTCATACTAGTCCAGATTATTATCGATAGTGATACATCGTCACTGCATTCTTACGAAGAGTCCACACAGACCAGCTTCACAAACAGACCTCCAAATACTAGTACCACCGTCCACAAACCTGAACGCAACGAGATCATATCGCGGCCCTCACAACTAGAACGCCAGTGGTTCCATATGAACATACCAAGCAGCTTTAGGAGGTTTGTAGCATCGAACCTGGCGGGTGCCTCCCGTCGTCAGGTCTCCGTTCTTGTCATACTCGAGAGAAAACGTCACCACCCGGATCTTGAAGCTTCCACTTATGCCGCCCGAGCAACACGGCCTCCCCTGCACGTCGTCGTCGACGGACTGCACGAGGCAGAACTCTCCTCTTCTTCGCCCTCCCCTGCAGTACACGAGGCACGCTCCGACGTGCTCCTCGTTTGGGTCCACGCTGAACGGCGTCTCCGCGTCCCTCAGCATCTTCCACGACGGGCAGCACGGCTGCTGCTCCCCTCCGCCGCCGGCCGGCGTCACCACGTTGCAGGCGCAGATGTGCCTGAAGCACTCCAAATTCTTGTCGCCGGCGAGCCCGACCCAGGCGTCCAGGTCGGCGTCGTAGTGCGCGAGGCCGTTGAACGGCAGCGCCCAGTCGCCCTGCTTCGTCCACCCGGCCCCGTGTCGAACGCGTAGGTGGCCGGGGTGGTGGTGACGTCGTGTCCGACTCTCGTCGGCTTGACGCTCACGAAGATCGTTCTCCCGTCCGGGTGCACGGCGTAGGACGCCAAGTAGTGGTCGGCCTCGAGGGTAGGCACGGGCAGCTCTTCCCAGAACGGCGACGAGGACTGCACGTCGTTGAGCACCTGGAAGGAAACTTTGGACAGGAGGAACAGCCGGTCATCGCCGACGGGGATGAAGAAGTGGCCGGCCCACAACTTGGGAAGAGGGAGCACGGAGAGGGCCCGTGAGCGGACGTCGAAGGCGGTGATGTTCCAGTGCGTCTCGTTGAGAGACATGGTGATGATCTATGTGCCAACGGCGGTCGTGTTGGGGCGATCGCGCCGCGCCTCGAAGCGGAAGACGGCAGGAGGCAGTCGCTGCGGCTTATTGGCGACTTGCTCTTCTCCGGGATTCTCAGCAGAGTCGGCGATGGGCAAGTCGATCTTGCGGACGCTGTGTCCCCAGGCCCAGTCATCGACCAGAAGGTAGAGGTGCTGTTGCCGCCGCCGACGTTTCTCCGTACGGCCGCCGTCGCCACGCCCACCGGACCGCCGCTTCGGCATCCTTAATTTGCTCGTCGCGTTCCTGCGTTCTTCTTCTCTCGATCGGCTCACCAGTGTCTATTACCCTGAATAAAAATGTAAAACAAATTAGTCATCAGCCCCAATCGTACTCCTAATTAATGCACCCATCATCTCATTAAATAACGGTACCCAAATTAAGCCAGAATCCAGCGCAAGAAACAAGAACAATGGGCGGAGGCGAGGGTGCAAGAAGAGGTGGCGGCGATAGGGCAAAGATTTTTGACACGAAGGATGGGATCCGGTGATGGCCTGATGGGTCAACCTCGTGGGCCGTTGGTTACGAAAATGTGCTGGGCCGTGACATCCTGGAATTACAATGAGCTGTTACGGCCTTAACAACCTGATCCCTATGAAGGCAGGAGCTCCAATGTGCCCAAGAGCTCGGTTTATGAATTCGACAAAGCGCCAGTAAACTTCTTCACAAACCCTACAGCTCCCGTATAGTTTTCAGAAATAGAAAGAAATATATTTTAAATTTATGAACAATGTACTATCATTATGTCGTATAAAATAATATCAAAAGAAAAGTTATAGATCTTCATAAGTGGGCACTCGGCGAAGACTTTGCCGAGTGCCCGACATTTAGCTCACGGCAAAGATGCCTTTGCCGACGAAAGTAAGCGGTGCGGTTATTACCGAGTGTAGCACTTGGTAAAGATTTTACCGAGTGCTGAAGGGCTTTTGCTGAGTGCCCCTAGCACTAGGCAAACCGGGAGTCTCCCGTAGTGAATGCATTAGAGATCTATGAAAGTTTTTTTTATGTACGTTTGTGATTTTAGATCCACAAACGTATCTGTTGTGTCTTGACGAAGTAAGCATCGGGGTCAGCCCATTTAGCTGACGGGGTCATTGCTAGCATGAAACACTGGTTTAGCTTTATACTTTAGCAAAAGTTATCAGGGTCAGCTGACCTCGATAGACACTCATAGCTCTGCTCCTCGTCCAGGACACAAACTTCGTTTTTGCAATTTTAGTTTCACAAATTTGTTGTGTACGCATTCAGATCTGCGGTGGCAAAAAATTGACCAAAGTCGATGGTGGTTTGTAGTCGTCGGGTTTGCACAGATGCTCGCCTCTAGGGTCATCCTTATTCCACCACCCTAGCATTAGCAAGCTCCACGACGGCGAGGAGGTGTGGAGGAGGTCTGGCAAGCAGGGGCGGAGCTTTTTTGTAGGCAGAGGTGGCCATGTGCCCCCCCCCCCCCCCCCCTCTGGGTTTTGAAGTGATTTTCAGCAGCTAAGCACTATAAAATGCGCAAGTTTAGTGTAAATATAGGTTTATCTCTTAACATGCCCCCCCTCCCCCCTCCGGTGCCCATCCCGATGTCCGGGACGATTCGGCCGGGGCGTTCCTCGCTGCGTGGGTTGCCGCGTGTAACGACACCGGCAGCGCACTATTGATGTGCATGCCAGCCGACACCTTCCTGCTCAGCACAGTCGACTTCAAAGGGTCGTGCCGCAGCTCTGGAGATGTCGTCCTCGCCATCGACGGCACGGTCCAAGCACCGGCCACAGTGGACAGTGCGGTCTGGATTGCCTTCCACTATGCTCACAACCTCAACATCCGCGGTGGCGGGAAGCTAGACGGTCAAGGTCGCGCTTTCTGGGCTTGCAACGAGGACGGCGGGAAGTGCCCTCCCGCCCTAGCTTTAGCAAGCTCCACGACGGTGTGGAGGTGTGGAGGAAGTTTGGCAAGCAGGGGTGGAGCTTCTCAGTAGGCAGAGGTGGCCATGTCCCCCCCCCCCCCCCCCTCGCTGGGTTCTGAAGTGATTTTCAACAGGTAAGCATTACAAAATACGCAAGTTTAGTGTAAATATAGGTTTATCTACTCTTACCCGCCCCCCCCCCCCCCCCCCCCCCCCCCCGTCCCTCCCATACCATTCAAGCTTCACCACTGCTGCCAAGCGCACGAGGAGTCCCATGAAGAGGATGGGAAGTCACTCATCTCCTCGGCGGTCAGAGGGTGGGTGGTGATTTTCTCGAATCTAACCGAAATGAGGGAAATCGGCAGGGCAAAAATGTGAGGGAGTCCACGACACTCTTCCTGCGATATTAGCCCTCATGGGGAGCAATGGTAGGCGGCAGCTCCCATTAGAGAGAGGGAGTGAGGGAGGGATTTTAATTATTTGCGAGGGAGCGAGAGAGGAGATTTAAATACTTGGTGAAGGAGTATGAACCTTCAGTGCTTCCCAGAGGACTGCTCGAGGGTAGGCATGGGCAGCTCTTCCCAGAACGGCGACGAGGACTCCAGGTCGTTGAGCACCTGGAAGGAAATTTTGGACAGGAGGAACAGCCTGTCGCCAATGGGGATGAAGATGTGGCCGGTGTAGAACTTGGGAAGAGGGAGCACGGCGAGGCTCCGTGACCGGACGTCGAAGTCGTTACTATGTGGCTGATTGGTATGCGAAAGCAATACATGAAAATATTTTTCAAAGACCTCTGTTGACTCAGTTTTGGGGAGAGGTTCCTCGCAGGGGTCTGGGATGGGTCCTTATGGCCATATCATCAGAGATCAAAGCAAGGAAGACAAGCCTTGCGACAGCGGACATCATCCACGAGCGTCGAGGCTCTAATGGTGATGCTCATAGATTAGCTAAAGAGTTCAATTTATGAAACCGTGGGAAGACATGTTTGGTTGTTTTTTCTTTTTTGAAAAAGAGGCAGGAGCGCTGCCTTTTCATTAAGGTAGATAGAGAGTTTTTACAAAATATTAAGGTGAGTTAGAACCGAAATTCACTTCCGGCTTCCCACACGCTCTTCTCCTTAGAGTCATCTCATCTTCAATTAGCTTGACTACCTCTTGCGGCTGCTTCGCCGTCTGAGTGAAAACTCGCCGGTTTCTCTCATTCCAAATGTTCCACGCCGTGTATATTAGGATGGCTGCTGTAGTGCTTTTTTGGTTCCTTGACGATGACCCAATTTGCTCGTTCCACCATTCTTGCATGGATTGTACTGTTGTTATTGGCACCTGAACCGTGTTGTTGGTTCTGCTACTCACTCTCTCCCAAACCTGAACTGCGTAATCACATTTGAGGCACAGGTGAAGTGCTGTCTCTTGCTCTGAATTACAAAGGCAGCATACCGGGTTGCAAGGCCAGTTCCTTTTGCTGAGTTTATCAGCTGTTTGGTTGTTAACTCGTGATGGAGTGTGTATGAATAAATAAAAGGGGTGCTGGTTCTAAAAAATAAAATAAAATCAGCAGGGTTCATCAGGCCGTGTGTTAATCACGCCGTGTGCATCAGGAGAACAAAGGCGTGGGCACGTTTTGGATCATGAAGACGCGAAGCAGAAACAACATCGGACCGAAACAAAACAGAAGATAAGTTCGGAGATGAACTGCAGTATGTATGGATGTTAATATGGATTTGCGGTGAAATCCAACAATGTTGGTCATGTCAACGGCTATGGCGTCGAGGACTTTGTGGCCTTGAGTTCGGACGGATACACCAACTTAAAGTAATGCATTAGACGTGTTAGTATTTTTGTCTTCTTCAGGTATAAAGATGTCTATGTCCTTGTTCTTCTGAACTTTTAGGGACTCGTCTAAATACCTCGAAGCAAGCTTTACAATTTCATGGTAGGTGTGATGGCTTTCAGCTACAGGGTGGAGAATTTGTACTTTTTTTAGCCGATTTGTCTCGGTTCTTGTTGGTGTTTGATGTATTTAAGCTACATGACCTACGCGGTGCAGAGGCCGAAACATTATTTCACTAAGAAATAAAGCTTCCCTTATCTAAAAAAAAAAAGAAACAACATCGCAACACATTGGATGATTTCAGCTAAGGTTAAAAAAAAAAAGGTACAAAATGATCTTGGTTCCTTTTTTCATACTGTAACTGTTCACACCTAAAACCTTTTGCAAATTCATCGGCACAATTGTTGTGTTCGAACGATTAATTAACTGAGAAAATTACGAAGTTCGGCCAGCTGCTGCAACAAATGAGCTGAGCTTTTTAGAGAGCTCTCATTAGGACAGGAACACATGCAACTGCAGTATGAGGGCGCAAGAGTTCATACTAGTTCAGATCATCGCTACATCAGAGAGTTGAGTAACTGAGAAACTCACATTGTTGGACCAGCTGCTGCAACAAAATCAACCGAGCTTTAGAGAGCTCGTAGGAAAGGATCAGAACACATGCAGGAGTACGTAAGCTAGAGGGCGCATATTCACAATAGCCAGTTCAGATTATCGATACATCACTGCATTGTTATCAAGAGCACACACTGTACTATACCACCATGGCATACACAGCCACATACGGTTAACGTCCAGATCAGATCCTGTCACGGTCCGTCCTCCGGCTAGTCACAACCAGAACGCGGCGGGATTGAACAGGGAATACCCGGCTTCCGGACATCGGTAGTGTCGAACCCGGCGGGTGTTGCGGGTCGTCAGGTCGCCGTTCTTGTCATACTCGAGAGAAAACGTCACCAACCGGAGCTTGAAGTTTCCACTTAGGGTGCCCGACGACGCCCTCCTCCCCTGCACGCCAACATCGACAGACTCCACGAGGCAGAACTTGCCTGCTCTTCGTCCTCCCCCCCTGGGCACTAGGCAGGCTCCGACGTGCGTCTCGTTTGGCACCGCGCTGAATAGATCCTCCATCTTGGGCACGGCAGCTGCTGCCCATCTTCCACGACGGGCACGGCAGCTGCTGCCCGCCGCCGCCGTCCTCCGACTTGGCAGCAGCAGCCGAGGGCACCACGTCGCAGGGGCGCAGATGTGCCTGGTAAAGTCCGTGTCGCCGGCGACCCCGACCCAGGCGTACAGGTCAGAGTCGAAGTGCGCGCGGCCGGTGAAGGGCAGCGGCCAGTCGCCCAGCTTCGTCCACCTGGCGCCCGACGAGCCGCGCGGCGCCGCCGTGTCGAACGCGTAGGTGGCCAGGGTGGAGTCGTTGGCGAGTCCACCGCCCGTCGGCTTGACGCTGACAAAGATCGTTTTCCCGTCCGGGTGCACGGCGGAGGAAACGAGGTAGTGGTCGGCCGCGACCGGAGGCACGGGAGGCTCTTCCCAGAACGGCGACGAGGACTGCACGTCGTCGAGAACCTGGAAGGAGTAGGTGGACAGAAAGAACAGCCGGTCGCCGACGGGGATGAGGACGGGGCCGCCGCGGAATTCGGGCTGAGGTGGGACGACGGCGAGGCTCCGTAATCGGACGTCGAAGGAGGTGACCTGGGTTGCAGTAGAAAGGCCGGGCCAGTGGATGATCCGTGTGCCGACGGCCGCCATCCTGAGTTGATTGGGCCGCGCCTCGAAGCGGAAGACGGCGGGAGGCAGTCGCGCGAATTGTTCGGGATCAGACTCAGAGTCGGCGATGGGCAGGTCGATCTTGCGGACGCTGTATCCCCAGTCCCAGTCATCGACCAGAATGTAGAGGTGCTGTTGCCGCCGCCGACGTTTTTCCGTACGGCCGCCGTCGTCGCGCTCACCGGATCGCCGCTTTGCCATCTTGTTTGTCATCGTCTCTTTCTTGTTCTCTACTCACCACCCTGATCGAGCAAGAATTAAAATAAATTGGTCATCAGCTGCAATCGTACTCCTAATTCAACTCATCACCTCAACAAATCCCAATACCCGAAGCCAGAAGCCGGCGCAAGAAACAAGAACAATGGGCGGAGGCGAGGGACGAAGAGACGGTGGCGGCGAGAGGGGCAAGCAGGGTTTTTGACACAAGGATGGGAACCGGTCACGGACTCCACCTCGTGGGCCGTTCATTAGGAAAACGTGCTGGGACAGATGGGTCGTAGTTTCCGTCTCATGAGAGCGGCTTCCAAACCTGATCTACATAACGATATTTTTGGTGGAAACAGGTATTAGGTGGCTAGGTGCAAAGGTGCAAACGTCCATTCAGAGTTCTCGGATCGCGATTTGACGTCCAGCAGTCAACCCGCCTCCTTCCCTCAATCGCACTTAAACAGCTTTGTAGATAACCCCCTGCAAGAAACATGCTTCTCTCCGAAAGGTCCCAAGATGGCTCCGTTCTTTTTTTACTAGACAAGAGGATGGCTATGTTCTTCCTTCTCACGATGCTCTGTTCCCTCGTTCTTGTGGGCGATCTGGTTGGCCTCCTTTGGAACGTAGGAATTTCACAGGAATCTCATAGGAATTTCACAGAAAACAGTTCAATTTCACAGGAAAAACGCAGGAAAGAAAAAATTTTCCTTCAATCCAAAGGAGGCCTAAAAGAAGGCCATGGACCCTAGGAATAGGGAAAACAACTCGTCAACTTAGTATCGTGGAGGCCATATTCAATTCTGAGATTCAAGAGGTCATCAACCGAGTGATAAGTTTGTAGACGACAGTCAAAAAAAAAAGTTTGTAGACGAAGAAGAAACTAAACTAGAGCTTCCACTTCCAGCCAATCAACGAAAGTTGAAGAGCTTGAATGTTTCATTCAAAATACTATTCCTTCATTATACACACGTCAATTTTAATGATCTACAAAGTTTTGAAAAATTTATTTGATTGGTGGAAGATAATTTTACAGTTTAAAAAAAGAATCAAGGGACGACTTGCTGTTTTGCAGCAGATTTCGAGAGGGATTGAGACAACGGCAATTGAAGGTAAGGAGTGACAAAGACAACTGTTTTGCAGCAGTGCTTCACAAACTCTAATTGCCACCTCAATTGCAGCTGTTATAGGAAAGAACGAATTGAAAGGAGATCGTGAGGGAGGGGCTGCTGTACCGGGATCTTTCCAGAGAGGTATGTTTCTAACTGGGGTTATCTGAAAAATTGTTAAGTGGGGTTGAGGGAAGACGGTGGATTCACCGTTGGACGTTAGATCGCAATCCAAGAGCTTACAACGAATATTTTCACCGTTGCACCCAATGTTGCGTTTGCACCAAAAATTTCCCCACGATATCAATATATCATCTTAATCTCATGAACGGAGAAAACTTACGTTAAGTCATTCAATGAAACTTAAAAACCATTGGATGATATGAAACTCAAAAACCATTGGACGATATGTAATAGCCTCACGCGTAAGTCTGAAGGTATTCCCCACATTGCTCAGCAAACCGTAATTTACAGTCTGTGAATCCAGTTTTGCATCGCTCGTACGTGCAAATAGAGGCAGAAGTGGAGCTAGGTAGCAGTCGCGTAAAGATCACAGTAGCAGAGTTTACATCCCTCAGGCGTGCCAGGGGAAAAAAAAAAACCGCCTGCCTTCAAATGGATTCCACCAGAAAAATCTCAGGCAATCAGGCATGGCCAAAACTTCCCCAGCTGCTTTCAGCCCAGGTTCACAAAAAATTAAGAAGGTACAAATTGATCTGGGTTCCTTTTTGCAGATTGTGTTTGTTCACTCCTAAACGAGTTAAAAAAATTGCAAATTCTAATTTTACAAAAGAATATGTTCTCAGGAGAAGGGTTAGGATCTCTGCACGAATCTAACCTTGACCACCTCATACAACAAATGCAGAGGCCTACTCTTTCCTGGGTAGCTATCCCTAACATATCTCAAACCTACTGAAAGAGCCATTTTCCATTCAGGGAAAAAAAAGCAACTCAACCGGAAACAAGACTTCCAATTAAGCTTTGTGAAATCCAAGCCATCTCACTTCTTAGAAGGGGTAGCATTTGCTTTGGTTGTACTTGCTTGACTATCACTCGCTGCCTTGGATGAAGAAGCACCATCTATGGCAATGTTCCCCAACTCTGTGGCCATTGCATCTCTTTCTTCATTCTCTTTCCTTTGCTTCTCTGAAACAACCTCAACTGAAGAGTCTGGCAGGGTTTTAGGCTGCTGTCCTAGGGGACCAACATTAAGCCATGGATGTTGAAGCAATTGGGCAGCCGTCGGGCGCTTTTCAGGGACAAAATCAAGTATTGGAACAAGAAACTCTGACATCTCATTTGCAATTTTCTCAGTGAACTCATACTTCTCTATAAGCACCTTGTTGAGAGGCCAGAACCGCAATCGTCGGATGTGCCTCAAATCACCATATCGATTGAAGAAATCACGCGAGTACCGACCACCCAATGCAATCTAGAAACCAAAGTATTAGCTGTGATATATAAAAAATTAAGAACACTGCCAACATTTGCTTAAAAGCTATGGGAAACATCCTATACCTTTCGAGGCATCATTCCAAGTAGCTCCATCATCAGTGCAAGATGATCCTGCAAAAGTTACGAGTGCTCAGAATAAATTACCATAGGGAAGGTAACAAGTCAGAAAATATTACTGGAAAAAAATCCTGCAATATAGGGCTGCATAAATAGCCAATATAATGTTACAGTTTTGTTACTCTCCCATCTTAATTTCATATGACACCTCCTAGATTCCTTTAAAAAACTATGGACCTCCTAGAAAGGGCATACACTTAGCGTCAGGACTGAATAACTCCAGATGACTGCTCAACTAAAGTAATCTCCTAGAGGTTTTGAAAAGCAAGGAGTTCGAGGGATTCAGCCAAAGTAATAAACAGCGTAAAGTGTTCAGAGTTTAACTCAACCAAAACAACTAGAAAAATTCATGTTATATCAATAGGACAAAAGAAATAACAAAAAAAAAATCATAGTCCAGACAGGTTACAGCAGAACCTGATCAAAGAGGTACTGGCCAGTCAAATACACACATCAACGTTGGCAGCCGTCGCGAAAAGGAAATAACTTAGCTCTATGCGCTTGGCATCTAATTTCAATTCCCACCAACATTGGTTATCAGTATTCTTTGACATCAACTATGCTTTTTTTGCACAACTGTTTTGATTGTCAGGTTCCAAAAGGATCTATTGCCAATGTGTCCCTTATGATGGATAGGTGATAGATAAGTCAGATTACTTCATAACTCAAATTCTAATAATCGAACACCGTAACATGGTACCCCAAAAAACATAATGGTACAGCAATATTATCTAGCATCTACTCTTCCATAAAAGAGGGTCAGAGCACATGGCTTCATCCCCAAAGACTAGTGAGCACTTAAATTGGACAAAAGCAGTTCAAAACTGCTGTAAAGTACAATTAAATAAAGATGATTATAACTTGTATTGTGCCATTTTATTATGGACAAGCCACACAGACAGAACGATTGCTATCACTAGTCACTACCGAACAGAACCAGTTAACAAAGATATTGGATCTCGTGAACAAATAAGGGGGTGCAATAGGAATGTGTTGGCATGTTGTTGTTTTTTCGACCAAAATGTAATATCAATTAAAAAAAAGAAAATATTTTCAACTCCTGACATATATGAAATCAAAGAACAGGTGACTTAATATAATAATAAGGTGATATAATCATGCAGCCAACTACAACAAATGACTTTTTACAAAAGAGAAATAAAACAATATTATATATTTTGAAGGTAAATTTTGCTAGCCCACAGGCCAGAATTATCAGCATACAAGGTTCAGACATTGTACCAGCTGTGACATTGCAAAACATTAGGGAGAGAAACTTGCTGTGCAATCGCAGATTGAACTAGTAGTGTTGATGTGAAGTGAAAAAATTGGGTCTTTACAGATAAAACCAAGGAAAATGGATATCTACATGAAAGAATATTGACAAGGTGGCCTGAGCTTAGTGGTTAAGAAGCCTCAGTAGCACCCTCAAAGCACGGGTAAAAGACTAAAAAATAACGTGGTTTCATGTATGCAAGGAAACTCTAATACAGAACCTAGCAAACATGATTTGCCAGATAAGGCATTCCTACCAAATCAAAACAGAGTTACAGAGCCAGCTGAAACCACAGTAATAAAATCATAAAAGAACAATAATTTGGAACTAATCTCAGTTACTCAAGTTTTTTTAGTTCATTGGTTGACTGTGAGATCAGCAGAAAAAAAACACAAAATATATTATTATTTTTTTAAAAAAAAGGGCCCCTGCATGGAAGGGTTTTCTTTCTCGTTTAGTTTTGAAAAGAACTACACTGACCAAATCAGAAGACTTCAGAAAGCACATACCATCAATTTACATATCTATTAACAAACTAACTTTCAGTTAAGACACATGTGCAGAGTTGAGATCAGGGCAAGAAAACTGAAGACATACCTCATCCCGGTCAAAATTGTCGCCACTATGCGGATCAAACAGCACATCCCCCGTGGCAAGCTCAAAGCAGATGCACGCAAAGGACCACAGATCAGCAGAGGTAGAATACTTGGAGCCAAGTATCACCTCGGGACACCTATATTGCCTTGTCTGTATATCACTTGTGAATTGCTTGTATGTCCAACAAGCATTTCCAAAGTCCACCAACTTGCATTTTAAGTCAGCCTCCATTGCCATCTTCTTCTTAACCCCTTTGCTGCCCCGTCTATCTCCTGCTGCTCTCTTTTTGTCACCATCCTGGCTAGCACTGCCCTCATTTGCTGTGCCCAAATCTCCTCTATCATCCGACCCATCTGTATCAGCGGATGCCACCGCACCGCTGCCTTCTGAAGTTGAAACGCCTGCACGTTTAGCTTTCCTCCGGATCTTCTTCTTCTGGTTCTTCGTGAGGCCACCATTTGTCGATGGTGCTGACACCTTTGGAGGTGGCTCATCCTTCTTTGCAGACGGCATAACCAAGGGCACACCTGATTTCCGGGGATCCTTTGAGGGGTCAATGGTGGAATCGAGCAATATGTTCTCAGGTTTAAGGTCAGTGTGAATAATAGAAAGCGCGCGGTGGAGGTAGTCAAGGCCGATGAGCACGTGGCGACATATCTCTTTGACCATTGGAAGTGGCATTCCACGATAGTTTGTGTACTTTATCAGGGTGAGCAAGTTATCACCAAGAAACTCGAACACCATGCACACATGGTTCCCGTTAGGGCCCGAGTGCTTGAAGTGGTCAAGAAGCTTAACGACACACCGGCTGTCATCTGGGTCACCATCGGCAATCTGCTTCAAGATCTTGATTTCATCCATGGCTGCTTCAGTGTAGTGCTGTGCGCTCTTCTGCACCTTCAGGGCAACATATCTCTGCATGTAGAAACAACAAATTCAGAAACACTGATTAGACGAATGTGGCCTGAATATCTGAGTACAGACCGATATTAAAAAATCGAATATATTTCTTAAAGACAGCTGGAAATGCAAATAGAACAGTAGTGAATTTATCCATTCTAGAATCTTCAAGGAAAACAAAAGAACGAATAGTTGGTGGGCACAGGCAAACTGCCGCAAGAAACTACAATATGAACCGCATCCAGATCGAATTTCTCGCGTCATACTACCATGAATCTTGGAATTTAACAAGAAAATTTTGAGATGAAGAATAAGATTAGGTACGTACGGAGTGGGCTGTGTCCCAGGCGAGCCAGACGGTGGAGAAGTGGCCCCATCCGAGCTTGGACTGCACGACGTAGGTGCCCTGCTTGAAGGTGTCGCCGACGCGGACGGCGTGGTACCCGCCGCGGCGGTAGTCCTCCGTGCCCTCGTCCTCCGACGTGTAGTCGCTGCTCTCCACGTCGTCGTCATCCTCCTCCTCGCCCCTCCCCCTGCCCCCCGCCCTAGCATCGGCCACCGCGGCCGCCTCGTCCTCCTCCATCCGCCGCGCCGACGACGACCCCGCCTCCGCCTCAGCCATCGCAAGGGTGCCCCGGATCTGGGCAGTGGCGCGCGCAGGAGCTAGGGTTTTGGCGCTGGCTTTTGTGGTGGCGGTGGCGCTCGTCCGTCTCGCGCCCGCTGCCGCTCGCACGCTGGTCGCTGCCTTTGCCTTTGCCTCCCCTCTGCGCACCGAGCGCCGCTTTATTATTTTTCGCGAGGCGGATAAGTAAAATCGAGGAGGGGGACGACGCCTGCAGCCTGCGTATGATAATACGAACAGTCTTTTTTATTGAAAAACGTTTTAGTTGGAAAACGATTTGACTAATTAGAAGAAAAACTAATCTTAGGTTTTGAGAAGACAGACTACCTAATGTTGTTCCGTGAAGATACATAATTAAGAAGATGGTAGACAATTGTGCTTTAATGATAGACAACAAAAGGATACGCTTAATAATGTACAAGCTATTTTAATTATCACAGTATTAGGCCTTCGTTGTACAGAGGCTGGAACATTATTTCACCTCGAAATAAAAGCTTTCTTTATCTAAAAAAAAGTATTAGGATATTTCAAGAACATCATGTAATAATTTAAAGAATTGGAATAAAGGATTTTAGTTGTGCGACGCTCTAAATTTGTAGTTTTCTCTAGAACAATCAAAAGGTTATATATATGATGCTAGACACGGTACAGTAATCAATTTGTTTTAAATTTCTTGATGTTAAGATAACTTAGTTAGCGCAAATTTACATAAAAAACAGGAGTATAAATCTGTACTTTTTTTCCACTGGATATGCAATCTACTGTCCTACGACAAATCTTGTTAAGATTGATAATATAAAAGCAACATCATTGGATTCGCCATGAAATCATTTATCATAATATATATAACTTTTTATATTTAAAATTATTTATTTTTAAATATATTATTTGTCAAAGTCATGAAAGTTTGACTTTAATCAAATATAGAATGCTTCCGTTTTTTTTATGAAGAAGTACTTGTATTGTGTCTCGTGGCAAATATTCTGCGACAACAGTGTCCTATAGAGATAAAATATCAATTACGGAGTGTCCCAAAATGAAAACATCCAATTGAAAGCCCGTTGAATAGAGGCTTAAGTCAGTGGCTACATTTGTTCAAAAGAATAAGGGAAGCCTGTAAAGAAAACAAATGTGGTCTCAGCCCCTCAGATCCAACTACGTTAATGCTCCAGTTTTAAATATACGCTCAATTTCAAGCGTCTAACCAATACGTTAATGACATTTATTTATGTCCTTGGAATGTTCCAGAGAAGAGTGGGCAGAGCAGATGAAGAGCAGGTTGCTCCGGGAGCAGATCAACAGAATCTGCACTGCCAATCGAATATTTTGAATTTGTTTATATTTATTGGTAATAAACCAATACGACATACTCCCTCTGTTTCAAAATATAAGCAGTTTTTGACTTTCAGATATCGTGTTTGACTGTTCGTTTTATTCAATTTTTTGGTCAAAATATAAAAACAATTAAATCATGCTTAAAGTCAACAACTGCATATATTTTGAAACGGAGGGAGTACCAATACCTGTAGAATTGAGGAAAAGAATAACTAGACATAGACAATACGGCAATATATAACTTATTGGTATCCAGAATGCTGGATTTTCTTAATTCCAATGGCAACTGAACAGTTAACTTCCAACATATTTACCCCGAATCAGAATTTTGAATGTATCTGCCAAATAATTACTGGAGCTGACAGGATGGCGAGTTGGACCACCAGCACTACGGTAAAATTAGTGGCTCTGCGCTGAAATAATCACCAAGTCCGTGGTGTTGTCCCATCTAACCTACTAGCTGATGAATAATTATCATCACTGTCATTGCATCAGAAAATCAAGCATGCTCAGAACTTAGCAGTCCATCCCGCTAAAAATAAAAAAAAAGGTACTAACAATTCCATGTGCTAATTAACTCGTCTAGGAACAACAGTACCTAATGATCTGAAGAAACAACAGTACCAGGAATAAAATCAAGAAAAAGGTGACATATGCACATCAGCAAGTCTGAAACACTGTCAACGAACCGCAAGACAGGCCAGCTGCCAGCTGCTAAGTGATGAACAAATCCCTCTTCATAAGGGAAAAATACCGCAAATAAAATAAAAATACTAAAAAAATACGATGCGAACGAGTGTGTGAACTTTCGAAGAAAATTATCAGCATGGTCAAATACACCCTGAAAATATCCTACAGAGACGGGATAAAGGGTTAGTTGGATTACTCCAAAGAGATATTTTCCTGGCCTTATTTTCCCTTTTGTCTTACTGTAACTATCAAATCTTGTTGCTGACTGCAAAACCCGCAGATAAGGCGAGCTACGCTACACTGCCACACACACGTATTCCAGCAGCAAGGAGTGGCCATGGCGGCTTTCTACGCTCCGGCTGCGGCTGCCGCTCCCCACGCCACTCCGACCCCTCTCACCAGCTCACGGAAGCACCCTATCGCCATGTGCCACTCCCCCAAGCTCGGTGGCGCCGGCGGCAACCAGAGGGCGCGGCTCGCCGCGAGTGCTGCATCTCCTCAGACGCGCGGCGCGCTGGCGCCGTCGACGGCGGCGGAACAGGCGGCGGGCCCCGCCCCCGTGAACGTGGACTACCTGGCCGCCGAGTTCGCGGGGCACGGCGTGAGCTTCGAGCCCCTGGGCCGCAGCTGCGCCGTGAAGATGGCGCTGAGCAACGGCAGCGCGGCGCACGTGCTCCTCCCGAGCGGGCTCGTCACGTCCTACAAGCCTGCCATGTGGCACGGCACCGTCACGGAGGTGCTCCACACCAACGTCGGCGAGGGCCCCGGCGGCCGCGCCGTCATCCGCGGCGGCGTCCACGTGGACCTCCGCTTCGCCGGCGCCGGTGGGTGGTCGCCGAGCGGGAAGTGGTCGCTCCGCGACGTCCGCGGGAACCCCACCACCTCCATCGAGGTAACGCTAACGCGCGCGCCGCCGCCGCGACCGTGAGCCGGCGCGAGAACACGGTCACCACTCACGGCGCAATGCGTTTGTTTGTTTTCCTTGCAGATTGAGCTCGCGGCCGCGGCGCCCGGGAACGCGGTCGAGGCGCGGTGCGTCGTGAAGCTGCTCCCGGAGGCGCTGGCCACGGAGCTGTCGGCGACGAACAGCGCGGCGTCGTCCTCGCCGATGACGCTGTCGTGCGGCGTGTCCAACCACCTGCGCGTGAGCACGCCGGACGCCACCTACGCGCTGGGGCTCCAGGGCTCCGACTACCGGACCGTCGAGCCGGCGCTGTCGGAGTTCAGCATCATCCCTCCGGACTACAGGGCCGCGCCGCGGCAGCCCGCTGCACTCCACCGCTGGGCAAACAAAGGCTTCGACATGGTGCTCTCCCCCGATGATCGCGGGCACGGCGTCTCGGCGGACGAGCCCGACGGCGAGGAGGACGACGATTACAAGCACATGACAGATGAGATGTGTAGGATTTACAGCCAAGCGCCCAGGGAATTCACCATCATCGACAGGGTAAGAACTTCAAAGCCTCCGTAATAAACACTTCCAAGTAGAAATGCATAGGGACTTAAAAGAGTGACGCGAATTCTTGTGTCAAATTGCAGGGCAGGAGGAACTCCGTTTGCTTGCAGAGGAAGGGCTTCGAGGAGCTGTATGTTTTCAGCCCAGGATCGCAGTATCAGTGGTACGGCAAGTATGCCTTCGTGGTGGTAGGGCCTGCCATGCTTCAGCCGGTGGTGCTGCGGCCTGGACAGACGTGGCAAGGGGGTCAATACCTGCGCAACCCGAATCTTTAGGCACACGCTTGGGAGAACAGATGATCTGGACTGTGATCCAGTGCACGCACATGTGCCTTGCAAAGAAGACATGGATGTTAAATAGTAGGAATTGGAATCAGTTTACCCATATATCCAGTGTGATAATGCTATTCCCTTTGTTTTTAAAATGATGATGTTCGGACAGTTGTTTTAGTGCAAAATTGAACTGGAATCTTTGTCCTAACATCATCATTTGAAGAATGGAGGGAGGAATTCGTTATTTGGTCAAAAGAACCAAGAAACAACACAGCATTTTCATTTCACAGCTACAAGCATTTTCCAATTAAGTCTGACCAGAACCGATTCCGAAAAGGAACCATCCTCGTTCCCAGAATGTATATACATACATTACCAACAGATATGTAAGTGTTAAACTCGCTGTTAAGCAACTCCGTAGAAATCAAAAGATTTTGCATCCAGCCAACTTCGGAGAACATATTCAAAATCCTGGGTGAAACCATCCTCCCTTTAATCTGACTTCAGCTGTCCGACCAACACAATAATAAAGGAGCCATTTGCACCCTTGATGCTGTTGAACAAACATGTAGGGGTTTAGAACGAAAATGACTTTTCTAAGAAAAAATCAATCAATTCGCATGAGTACAAAACAGCTTGAATGCTTTATGTTTCAAACAAAAATATATGATGCTTGATTTCTTCGTTATTGGCCTCCAATTGAGATATGTTAAGGGCGTGTTCGTTTCGTTTAGGACTAAAGTTTAGGGCAAAGTTCTTGTTATTTAAAGATATTAAATAAAATGTAATTACAAAACTTTTTGCAGAAACCTGGGCTACTTTGCGAGACGAATCTAATGAGGGTAATTAAGTTATGATTAGACGATGGTTACTGTAGCATCACTGTAGCAAAACATAGCTTAATTAGCCTCATTAGATTCGTCTCGTAAATTAGCACCCATCTGTAAAAAGGTTTTGTAATTAAACTTTATTTAATACCCTTAAATAACAAGATTCTCTGGACTAAACTTTAGGACTAAAGGAAACGAACAGGCCCTAAGTTGGACTGGAAAAGAAATCCTGCATTATGGGCTGTTTGGATGCTGCCTGGGCCAGGCAGGGCATCACAGCCCCAGGCAAGGGCGTGTTCGCTTCTTGCCTGGAGAACTCTGCCTGGCCTAGGGAACTAAATCCAGCCCCAGGCAATGAAAATCCAACGCCTGGGAGCGCTGCGTGACCCAGACAGGTTTTCCGAGGGTTCGAACCAAAGTAGAATCAAGCACCTGGGATGGCTGCTTGGCCAGCCAGCTGCCTGCCAGGGCGTGAAGCAAACAGCTCCCTAATAGCTTTTGAAAACAATTCTAGTAATCTGCCGTAGATTCTAGCAAACAGCTCCCTAACAGCAACACTTCTATGATCAAGTTTAATTCTAGCTTTAAGATTCTGTTGGATTTGTCTGTTATAGGTTTCTTTTGTTGCTTATTTTTCGCTACGGAGAGCAAAATGTTATTTCATTCTTCGATAGTCTGCATACCATATATGCTATTACGCTTTACAGAAAATAGATAACATGTGAAGAACACCTGGATTTCGGAGTTAATTTGGAAAATAATCATCAGATTATACAAGTTGGGAAATAATTCCCCTTGCACTAAAGCGACAGGGCTCTCAAAATTTTCATTGTACTCCACATAGGAACATCAATTGTAACGAGGATTGTTTTATAAGGTAATTCATATTTCCAGAAATCACCAGCAGTTAGTAGGATGCATCTTACCAACTTTGGAGAAACTCATTGTAGATTCCTGCATGTTGGACAAAACCATTTCCCCTTGAATCTTGTTTCTGGTGTGAGACCCACACATGAGTAATGGAACCACTCGCCTCCCTCACACTGTTGAGTGAGCATAAATGAGTTAGTACAGCAGATATAGATATCTTTCACACAAGAAAGCAAATTTATATCATAACATAACATGGTGTTTCTAATGTGACAAAGCAAGACACTGCTGTATCTGGTTCTAACCATAATATTCGTATGCCAAAAATCTTCTGCGCGTTTTTTTAATAGCCATGCGTGGAAAGACTACCATTTAAGCACAGGGTTTATGCATGACCGAAGACAGGTGCAAAGCCATATAGAGACAAACAACTGTATGTCTCTGTTTCTTTCTGGGAGGGCATATATAGAAAACATAATGTACGATCATGATAATTATCTTAATGGCACAAGATGACCTATGTTTCTGACAAAGCAATCAAACAGGTTTCGGGACTGGAAGGGGCAAAATGTAGTACGACAACATTTAACAATTTTTCTACAACATATTAACAATGCAATAAATTCTAAAAGTATACGAGCAAGAGCCACCAATCATAGCCGCAAGGGTAAAGCAGCACGGACAAAACCCTTGTTCTGGATGGCAACATGAAGACAAGATGATAGACAACCACTCAACAAACATATATATTGTGGTCTACATTCAGTTGTTCAAAAATGGAAACATAAGGGATCTTTAAAAGTTCTGGATCTTATCTAAGAACCGACAAGACTAAAAACGTAAGCGCAAAAGTAACTCAAGCAATAACTCAGAAAATGAGTCATGATTGTTTCACACCAAAACGACTTACATTCTCATTGTCACAAGCAATCATGTCCCCATAAGAAATCTGAAATATCAAACAATAAATATGAATCTTAATCAGTGAAACATTAGTGAAAAAAAAAGAAGCAATGGGACGAAACGCAAATATAAATCCAGAAGATATTAACAAGTATCATTTTCAATACCTGGTGGCATATACAGTATGTTGGTTCATTTGGATCAATTGTTTGATCAACATCCATAGATGTACCTGCCTTCTTGCTGCTACCTGGAGGAGGCATCAAATCAAAGTCCATACCCCTATCCCTGTCCCATTCCCTCTCTCTGAACTTCTTTGATGCTTGTGGTGTACTAAAACCAAGTCTCCTTTTGTCATCCCTGCTAACCACCGGAATCGGAGGAAGTACTGGTGGTTCATCGGGAGGTAACTTCCCTTCTGTAAGTGAGAAAGGAACATCAATAATCTGTTTGAAAAGGAATTAAGAAGGATGGCATCCCACAAGGATGTGAAAATTTGCCAACGTTGCTTGTACCATGCTTTAAATCCTCTGCAAACTGGCCCAAGTCTTCATCAAGGCGTTTGATATGGCTCTCTATCTGTGCAATTACCGTGCTTAAAATTAGATGTCGACACAAAACAAGTAGCAGTGACACATAAAAAAATAGGAAGGCTGTCAAAATGAACTGCATTTATATAGAGTATGGATACCCAAATGGCTATACTCCAGTATTGGGATAGATGAGTTGACATTGTAACTTTTATTCTACAATTAGATTTTATGTAACTGCTGTTATGCTTCTATAAATTGTTTTATACATGGGGTGGCATCTCAAATGAATATGAATCATTGTGGGCCCTTTATAAGCAAGTTTAGTTTCATCTTGCTGGTCGTTTTGCAGTAATTCTCAGTCAGTGATCACACTGATCAGTACGGTTTAAAGTTATAACCATAACTGTCGGTGTAATGGGGAGCGGGGTCCCCATTAACTGTCGCGACTCGCGACAAGGTTGCGGCCGCTTTCGGTCCAGCCTGCCCAAGGCGAACCTTGAGAGCGGCCTGTCCCCTTGGGCCTCGTGGGGCACTATCGGCAGTAGGTGGCCCGAATCACCACGTTCGTCATGGGACCGTGGATTAACGTGACGACGACGACACGTAGTTAACTCGCGTTGTGGGGGGGGGGGGGGGGGGGGGGGGGTATGCTCCGGGCGAGCGCGCCCCTCCCGAGTGAATCCTGAAGAGCCACGTGGTTAACCCGAGGGGTGGGAGCCGTATCCGACCCAAGGATTTGCCTTGTTCCCAAGGAGGGGGTCGTTATGACACACGTTAGCGAATTCTGTTGTGCGCCCCATGACAAGCCAATGGGAGGAGCCGACAGTACGGGTCCTGACAGAACGGCGCACGCCTACTGACGACGTGCGCGGGGCAGGCGCGTAATGCAGCGCCATTACTCCCTGATGCGACGGAAAGGGGGTTGAACCAGTGACAATGGCGGGGTCGCGTCCCGTCCACCGTACGACCAACCAACAGGAGGATGCGCAGGATGCCCAACGAGCTGCGTGTGCCTAAAATGGCCTGCTGCCGGGCCGGTGTCATTTAATGCTGTAGCATGCTGGCCCATTACTGTGGGTATCCCCCTTGGGCTATAAAAGGGGAGGCCCTGGGCAATTGTAGAAATAATAAGCAGCACTTCTACAACAAAATACCCAAGCAATCCAGACAAGCAGGACGTAGAGCTTTATCCTCCGGGCGGCTCGAACCTGGGTAGATCTTGGATTGTTTTCCATTCTAGCAAGATCCACACCTGAACCGTTCGCTCCCTTGATCCTCTCTAAGGGCGGCCGTGAAGGCCCCCATTTGTGGGAGTTTCCACACTCCGACAGTAACGAATTAGAGCATTTCAGTGAATACAAACACTGGAATATGTTTTGATTTCTACAAATGCATACTCTTTCACTAGTTTCAGAGTTCTACACAAAATTCCTTTCAGCTGATTAGGGAATAGAAATCAAACAGCAACTGAGAAAATGAAATAAAATTTATCATGGCACTAGTTAAACGGAACATAGGAAGGAATGGCTCATTTCAGAAGCTCACGAGAACACAGGACTACTGGGTAATGACAGGAAAAAGCAAGTACCAGGTCATAAGCTTGGCGTGCTAGCAACACTTTCTCAGTGCAGAGACTCAGTGCATTATCCTGGCTAGCTTCAATATCCCTTTTCATCCTTTCGGTCGCTGCATCATCGTCATCCATGTTTGGTCTATCATACCCATGGGACGACACTCCCAAAAGATACTTTATCTGCTCCTTGGTCTGGCCCATAATGCCTGGATTACAGAACCGATATATAGAAAAAATTACAAACTTTGGCAAAATAATTATTACACGGAGCACACTACATTATGCAAACTACAAACTTCAGCAAAACCAAGAGAAGATCAGTCCTAAAAATGTCATCTAAATTCATCAAACTGCATCTTAGATCCCCAACACACACAAAAAAAAATCTAAATATTATGCAGACAGAAGTAATGGGCAATTGCAGCCCAACAAATCCATTTTCCTCCCTTTAAGAAACAGGGTAAGCAGATAATCACCGTGAGCCCTGTCGTCGAGCTCGCGCATGGTGGAGAGGATCCTCTGCAGGTCGCCAGCCAGGGTGCTCGAGTCTGCACATTTCAAACATAATCCAACCATTAGGGCGAGCAACCGGAGGCAGTCACAAATTCGATAATCCGCGAAGGGGAAGCGCGAAAATCTCACACTCCAGGTAGTCGTCGACGTACACACCGGTGCGAGCGATCGCCATGGTGGCCGATTTGTGGGCTGATTCCGGGGCTCCGTGCTTCGATTTGGGGTTAGGGTTCGGGAGGAGGAAGGCGGGTGGGGAAATTCGTCCGTAATTCGAGCGAGAGATAAAAAAAATCACGTATGAGTGATTACGTCATAAATTTATTTGGACATTGGCTTGGCGGGATTGGGCCCCTGGCCCGTGAACGTTGATGTCCTGGTCCAACATTTTATTGGGCCAGCCAAGTTTTGAACCTTTGCCGTCTGGTTTTTCGTATTCAATTCGGTCCCTGAATAAAGTTGACTCGTTTTTTCAATTACAGACTACTACACTCACAACACACGCATACTTGTTTTTATGAACACATGTGCGCAAACTTTTATGAGCATCATCAAAGACTGAGCCCACAATTCCTTGATATTGACGAAGTCATCACTAACGCCTCGCTGTTGACGAGAGCGTCGCCTACCACTCAAAGCACAATGTCGTTAAATTCTAAAAAAATCGTTCACGCGGGGAGTCGAAACCCAAGACCTGAGGTGCTACTGAGGCTCTTGTAATCACTAGGCTACAAGTCCTTTCGCAAACAAAAGTTGATTCAATGTCATTGTCATCTTCATCGTAAAGCAATTTTTTTTCGTGTGGAGTACGTATTTCATTAAAAAGAAAAAGACTTACAAACTAATACAGAAGCGACAAAGGCCCAGCAACAGAAAAAAAAAAAAAAAAAGCTAGCAGCAAGCCATTAGCACTACAACCTACGCGGCTACAAGGCCTGGAATTCAACAATGTGCCTCAACAGGACAAACCATCGCAACGTCGTGACCGGCTGAAAAAGCTTGGAAGTCGAACACCTTGTACGATCCTTCCAAAAATCCAACGACAAGCCACCAGCGACCAAAGAAGACAGGGCAAAGAAGTGACGGAGATTCTCTGATGGCTAGTCGAAGAGTGACCCAAAGCTCATTGCAGATGGCACGCGGAGCAAAAATCACCCCTCTGCCCCCAGAGCAACGACCCAAGCCCTGGATCCGAAGTAGCACAACCAGAAGGCATGACCAAAGCGATCTGCGATCGACAGCATGCGACATAGGAATTTTGAGAACCCGACCGACGTCACATCGTATATTCCAATACGAGAAGAACAAACCTACAAGTGAGGTAACGATTGGTGATATAGGGCGCGGGTGGGGGTCCTTTGCTGCGACGCCAAAGACATCACCGGCAAGGGGAGAGGCGGTTCTTAGGTATTTGGGAGGCGACAACTCTTGAAGATGGGGCTTTGGAAGGAGCCTGGCCTAGATGGTTGGATTGAGATCGGGTGAGGCAAGTTGATTGGATGAAATCCCTATATTAAATAAAAAAAGCAATTGGGGAAAATACATGCTTTTTTTTCAATTAACCGTTGAAATTCAAGCCACATTTCAAAATGTTCAAATCCGTGGTAGTCAAGGTTGGCAGTTTTTCCCCTCTAAAGTTGACCAAGAATACCTTTTACTGCAACCATGAACAACCTTTTTCCTTGTAGTTTCCTAAAAAAAACCTTTTTCCTTGTACTTTCATCAATAAAATGTAAATTGTGAACATATGAAATTGTTAGAGAAAACTGTCACTCCTAATTTTGAGGTGTTTGGTATCAGTCATTATGAAGTATTGAAGCCTTTCTTAATATGGCAGTGGCTCATTGCTGAATGTATGTCTGATGCCCAAGTCATCTGTGCGAGGATTGTTGTATAAATGTTTGTTAGTGTTACTGTTTGCACGATTGTAATTTTGAAAACTCGAGCATGATAATCACCAGACATTTTACTTTCATGATTTAGGATTGACCAGTAATGTAACAAAGCATTCTTTAGGGTGACACTCTCTGACCTGGAAGATATAATGTGATGTTTTGCAATATGCATATGAAACTATACCGTGTAATAACACCAACTACGCAATATATTCCTGCACTCATCCAGAACGCTTTGATTCATTCCACATAAAACCGATTAAAGCGCGAAGGCAGGTAATAGTACTTTCTATTGGAAACAATACGTCATTCAAACATTGCAATTCCAAATTTCCAGTACATCATCCAAACGACAGTGATATAATTATACAATGCATGTCAATAACCATTAGAACCTGAGTCCTTGTTTTATTGCTCTCTGGTAGTACTGCGACACACGAAAAACTACCTTAATGTTATCCAGATGTGCTGAATCGGTTGCTTTGCTAACAATGGTAAAGCTAAACCAAACAAGACAAAAGGAAAGAGGAAAAAGAAAAGCAAGGGTTACATAAAACCCGATGTCACAAGGTATATCGAGAAACCTAGCGCTGCAAGACACCAATAACCAGTCACACCAGCTACAACTGAAAACGGAAGTAAAAACTGACCCCGCTGCCCATGGCAGCCCCCACCAGTTCCTCAAGTCTTATAAATATGGCATCAATCGACACCCTTTGAGCATTCGCACATTTAGTTGCCATTCAATACACCAATTTCAGCTGCAGATTTGGAGGTGTTCACTGCTTCCCCAGCCAGAGTACCTTCCTTACTCAATGCATGTGTTTGCACCCCAGGTTTGCCATTAGCCGCTTCCTTATCTTTTTCATGAGAAACATCACCCCCCTGGCCAATGCGAAGGGTAAGAGGCATTAGAATATCATATAAACCGATCTGGATGCTTTCCTACAGGCTTATTACATTAGCCTAATAACGACAATGGTAAACTTGCCTGGCCTTGAAGCGGTTGCTGCTTTGCTCTCTTTTCCTGCATCAACTTTTGGCGGTTCTCATAAAATCCAAAATCATCTAAAATTGATGTCTTGCTAGCATGTTCTTTGAAGATCTTCAACATTTCAAGACCTTGCTCAAGTTTAACCTGCGGCATTATGAACAACATGGGGCACTATCGTAAGTAGGTTACTCAAAAGGTAAATATTACTGGAACCAATAAACAGTGACAAAATTCAGTAACTAAACTCCTCAACCTAACGGTGTTACAGTCATAAATTTAATGGCCAGATATTATGGTTGTCATGAAAGTTCCTCAGGATGGCATCATCATAGGTGTATAAAGGTTAGAAAATAATTCCCCGTAATCAGCCGGATAATTCTTTTTAATCCAAAAGGAAGTTGGTACTACATTATTTTGAAATCTACACCAGGGGCCAGCTGTATCAGAAGGCAATTTATCACTTCATAAGCAGCTTGAGACAATAGCTTTCAGAAAGGATACCTCTTGCGTGTCACGGCTGTTTGTCACAGGCTTGTTATCGTTGTTGTCCAATGTAATATGCTTTAAGATGTTGTTTGGCACATCCTTGACTATGTGCCACTTGAGTGGAAAACAACCATTCCACTTGTCTTGTTGCCAATACTCCACAGTCTTATCAAAGTCAACAGGACCGACCATTTCAGCAACACCAACAAATTGACCACTGGTGTTCACCTGAAGCCCAATCCTAAAGTCAGATATGGAACCAAGAAGAGGGGACAAGATAATAATGCAACATACTTACAGAGAAAAATAAGAACACCGGGCAGTCACCAGCTTTCTCCTGAGCTTCTCGGTATCCAGAATCCAACTTCTTATTTCCATTAGGAGTGCTAGCCCACACATTGTATTTTATACTCTTGTGTACATCATCCTCACTATACGATTTGATGACAAAAAACTTTGCATCCTTGTACGTTACAGGAAAACCATCCTGGTTAAATTGGCTCTTGTCCAGAAGAACACTGTTCTCCTGCTTCCCAACTGAAGGGATAGCCTGACCCTTCACAGCAATAGTGACAGTAGGTCCAAATTGTTTCTGGTGCTTGAAACCACCCGACCTTGGCCCTCTGTTCAGTTCGGTGAAGCCATCTTGATTCTCACTGCCAAAACCAAAAGCTGCACGTCCTCTAGGTTTGTATTTGGTATCCACAATTCCCCACCTCGCATTGTTTCTTGAGTTGTACACATTTGATCCAAAACCAAGCCCACCTTTCAGAGTGTTCCCGTACTGACCATAGTGTCCATATAGTCTGCTGTCAGGGTACATCCTAGTAGGATAGCTAGGAGAAGTCAAACCCATACCAGATGAAGGTCCATGCATACCCTGGAAATAAATGAAATTAGCATCTAAACTTTATCCATGGAGATTGTATATGTCATGCGTGCTAGTAATGCATCACAAAATTTCCTATGTGTGATCTTATTGCTGGTCCTATGTATGTAATAGCACTGTGTGAAAGCTTTGAAGAGTCATTAGTTATCAGTTATGCCAGACATCACTACTAATGAAGAAAAGAGAACAGTAACACAACAAAATTAAAATTGAATAGCTCATAGAACGCACCATGAGGTTTGTTGTTGGCCGCTGGCTCTGACTTTTGGCTGAAGATGAGTTAGAACGGTAAGATGAGGAACTAGTAGTCGGCCTCTGATGTCCATTCGAGTACATTGGCCCATCATACCATTGAACTGGAGAACGAAGACCATTGTGACCATAGTTGCTCCCAGAAGGTCCACCAGCTTGTGTAGGTCCTCTTCCATATGAACCGTTGCTTGCTACTGATACATTCAGGTGGTTTTGCTTGCGCGGTATTGAACTGTTGTTAGCACTTGGCATACCATTAGCACTCATTTTTGTTGTATCTACCACAACACGTGCCTGGTGGGTGGTAACCGGAGGCAGCTCAGGCTGAGAATTGGAGCCATTTACACCATGTGTTGGATTTGTTGGAGTCAGTGGCTGATAATATTGGGGAGGGTACTGATATTGCTGCGTACCATATGACTGGCCATCATGCCCAACACTTGGAACAGGTGAACCTGAAGGATATGGGCCATAGGGAGCATAACCATATCCATGGTACATGTCACCATATACATTCTGCAATATTTTTTCGATAACACAGTAAGTCAGGTTTGTTTAATCGACAAATTCCAAAGTTCGGAATTGACATGCAAAAACATGCTACCACTATATTTTGTTCTTAGAACCCTAAACAAAGAAGTGGCACATGATATAAGCATTTATTAGGCTCACTGAGATAGCTAACAAACACAACTGCACAGTGTAAATACAAGAAGAATGCTCAACTCACAGAAGTCATATCCATTCCTTCATGGCCAGAATACCTGGAGTCCCACTCATTGGCGGAGCCATCATAACCTGGGGGCACCCGCATACAAGAGTTAAACTTGGCAATTACAGAGGCTGACCAGATATAGAACATCTAAGGTATCAGCTAGCACAGGCTTATGTACCACTAGGATAGTAATAGGCTGGAGAGGCATATCCATTCGGCTGGTAGAAGAAGTTAGGGTCCATAGCCTCCTGTAGCAGAGGAGTTATCGACCGGTCCACTTGCGACGCTGCATCACTGGCGTTGGCGGATCCATATGGCATACCAGAAGACTGTAAAAGTGTAATTTTTTTTAGTTCTCAGTTAACTCTCCTTTCTCTAAGAAGCATACAGCAAAACGAAAACCAAAGCCGAGAAGAATCTCCTAGAAAGCTACCTTCTTGGCAGCATCAGTGATGGCGCCTTCCTTCTTGCTGTCCAGGGATAGCTTCTTCAGGAGATCGGTGGTGTCTGCAGCTCGCGAATTAAGGAAGAGCCACTGGGGTTGCAACTTGCAAGGTAGCAACTCACAATTTAACCTCAAATTAACGCTACGATGAACAAAAGATTAATTTTCACCGCACAGACATAACAAAAATCGAATCTTCCTAAGAACCACCGCTTGAAAAATTCCCACAGAACCCTACAGAGATCAAACCAGCCAAGATACCGAAGATTAAGCAAGGATACGGTCGGCAGCGGTAGGGGCCGGAGCAACGGTCGCCATGGCTTGTCTCCCCTTCACAGAATTCGATCTACGGCAACAGACGCCTGACGCAGCTACCACCAGCAGCACCACCACACGGCTGGCGCCCTGGATCCGATCTGAGGCAGCTGCAGCTCCGACGGCACGATAAGATAATTGTTGTCTATGGCGGTGAGAGGCGGTGGGGTAGGTGGTGGTGGAGGATAAACCCTAGGAGAGACGAAGGGGAGGACGGCGAGAGGGAGAAGGATAGCCGCCACAGACGCACACGCGAGAGGGGAGAAGGAGAGGGCCGCAAGCAGCAACAAAAGGGGTTTTAGCGATTTGGAGGCGGTGATTCAAACACACCGACCCGGCCCATCTCCGCCGCTCGTTTCTTACCTGATTTTCGCTAGGAGTACGCACGGACCTCAACTACTTTCAGGAAAGAAAAGAGTCCCAATTGGGAAAAAAGTACTGCCAGTAGATCCTACTCCATTCTTGTACGTACTAAAAATGGATGCAATTCAACTGGGGCCTTTTCGGGCCTGATGATGAATATGTCCATGGATTTAATAGGCGTGTAGCTGAATTGAGATGTCATGCGCCGTTTGTCGTTATCTATCAACTAAAAATTCAATGAGTAACTTAAAGCGTTACTTGTCTCTCTTTCTCGCAAAAGAGCGTTACTTGTTTGGTATATAAATAATTTTAATTAAAATGTTTTTTTGCAAAAATTTTAATTAAAATTTTACGTCTTTCTAGTTCCCATTGTTATACAATCCATTGTATATATTTGGTTGGGAATAATTGTTTGCATTTAACCAAGTCTATCTAAGACAAATCCATGTGAAAATGTTCCATATTAATTTGTTAGATGCCACCGTGGCTCACATTAGTACTGCCTCAATCTAGAACTTTAAGCTACACGACTCTTCGATAACGTCTTAAGCTGTTAGTATGTTTTCAAGCTTAACGTTATGTACGTGAGTACATCAAAACTCTTAAATAAGAGTCAAAATGTCGCTGTCACTATGAGATTTTGGTCTCAATGCTATAATAAGAGGATATGTGTGCATTATCCTGTGTGCATCTAGCATCACTAGCAGATTAAATTACTTCATCAGGAAGAAAGAAACCCTAGTCTGCCTTGGGCCAGCCCACGGTTCAATCAGGCCCATACCCTCTGGTCCTTCGTCATCACTCCATAAAGCTCCGAGTCCCCTTGTTCTTATCTGAGAGCTGTTTTCGCTTCCTTGACGAAAAATCTCTCGTGCTCCGGTGTCTTCTCCCGGCATCTGGAGCACAGCTAATCGGCTCATCCACATGTCCACTTGTACTGCCTACAGCCACGTACAGCTTCCAAATCCATCCGTACACAATTTTGTTCCCTCGAAGACACCAGTTCCTGTGTGTACCAGAAGTATCCTCCGCAGGTCGCCACGAACCGTGGTACACGCAGACTGAGACGAGAATATACAGTATTTCTTTTTTTCAACCTTTTTCTGACCAGATGACTCAACATCAACGTGCATCAACTCAAAAAAAAAACATCAACGTGCATGGCGTGGTTGCAGCAGTAGCCTGGGGGGGAAACTCGAATACTGACGACGCGAGAGCCCGCCCGCTCGCCGCGCCGCTTTAGGTCCCGGATAAGGACGGTGCGGTGGTCCAGCCCAGCCGCGCGCCGACTAGTAGACTCCTAGAGCGGAGCGTCGTTCTCCATGCTTTTGTCGCGCGGCTGCAAATATCTCGGTGGCCCGCGACGTGCTCGTCGTCGTCGAGATGACGCGATTTTATAGCTGGTCCTGCGGCTCCGCTTGGCATGGTGGTGGAGTCGGCGGAAATATCCGCTCACGAGTCTCTTTTAACGCGTCACGTTGCTGGTAATCCATGGAGAAAAAAAAAAGAGACGACGATTCCATGACTAGTGAATTAACGATGAACGATCTGGTTACCGTTAACACAGCGACGAAAAAGAAGAAAAAATTGAGTCTGTCGTTATTGGGAAACGGGCCATCTGAACGGCCCATCCGAACTGCTCGACAGGCGCGGCATGCTCTCTCTGTTCGCGAGCCGTTGCTCCCACATGCCTGGGTCGCGCAAGCTCTGCCCGCCTTTGAATATTCGACGCCGCGCCATGGATTCCCAGCGCGCCGCCGCCTCTGAATCCAATGAAGCGCGGATTCAGCTCCACGGGACGGGGAAGAAGGGGCAAGTGCGGACGGGATGGAAGGGATCCGCCGCACGTCGTCAGGCAGGTAACAGAGCCCTTCCTTCCCTGGAAATCGGAGCCACACATCGCGGGACACATCATCCAATCGAGTTCTGGGATGGTTTGACAGCATTCGGAGGTCTGGAGTTTGAATCAGTATACGCACGGTGAGGAAATGGCTCCCCGTACTGATACTGTAGTAATTGGTTAGAGGCCTGGAATCTTTTTCAATTTTTTTGTTGGATGTGATATGTGTGCTCTGCATAGCTCGTTTTCCCGGAAAATAGTTGAGAAGAGTTTGGTTGGATACAAATATGTATGCTTTCATTTATATACTCTTGTAAAAAATTACAATGTTATCTCTTACAAACAATCGAAACAATGCAAAGAATGGTATCCTATATTTCCCTTTCTTTAGTATATATATAAACATTCCCATCCAATCCAAAACTATAAAAACGAAAAAAAACAACAACAACAACCAATCTGTGCACTCCTACCAAAAATCTTCATTACTGAGTAACTTTTCACAAGAAGCTGTACCGGTTTATATTTCGTTTTGTAGAATCAGTCTGTATGCTGCTGTAGAAGAAAGTGAAACTGAGAGTTCTGCCTCAGCAATGGCGGCGGCTCCACATTGGATGGGTCGACGTCAAGCATCAATCGGGCTATATCATCCAAGGATATTGGTACGCTGCATTTTCATTCAAGTTGAGCGTTAGATCAGTGACCACTGTTGCAGTTCCGGTTATGTGATCTACTACTGGACATTCATATCTCAGTAATGAACTACTGATTATACCTTGAGTCGTCATCTAGCAAGAAAGAACTATTTGGAGTAGTTATCGAGCCATCAGTTGTCATTTCTCTCATCTTTCCAATGACCTGAAACAACGTCCACTCTTGTTAGAAGGAAAATGTCATCGAATTGCATACATGTATCTAGTCATGTAAAGTTACCCTTACCTCTTGAGATAGCCCTTGCGCACCATATTTGTCGTCCCAGAACATTGTTGCTATGCGATATATTTGAGTTATGCTCAAAACCTGTGAAAAATACACAACATTCATACTTGATAGCTCGGAAAATATTCAAGCATTGTTACAAAGATACATTATTTAGGACTTACTGGGCAAAGTCCATTCATGATTTCCTCCAGAGTTTTGTGGGACTTCTGATGCAAAACCTGTCATATGAATTTATTTAATGAGTAGACAGATGAAACCAGTATAATTGTAAACAACTGAATGTTTTCAGGCATACCAGGAACCCAACTGCCTGCCTAATGGTTTGCAGTTCATCCCAAGACGTCCCTGCGTACTGCATTGTGACAATACATACCATTTTAGTGCTCCGTTTCTGATTACATTTGTCTTGTCGAAATTACCAACAAACAAGGAAAAATCTTCACCTCTTCAGTTGTTCTCGAGCACCAGTGCTCCAGTTCTTGTAAGCCAGCCTTTAAGAATTCCCCATTGCTAAAGGAGCAGCATTCCCGACGTAGTAGCAAACTAAAAAAGAGGTAAAAAATTGACACAGTCAATGTGAAGTATTTGCTAATGATGTATAGGTGCCACATATGAGATTGTGCAGTCAAGGGAAGTAAATAATGAGTTAACTTGGTTAAAGACATAGTAGTACCTGTTGAAGAGTTGCACATTCATAAATGCAAAAACTTGACTAAATGTTTTCCTGATTATCATCGGAGGTACCTATCACATTGTAATTGGATTTATCAGTGTATTTTTGTAATTCCCTAACTGTAAGACTGGTGGAAAAGGAGGATTGCACTCACATAGTTATTGTTCATAGTTTCCAGTGTGTGATCCAAGCACTTAACAATGCTTTGCCAATGGACACTTGATGCTTGCCTTGATAGTGCGTTAGAGTGTATGCTTTTTAGTGATCCTCGTGATGGTCTCACACGAATAGCTCTTGGAGCCTATGAAGATTGAAAGTTATTAGAAAACTTGCAATGCCTTGATCATCAGGGAAAATGGATGAGTTGCTGCTCTACCTGTATGCACATAGTCAAGAATGGACTTATTTCCTTCTTCAGATTATCTCTTGTTATCCCATATATTTTCTCCACATATGCTGTTAACAGTTGCTTGAAACGAAGTGCTGGATATTTTGCCTCTACCATTGATGCAGTGTCAGGCCTTCCTACTAGTCCACTGTATCCACTAGTTATGCCTGATGATGTCCGTGCATTCTGACCAATAAAAAAAAGAAATAGAAAGAAAATGGATGTAAGATCTTGTTTATAACTTGAATATAGGTACTTGTACTGCATGAAAATACATACGAGAAACCACATGCCATATTTCAAATGAAGAATGGGTTATTAGTCATGACCTTAACCACATCAACTTTGTGCTAGTACCCATCGGGGACTGTCGACGACAGACTTCAAGTTGCAATCTCATATAAGAACTATGCAAAACAGAAATCTGCACGAGAACTCACCTGCACCATTCTACTGAAGAGGCTGCCTGTTGTGGTCCGGCTGCGGTTTGATCCTTTGATTGCTGAGCTGCTAGCTTTAAGGGTGTTTTGTAATAGGTAAAGGAGAGTCGATGATGTTGATAACCAATAAGCTAGCTCTCCAGAACTTTCAGCAGCCTGTAAATGTACTAAGGTGATGAATTTCTCAACTTGCCAACATTTTTTACATCACCTAAAAGATAAATGGTATGCATATTAATGGAAATAACAACCTCAACTGATGACCTAATTGTTTGGATAATTCGGTCAAATATATTAGTCCTCTCGGCTTCAAAGGAATGCCAGTGCAGGAGTGATTTGTATACGATGCATGCTGCAGCTGAAATTTTGCCATCAAATCTCCTGTCTTCAGCCAGACTTTTGATCAGGGCATCATGATTTTCCTGTGAAAGTGGGAATGAAGAAAATCGGTGAGAAATAAATCTTCAGTTTGCACATTGTCTGCATCTCTGATACACAGAACTTATTCCCCACAATAATATCTACAACGTTAAAGCACTGAACATACTTGTTGTCGATCCGTCAGTAACTTTTGTTTGCTTAGATTCTTCACAGGAGGGACAACCACCTGCTCCTGCATACATAGAATAATTATTCCACATTGATGAGATGTTTGACTGAGGTTTGCCACTATCTTATAATATGTTTGCCAGGTAAGATTTGTAGTACATACATCAACTAGTTTAACTTCTTCAAGCTGATGTCCATCGTCAAGTACCTGAATCATATTTTGATATAAAATTGAGCGAAACAATTTTTTTTTGGAAATTTTCCATCAAATTCTGTGTACTGTTTTCTCAAAATTTGCATTTAAGGAAATTTACCTCCATCACCGATGCCTGATTTTCTTGAGTGACTACAGCCTGAACAACTAGCGTGGAATTTCTACGGAGCAACTGAATCTCAGACTCCAAGGTTGCAATCTTGCTTTCCAGTCTACACAGAAATGAAAAAAGAATGTTTGCATGTGAGTCTTTCTCATATAAAGTGAATAGAGTGCAGAAATGAAGAAAATGTTAATGCAAGTTATAGAAATTTTAAAATTTCCACTCTAAAATAAAATGTTAACATGTCAGTCTTTCTCAGAGAGTGAATACAGTGCATAAATACAACTAACATAAGGTAAAAATGTTGTAAAATTTACCCCTCTATCTGTTTTGATTTCTCTTCATCTGCTGACGCAACCAATGATTGTTGTCGTAGAACCTGGTTTTCAGATTCCATATTCAATAAACTTGTTTCAAGCCTGCACCATACAATAAAATTGTGGTTGGTTTTATGAGTTTAACAAGTTGATATGCGCAACAAGGCCGTAAAATCATTAATACCTTTCAATCATCTCTTGAAGTTGACTAATTTTAGAGTCTCGTTCTTGTGTCTCCTGTGACAGTTCATCAGAATGTTTTTGGACCTCAAGAAGCTTCTGTTCAAGATCTTCAGCCTTCCTTTTAAATGTAAATAGTTCATCCTGGGATCCAAACATGAATGTGAAAATTTCTCTAAAGGATTAAAATATGAATCTTACGCTTGATTATAAAATGTGAAACTTATTCGGAATTACCTCAAGTTCTTTATTTTGACTTGTCAACTGCTCAACTTTTGCATTGTCCACGACCGGCACTTCTACTATCTTTGGTGGTGCCTGTTCAATTGCTAACTTTGCAGCTTCTTTCTCATGTACTATTGCTGCATGGGCTTCCTCAAGCTTTTCTTGCATTTGTTGCAACGCAGATTGTAACGTTGCAATTTCTTCGCCCTTGGCTTCTTCAAGATCAACCTACCAGCAAGACATAGTTAACAAGCTCATTCAGCACCAGATATCATACTAAACAATACAGAAACTGCCGTATTGATACTTGTGAATTACCCTCAAACGCTTTTCAACATCTAATCGCCATGTGAGTTCTTCTACTCTCTTTTCGAGCTTATCTTTTGCTTCTTTCAGTGCACCATTGTCTCTTGCTTCCTGTTTGAATGGTTATGCTTACTTTACAGTGTATTAACAATGAATGATGTACTTTTGTTTCGTATGTGAAATTGGACAAACCATTCTTAGTTTCCGAAGTTCCTTTCGTGCAATACGTGCCCTCCACAAGCACTGAAGAATCAACGAAGCTCTCTTTTGCTGCTTGTAGTCAACATAAGCTTTGTGTTGGCGCCATCGAGTCTGTGATTCATAAATCAATTAGTTATGGTTTCTTAAGATCAATCTGTAAATCAAGAGTGACATAACAGTACACACCTGGATAATTTTGGCAGCCTTGGTCTCTCTTCGGAACCTGTGTTCATTGTGAGCTGACATTGCACGTAATCCTGTCTGTATTATTTTTGCTGATTCATACACTTGCAGGTATGCTTTCCTGGCAGAATGGGTACGTGCATGCTTCTGTATCCTAATTGAAGCAGCATCTCTTCTCATATGCTCAAAAAGCTTTCTAGCCAGTCGCGCTGCAGGATTTGATTTTATTGTACATCAGTTTAAAGTAAGAGCCATTTTACTGATCATGAGAGCGCGATATGAAGTGTATTATGCAAACCAGTGAAAGAATTACCTCTCCAGAACTTCTGTGATTGAATTGTGGCTTTTCTTAAGTTGATAAATTCCCTTCGCATCAGGTATGTCTTTATACGCATCTGGACTAGCCGTGCAGCATTGGCTAAAACTTCTGCTCTTCGAGCATCCAGCTCTGCCATCTGACCAGCTCTTAGAAATACCTTTGTTTTCCCTATCTGATAAAAAGGAGGTTTACATTTCAGGACTTGCAAAATTCATGCTGTGGAAAGTTGCTGTATTTGTATAACCATATTCAACCATTGACACAGGCTACCTGATACCCTTTCAAACCCATTCTATCACATATTGCTGCACAAGCGGCCTTCTCATCAGAGCTGCAAAAGGTACACATATCAGAAAGCCCACAGTATATTTAATAATTGACATATTTCAATTAAATTTTAACCTCTATATACATTTCTTATCAAATCCCACAGCTAGAGCATTTACCTGTCCACAAGCTCTGGTGCAAGCATTCCAAACCGATCAGTGAACTCATCGAATGTCCTCTTTGTTGGATAGCCAGCGCAACTGATCCGAATTGCCTCCAGAACACCCTGCACCATGATCATGTGAAATTATCAAACCAATCAAGGCACAGAACATGAAATCAAATAACTAATTGCTCATACGTACCCCACATCTCAACTGATTCAATACATTGAAGTTCTCAAAGATGCCTGGTTTCAGTACAGCATTCGGCTTTACACATCTTATGTAGTGGGGTTCTGTTGTACTCAATGTTTCCATGAGGGATTGCAGTTGTTGCTGCATATATTATTGAATAAAGGGTTACTAACCATTCCAAAACCGAACATATATATCTGACTCCAGTATGACACACCTTAAAGCGAGTACCAATTGAAGAGAATTTGGACTGTTTAGAAGTTTCCTCAGGTAACGGAGGGAAGAGATTTGCAACAAAATTGCACCTTGAAGAATTTAGTAGAGCTTGATGTTCAGCTACCACATAGTCTTTGTTCTTATCAAGGAATTGGTCGGCTTGATAGGTCACCTGATTTGATAAACAATAAAGTGAAACTTCTTGCTGGTACATCTTAAATTTCATATTATTATGGAATGGTTGCTTACATCTCCTGCGTAGTGGTTGATTGTAAATGCTGTCCGTGCAAGTTTGGGCTTGCTGAAGCGCTTATGTGCCTTGTATGTCTGATACATCTTTTGTGCAAATGTTTCGTGTGTGGACTTCGGAAACATACTTCAAGAAAGGAATATGTCATATCTTTGCATTTTTAATTAAATTGAAGGCTATCAAGGGAAAAAAAATATCTTATGTTGACACTTAGTAATCTCGTCAGTTTTCTATTGATACCGTCAGGATTCAGGACTACATTATTTTTGAGCTAAACATGTCATCTTAACTTCATCAATAAAAAGGGGCAATTTCGTAGGTGCCATTGCAAAAAAAAAAAATGTAATCCCGTATATGCCATTGGCATCTCAGTGATAGGTGGGACCCACCTGTGTCACTGACAGTGGCATATTTGGGATTATGCAAATTTGCAATGACACCTAGGAAATTTTCCCCATAAAACGTCATAGGGAACAACAACAAAACATACTGAATCATGTTTTAAGTGCTGTGGCAGTTTGCAGACAACGATACATAGAAAGTTTATCAAAACAATCTACTCTAAATTTAAAACAACAAAATAATAATAATAATCTTTACTAGGGTAAAAAAACTACGTTCGTACCATGCCTCATCCAGGAGTGCAATTATACCTCCAGGTTTCTGCATGCAGTACTCAAGTGTTAATGATGATTCTATACTTTCTTGTAAAAATACTCCATATACCAGTTAGAAATGCTATTAGATTTACCCTCTCAATCAGGTCCAAAACATCCTGGTTGTCTACGAATTCAACATAGCTCCAGTCTATTTCCTCCTTTGTGTATTCTTCCTGCTCCATCTTAAATACATGCTGCAAAAGAAACTCATGTGTTATACTTGTTATTTATTTTCTCATAGTATATATACAAATCTCACCTACCTGATTAAAGTGCTGCTGCAGCTTCTCGTTTGTCAGATTGATACATAGTTGCTCAAAACTGAGATATGAGGAGAATTCAAATCATATTTCAGCTTTTAAAAACTCGTAGTGTCAAAAACGCGGAGTCAAATTGCAGTTTCAGGAAGTAGTATTAATGGCTAACCTGTTAATCTTGAAGCTCTCAAATCCATAAATATCAAGAACACCGATTATATTTTTCGCATCTGGATCTTGTCCAATTGAGTTATTGATCTTGTCTACGATCCTGTTAACCCCTTGTTGATTAGACAGCATCAAGAACAAGCAATACTGAAGTTACAAGTCTGCAATGGTTATGTTCTGTAGTCTTTTACACGTCTGACAGGTAACACTAGCAACGCTTGTCGCTTGATACTTATATTTTATTTTTATTCTTTAATTCATGGAAATCATACCAGTCAAACAGTCGTGAATATACTGTCTTTGCTAAGGCATCACGACTAAGTGCAGCAGAATCTGGATCAAGGGGTTTTGTGATATTTCCATCAGGTGTTACAATAACACGCTGGCAAAGGGAATCTTCAAGGGCCTTCTCATCACACCTAAAAAAACAAACTTATGTTTGAGTGTACCAACAAATATTTGATATACATTGTTAGACTTAGACTTACATTAGCAGTTCTCCAACTGTTTTTAGATGAAAGACTGATTTGTTATCTCTCAACTTTGATGAATCAATTTCCTGCCCTTTGGCGAAGTTAATGTTTCCTAGGTGAAGGATTGCTGCTACTACTCTGAATATTGCATCCTGGAGCAGTGAAAAAGTTGAATTAGTGCCTTAACAATCTATCTGTTGTTCCATTCTTCGTCTAATATGATGTACCTGTTCCTCTTGATCAATGCCAACGATATCCATAGCATTTCTGGTTTCTATGTATTCTCTTGCATCATCTACATTGGCTACTTCATAGCAGTTTGTTTGGTTCAAGTAATGGAATGATCTTGGGTCTCCCACCTTAAACCTTTTTACATCCTGAAATCAGTTAACCATTCTGAAGAAGTTGGTCCTTGGACACTTAAACCATGCCGTGATGCCAAAACCAAAAGCTGTACTTAAGTTCTTCTTGAGGCTTACCTCAGGGGGTGCAGCGCACAGCATGTAAAAGCAATGGTAGTTCCTTTCAGGATCAGAAACCTGACATACTCTTGACCGTTCAAGGAGGTATGTGCGAACAGCAGCCCCAGATATCTTTCCATACTTGTCAAATTGGATTTCAACAAACTTACCGAAGCGACTGAAAAGGTTGACAGGTTAGCTGTGACATATTCAAAATATTAATTGCTGAAGTGTAGCTGCTTTTATTGATTCAAGAGTCCACCTTGAGTTATTGTTCTTTACCGTCTTTGCATTACCAAATGCCTCCAGTACTGGGTTAGACTATGTGCAGAGGACAAGAATAAATAGTGAGCGGGGACATGACATTGAGATAAAAGAGGATAGAAAATGGGGGGTGGAAACGGAAAACTTTCCTACCTCTAGAACCTGTTGCTCAACAGTTCGCCCCTCTGTACCGGACCTTCCTCCCATGAATGCAAGATACCTCATGAGCATCTTTGTGGTCTCTGTCTTACCGGCACCACTCTCACCACTCACTAAGATGGACTGGCTTCCGTGATCATTGATCAAGGCCCTGAAATTGTGGTCACCAACATGGAAAAGCGCCGATAAGACTTCAGGCCATCAACCTCTACAAATCACAACAACAGGAAGAGAGCACACAGACCTGTAACAAGCGTCTGCAATGGCGAAGAGATGGGGACTGAGCTCACCAAAGGTGGCGCCCTTGTACTGCTCCATCATGTGAACATCATACAGATGAGGCAATCTTTGGAACGGATTCACCGCAATCAAGATGTTCCCGGTGTACGTCTGTCGGATTGATTAACATGTCAGTTGACAAAAGGTTCTGCACATGAAGAAAACTGAAGGCGATGGAGAACACTGGATGCAGAGTACTCACGTATATCTCATTGAGGCCGTACCGGCAAGCGAGGTTGTGCAGGACACCGGGCTCGTGGAGGTACGCCAGCTTGGTCATGTCGTCCACTCCTGCAGGCGGCGCCTCCGTGTCCTTGGGGTATATGCTGCCAAGACTCGCCACAACCTGAACCAAACCAAATGGATGCAAACTTACATGGTCATTAAGACATTCAAACCAATTACAGTGAACAGTAACAACATTTGGGAATAGCAGAGTTCCAGTCAGTCAAATCTACAAATAGTTGGTAGGCACCCTCTGTTTCTGTCGGTAAGTTCAAAATTCGTGTTCAATTTTGCAAAGGTGTCATTCTTTGATAAGCACTGGTGACTAGCGTCAGCAACGGGATTAGTCTGAGGCGAACCAACGCTTTTCTATCCCTGTGATCCCCTCCGGATCAGAAAGAAGAAACAGCATCGTCAAATCTCGCAATTCCCAGCTCAACTCAGTCTGATCGCAACCTCATGCGACCGTAGTGAACGCCAGGGGAGCGAGGAGTGGACACGTCACTGTCACATTGCCAAGGACCGAAAAGAGGCAAGCGTGTATGTACGCACCGTTTTGCCATTGGTGGTGGCGATGGTGGCGTTGCCGCCTTTGATGTCGGTGACGACGCCGTCGACCCAGGCCTCGTCGGGGTCCTCCAGCCACACGTGCGAGCCGACGATGATGTTCACCGGCGTCCCCTGCGCGGCCACGGAACCAGAAACATGTCACCTCCAAGCACCAGGCAAATCAACAGTAACAAGCAGCAAACTGATCGGAATTGAAGGACATGGAGAAGACGACGCTAACCATTTTGCCAGCCCAACCAACGGAGACGACGGATTTAGCTCGCCGGCCGCCTCCGGTGCATGGAACTCGTGATCAGCCGAGCGATCGAGAGCTAGATGAGGGAGGAGCTTGTGGCTGCTGGCTGGCTGGCAACAAAGCGCAAATGCGAACAGGTGGAAAGGGGCGGCGCGATGGAACAACGGAAAGCGTGATGAGGAAGGAATATACAAGCTGGTGCGGGGGAGAGGAGTGGGGGGGCGGTCGCGGGGCGTGAGCTGGTGCGGCTCTCCCTTTTGCCGGGAGGGAGGAGCAAAAAAGAAAGAAATGGATCGGAATGGCTACGGCCACTCGCCACCGCAGCGTGCCGGCGCTGTAGAACGCACGTGCAAGATGACATTATGGACGTGGAAATATTCTCCGAAATGCAGCTTTTTAGCTGTTCTTTTGTGTGCAAATCATACAAGAAAAACGTAAGATTGCAAATATATATTTTTTAGGAGTCTTGTATAATCATGTCATGTCCATGTTTCCGTCGATAAAAAAATGACATGTTCATGTAAATAACCTATTTTAGTGTTTTTTTTTTTTGCGAAAAATGATCAACATCGTCTCAGATTGACCAATGTGCAGGTAGCAAGAGCTTGGATTGTTTGACTGTCCACTCTATTGCTCTTAAGCGATATACATGAATAGCTGAAAATGTAAGGCTCAAAAATAGGAAAATGCTTCAGCCGACAAACTGATGAAATCTGGACGTTTTTTTAACAACTCTAATATGAGCAATTCGCCAACCAATTGCCCCATGAACAAATAAAACTAGATTATCTATTCTCGGCTGGAAGACTTCTTAATAACTAGTACTAGTAACCATCAGGATCATTGACCCGAAATTCAGAGAGCCAAGTAGCGGAAGTACGATTGAGTGGTGGTTGGCCTGGCCAGCTCGCCGTGTGCCTGTCGTGCGGCCCCGCGCGATACGTAACGAACTCGGCTTGTCGAGTCTACGGTGGCCTGGCCGGCTGGCCCCTGCGGTGGGCGGTGGGCGGTGGCCGGCGGTCTCCATATTTTTCTTTCGGCCGGTGGGGAGAAGAAAAGGGACGTCCCACAAAAGCGGAGGAGAAAAAAATGTGCCTTTCGGCAGTTGCTTCGTTGGGCTGGCCATCACCGGTCACCACCACCTCTCGCTTCTCGCCGGCTCGCCATTCGGTTCATTTCCCACCTGCGTTTCCAGTCAAAATTGACGCGAAAAGCTTGCTGAGAACTCATCTATGTTTACCAGAACGTTGTACTTACTCCTGACATCAGGAATGTCACCAAGTCTTGGTTACAATACAAGACTGCTGTGTCGACAGCCAAATGCACACGACTGGCACAATCCATTTGGGTGCCTCCTCACGACCAAACGCTCTAAGGCTATCTCCAACGGTGGGAGACACCCAAAATCCAAAAGCGTCTTGCACAGAAGGAAAAATGGAAACAAAAAAATCTTCATCTCCAACGAGAAGACGCAAAGCCCACCTTTCTTCCTTCTTCCTCCGACGCCGCGACGACGCCATCCCCGCGCTGGTCCGCCGTCGCCAGCCCCGGGCTCCCACGCGTCCCCGCGCCGCCGAGTCCCGGGCTCCGGCGCTCGGGCTGCCGGCCCCCGCGCCCAATCGACGCCATGGGCGTCGAATCGACCTGCAGCCGCCCCCTTCGAATCGACCCGCAGCAGCTATGGGCGTTCTGAGGAGGAGCAAGCTCCACCGCCGCCACCGTCAACGACGCCATGAGTCGCTGCTCGGCCTTCCCCTCCGCCTCCTCTCCCGCTTCACCCGCCTCCTCAAGCTTGCGCAACCCGAAGCCGAAGCAGACCACCCCGGCGAGCTTCCATCCGCCTCCGACGGCCCAGCCCATGACATCGGCCCGCGCCTCCTGCAGCTGCGCGAGCTCCGCAGGGTGCCGCCCCCCGGGCTCGTCGCTCGCATCTCCGAGCTCCACGCCGATGAGGCCAGCCCAGTGCCCGCGACGGCAGGGGCGAGCCATGGACGGCGGCGGGGCAGCTTCAACCGCAGCTTCGCGCGGCGGGGCGAGCCATGGACGGCCAACGCGCGCTGCCTCCGCCTGGTGCCTCCGCCTGCCGTCGCACGCCGCCGAGCCTGCCCCGCGCAGCTGCGCCCTGCTCGTCTGCGGAAGATGAAGAGAGAGCGAGACGAAGACGAACAGAGAAGAAAAACGATTCGAGCCTTTCTGTGGCTTGCGTCGCGGGAGGAGGTACCGCTCTTGTGCGTCGCGAGGCTCCCGGTGACAACAATGCGTGTTCTGTTTGCGTGTTCGGTTGGAGATCAGTTTTTGTTTTCTTGAGACCCAGATTCACTATAAGTCTCAATTTGCATCTACCGTTGGAGACAGTCTAACTAGACATTGTTTACTCCTCGTTTTGCTGATGCTTCTCTCACAGGCTAACATTTGGAGCAGAGAATAGCAGAGTAAAACCATGTAACACGACTTTGAAACCGCATGTTTCATACCACACTGAGTTGGTGAGTTTACCTTCCATGCATGCTACTGCGAATTGTGATATCTGAAACCTGAAAGTCGTAACCATGAAACACAATTGGGACCTGGTAGTAAATTGTTATGCACGAACATATTAGTATAATAACCATAAACAACATCACAATCTTTTTTTTTGTTATATATGTTAGTTCAACTGTTCAAGTAAGTATTTCTTGTGCGCCGCAGCAACGCGTGGTGTTCCTACTAGTAATCTACATCCAGAACGCCACGGGATCAATCAGATGACTTCCCTGAGCAGCACATTTTTCAGGCATTGTGTAGTGCCGAACCCGGCGGCTGTCGCCGGTCGTCAGGTCCCCGTTCTTGTCGTACTTGAGAGAGAACGTCGTCAGCCGATACAGAAACCGGGATGCGGCCCACTCGTCTTCGTATTCCTCCTCCGGCTCCGGCTGCCGCTGGTGGTAAGAGTAACTCTTAATCTCGTCGTCGTCGCCTTTGTCGTCGCACACGATGCCGGTGCACTGCACGAGTCAGTACCGGCTCCCGCCGGCGCCGCCTGATCCCATGGGCACGAGCGTGGCGGCGACGTGCCGCTCGGACGGGTTCTTCGCTACGGATGCCGTCATTTGACCTCCGCTGCGTCACCTCCCACGCCGTCCACCCCGACGGCCGCACCATCTTCTTCAGCGCCGGCGGCGCCACGTTCACCTTCGACGCGTCGGAGGACGACGACGACGGCGACGGCGGATTCCGGTGGACGCGGCACGGCGAGTGGGCGCTACCGTTCGCCGGCCGCGGGCACTACGACGCCGCGCTGGACGCCTGGGTCGGGCTCTCCGACTCCGACGACCACGCCGGCCACCTCTGCTGCTACGACGTGGTGGCGCCGGACGCCGCCGCCGCCGCCAGGTCCTACGACGACGCCGACGGCTGCAACGGGCGGCGCCAGCTGGCCGGCCCCGCGCGGAAGATCAGCAAGGAGAACCTGTTCGACTGCGGCGAGAAGCTATGAAGCACGGATACTTTCGAACGCCCACGTATCGGATACCGATACTTCTCCGATACGTATCGGACACCGATACTCCATCGATACGTGTCAGACGCGTATCGTGCATAATTATGATTTTTAAATAATTAAAATAATTCTGATACTTGACCGACACCTCGCTGATTCTTTCTGAATACTCCAGCCCTGACCCAACCCTCATTCGAGACTCATAAAAGCACTTTTTCCTCCAATAACATGACCTCTCATCCCATTCTCCCGATTATCCTCACGTAAGGACGACATCGTTTGTTACTGCAAACCTAGAATTCTTTCTGCTCACCAGTTACAAATAGCCAGTTGTTGAGTTTGTCATGTTAGGAGGGAGAACTGGAAGCGGAACTAAAAGATGATTGCATATGAATGCATTATACTCAACCTTTTAGGTAATTACATTTAGCTTTAAGCAAAAAATTGTAATATTATATATATACATAGAAAAAACTGTATGTGTATTCTGCAGGTACGCGCAGCGTACCTGTAAGCTGCGCAGACCCATGCGGACGCACCCGAGCGCGCACGTGACCCAGCCCGACCAGCTTCCCGACCCAACCAACCAACCCACCACCGGTTCGTTGCGACCGCATTGCAACACCTCGTGAGGGCAAGTTGCAACGCAATGGGAAATACAAATATCACCCGTGACCCAAATTAAAAAAAATAGCTCGCACAATTTCTTTTCTCCTCCGCTTCTGTCGCTCGCAGCCGCCGCCGTGGCGTCTTCCCTGACGAGCGCCGCCTCCCCACCGCCAGGGCACCGCCGCCTCCCCGTCGCGAGGTCGCCGTCTCCCTCCCCACGGACGCAGTCTCCCTCCCCGCGGGCGCGCCTCCCTTCCTCACGGTCGCTGTCGCCGCCTCACTCGATCCGCGCGCCGTGTCTTCCGTCAAGCTCGTCGTCGGCAGCCATCCCCTTTCTGCAGACGCGCCATCTTCCAGCGAGCTTCCTCGTCTCCCCGGCGGGCATCGCCTCCCCTGCCCGCTTCTGTCGAGCACATCGGCACCCCTCCCCTCCCCTCCCGGCGAGTTCCCGTGTCGTCCGCGCCCGCCCCTCCCCTCACTGCCAATCGACATTGTCATCGTCTGCGACGCGCTACAGTTTGTCCTGCCCCTCCCCACGCTCAGATTCTGCTCTTGCCTAAGGTACGGATGTTCCGCTACTTCTCCTTCCTCGCTGTACGAGTTGGTGATTCATGCGAATTTCAATTGATGTGTGATGAGAGCAACCGGTATGATCAGAGTTTGGTTGATTTTTCAAAGCGAATGATGCTAAATGTATGAACATGACGTGTGTTGTAGTATTATTTCCATGAAAATCAAAGATAAACTGCATGTTGCAACTGGATTGCTATATCTCTCTGAGCTAGTTACATATGGTAGCCTTCCAGACACATGGTTTTAATTTTGGATCATTGTTGGTGTTCTCTGAATTGCAACTGACTGTAACTGAGCCCCGTTGTCGCAATTGAGCCCCCTTGTTGTAACTGATTGCAACATTTTTTTTTCTATTTGTTGATGTGTGGCATAATGTCTCATCCTATTTCTACTAGAAAGTTCACTAATCATTTCACCTGTCGGCACCTATTGTTGCAACTCACTCACTGTCACAGTTGATATGCTATATTTTTCTCCATGCCGTTGCAACTGTTTGTGTGATGTAGTAGTTTTCCATAGCGCTTTCTAGGTTGCTTGCATGCTATAGTGGATGAAATTGGTGTGAAATTTGATTTCCCATGAGTAATTGGATCACTGTTGGTCTTTGAAATTGGTATGGTGGGTAGATTTGCAACCAATTGCAAGCAGCTTTTGCTAGATTAGCATTGCAACTGATTACAATTAAGTTTTCTAATAATGGGGCGTTGCAATTGGTTGCAACTGAATCTCTTGTTCCTTTTCCTAATAGAAAGTTCACCGATTATTTACTATACCTATTGTTGTAACTTAGTCACCAACTATATTGTTTTCTCATGCTATTGCAACTGACCATCTTATGAAAACCTTGGAGCTTGCTGACGTGAGGCGTGATGGTTCAAGGCGTGCTCGATTTGGAAACCGCCCGATACTTTCAATTTGTGCTCACTTTCTTTTGATCTTTATGCAATGCTTGTCCATTATCAGATGTAACTGCCCATCAAAATTATTGCAAATTCACATTAATTCTATTGTAACTGAACATTTTTTATCCCTATGCCAAGCTTGTCTTTTACCATGTTCAGATGTAACTGCCCATCAAGATTGTTGCAAATACACATTAATTCTATTGTAACTGAACATTTTGTTTATTAATTCTGAACTTGTAGTTGCAAGTGAACTAAGAATATTGCAAATCGAAATATCCTGCACTCCAAATTGCAAATACTGATCAAAATCTGTTGCAACTGAAAATTTTCTCTATTGATTCCTATCTTTGCAACTTTTCTTTTTTAAACAAATTCTTGTTTCAGCTACACTGCTGCAACCATGTTTTTTTTTGTAACTCTTTCTTTCTTGTTACGTGCTTCCTATCTATGAAACTATATTTTTTTCTCACTATAACGCTCCATTCTGATCATGTATCAAACAACAGAAGAAGGATGATTGTGCAATATTTTCTTGGAAGAACCTTAAGCTTTGGCAAGAAGGGTCTTATGCAGGACATGTGGATTTGCTTAGTTCATTTTAGAGTTTTCGTTCTTTTTTAATTGGACTTTTGTGCATGATATCAAACTGATCATACAAAATTTCTTGTCTTTGTGTGTAGCGCAAGGGATATACCTAGATGCTACACTACCTCCTTCCATCCCATGAACCAACACCAAGACCTTCTCCAGCAGCTCGATAAATTCCGCATAGGTGGACGGTGACCACCTCCAGCAGCAGCAGCATGATTTAAATATATTTTTGTAGTCTTAGTCATTCATGTAATGAGAATATGGATGTGACATCTCGCATATTGTCATTGTGCTTGCGAATTGGGAATTGGCAGATCTTTCTGGCTTAAATGTTGTTATTTTTTCTACTATGGATTGTGACTATGTGGCATGTTAACTTGGGAAATTTTTTATGACATCTTGTGTTGTGACTCAATGTATTGCAACTGGCATAGTACTTTGTTGCAACTAGGCATTCAATACGTTGCAATTGGGTGTTAGTAAATGTATGGCATTGCAACTGGAATCGTACTTTGTTGCAACTAGACACTCAATATGTTGCAATTGGTATGTTTTTACTATGAGATTCTTGCAAGTATAAATAAATTGTTGCAATTGTTGTGATTGACATGTTTTAACTACTAAATTTGTCGATATTCAACACTTCTTTTTCTATAATATGTTGCCACCGAAATTAGTAATATATGGCATTGCAACAATGTTAGTACTTTGTTACAATTAGACATTCAATATGTTGTAACTGATGTGTTTAGTAAATGAGGCTCCTTCATCGCTCAGTGTAAGTCAGCTTCTTGCAATTATAAATATGATCTTTCGCAACTGGTCGATATACCGTACAATGTATTGTAACTTGTATTTTTGGTTAAGAGAGTAACAAAATATCACAACCTTTGTCAAGGACATAGAATTTGTTTTACCCATCAAATGTATATAACTTACAACCATGTTGAATAAATTACAGAGATAAGCAACCATGATCCTATACATAAATGAAAATTATTTCTATAAATTAAAATAATTGCAACTGATGTATGCCACCTATCGCAATTCCCTGCTAGAGACATTGTGACTATGTATTCTAGTGTTATTTTTCGTCCTTCCAGTTCACAATAATTCATTGAGTCACTTGCTCATCAAATTCCTCTTCTATAATGTTTTTGCCTTCATTTTTCTTGTCATAGCTGTATCTCCTATGCCTCTTTTTCTCTTGTCGCCCTTTTTTCTCCCTCCTCTGCTGGAACCCTTCTTTTTGCATTAAGTTGACAAATTGTTGAGTAATGCCCCCTCAACTGACAATACACTGTCTATTTCACATCAATATCTCTTGCCCATCATCATCTAGCTTGTCCTTATATGTGCTAGTGCTTGTTCTAGGAGGAGTAGGTTCTCCTCTTGATTTTAGTATTGTACTTTCACTATAAAATGATAGTAAATTACAATGCATATAATTGCACACGAGATGATTTTAATTGAAATGGATTGCAACTCATGGTTGCAACTATGATAACTACACAATTTTGGCGTTGCAACTTGCGTTCCATCAATTTGCAACTAGGATCCCTGCAAACGTTGCAACTGACGTCAGTTGCAATTGGTTGCAACTGGAGTTGTAATAGATGCAGAACGGATCTGTACTGACTCGCTCGCAAAAATTTTCATTGATTAGTGGCGTTGGGAAGACAATCCACCATGGACTTGAGGTATATGAGCCATAGCAACAATCCATTGCAAGAAACAACCATCGATTTTGAGGATCCAATAGTAATTTCATTGTGGACAGTAACTTCAATCGAGGAATTGGGATTTTCCGCATGAGGAGGGGGCAGAGGCTCATGGAAGACGAGGTATCCTGTCGCGTGCGCAACGGAGAAGGAGGAGGGACGTCGTCTGAGGCGCGGGGGAAGAAGGCAGACTCGTCCTGCGCATGGAAGGAGGTGCGCAACTGCTTCCCGCACGCGTGCTGGCCCGTGGGGGCGCGAGGAAGGAGGAGGCGGGCTGGTTTGGGTGCTGTCTTGCACGCCCGAAGTAGCCTGATTCGTCTGCTCGCGCGTCGGGGAAGAAGCCAGCTCGGGTCGGTGGGTCTATGCGCAGCGTAGCTCTCAAATGCGCATACGCGCAGAATAGACTCGCCGTAGAAAAATATATATATATGCAGGCGTATTGCCGTATCGATGTTTTTGAGGAAATACCGTATCGCGTTGTCGCCGTATCGCGTACCAGTACCGGTATCGCCGTATCGGGGTAACATAGGCTCGCGCCACGACCACTCCTCGTTCAGCGGCGGCGTCGGAGGCGGGAAGGTCAGCTCCTCGAAGGAGGCGGCGCCCAGCATGAAGATCCGCCGGTCGCCGAGGTGGACGTAGATGGCGTCGGAGGACGGCCTCGTCTTGGGCCGTGGAGCGAAGACGAGGCCGCGCGTGCGGACGTCGAAGCCGGTGGCGAGGCCACGTGGCACCAGCGGATGCGCGTTATGTTTTCTGTCGAATATTCCGAGGTGGAAGGATGCGGGTGCATGGCCATGATCGTGGTGCCGAAGCCGGAGGTGAAGTGATACGGCTCCCCGCGCGGCGCCTCCACGCGGACGACGGCCGAAGGCAGGCAGGCGCCGCTCCTCGGTGTGGTCGGTCGATGCGGCGGGTGTCTTCTCACCGTCGGTGTTGGAGGCCGTGGACGACAAATCTATCTTGCGGACGCTGTACCCCCACCGCCAGTCATCGATGACGACGTAAAGGTGTTGCTTGCGCCGGCGCCGGCGTTTCAAGGTGCTGTCGCCTTCACGCCCATCGGCCCGACGCTTTGGCATCCTTGTTCTTCTGCTGTCGCTCGTTTTTGTCCACCTCTTCTTCGTACTGCGCTGAAATACCTCCTTCCGCTGCCGACTTGTGTGGGTTTGTGTCCGATTTGGTTTCGGTACTGCCTCGAAGTGTAAAGGTAATGTCGTGAATATATGGTAGCCGAATTGTATGTCCCGTTTTAGAACCGTTGGCAAATCAAGCCGAAAAACAAATTCAGTTGTGCGAACAGGTCCAAAGAAATAAAATTAGATAAGGCTGTCAGCGCAAAAGGAAGCCCACTCATCCTTCATTGGGCCATCGCGGTCGCCCTTGGCCCATGGGATCAACCAGCCCAAGCCTGGAATTTTGATACACCACCTACAGATAAGGTCGTGGTGGATGGACAGAAGAGCAACAAAGGTATAGGAGCAATCGAAGCTACACGAGCGCTCCACTCGCATCAATTACCTCACCAATCCATACACTGCACTGTTGCACTTGCCCTGCATTGCAGAGGTCGCACCTTGGGATCCACGAACGATGCCTTCCCCTCCGCCGCCGGTGACGTCGCCGCTGAACAAGTGCTGCTCGGCGGCGCCGCCGCCGCTGCCCAAGCTGCAACGAGCTCCGGAGATCAAGCAGCCTATCTGTGCGTAGCTTAACATCACTCTCTCATCTTCCTCTCCTTTGTTGCAAACTTGCAATGCTCTCGCATTGAGCAGTTAATTCATTCTTGCGTGCCGTCGCGCAACAGCGCAGGCGGAGCGCGGGCGCCGATCACCACCAGCAGGAGAGCATGCGCCGCCACCCTCCTGGTAGGCCTCGCGGTGTCGGCAGCAACGGCCGTCAGGGCGGAGGAGACTGGTAGCGGCGGCGCCGGCGAGGAGGGCGTCATCGGCGCCATCAAGTCCATCTTCGACCCGAACGAGAAGACCAAGGATGGGAAGGTGCTGCCCAAGGCGTACCTCAAGGCGGCGAGGGAGGTGGTGCGCACGCTGCGAGACTCGCTGGAGGAGGACGACGGCGGCGACATCGCCAGGTTCCGCCGGAACGCCGACGCCGCCAAGGAGTCCATCAGGGAGTTCCTGGGCGGCTGGCGCGGCCAGCAGGCCGTCGCCGCCGAGGTACGCCACGACCGTCCATCCGCACAAGCTCAATTTTCTCTTGACCTCCCCGTCCAGTTCGTTTACCTGCCTGCTTCGCTGCAGGAATCGTACGTCGCGTTGGAGAAGGCGATCAGGTCGCTGGCGGAGTTCTACTCCAAAGCAGGGCCATCGGCCTCGCTTCCACAGGAGGTGAAGAACAAGATACTGGACGACCTCAACACAGCAGAAGCCTACCTGTAGTTTCTGCCTTTTGAAACGTTATACTGTACCTGAATGGGATGAGCTTAAGGGGAAAGCATTTCACCACCCATTCGACACAGAAAACACATTCCAGCATGATACGATAACACATTCCAGCTGCAACATGGCTGGATGACCAACAGGGTGTCAATTTTCTGCTTTCCATACGCTAAGATATCTTACAGAGATGGATGTATCTTACATTGATGAGACCAGATTGCTGGAATGAGTTTAGGAAAAGTAAATAAAAGAAAAGAGGCTATTAACAAAATGACGACTAACCAAAGGAAAAAACATGTACGGCGATTTGATGGCTCCGTTAGCCCTCAGAGTTTAACTGTTAAAATACCGGTAAAACAGAGCGGAACAATCATCCTCAACCAATTTACCAAAGAAGAAAAACTACCATTCCCAATCTGCATGCTGCCTTAGCACCGGCACATAGAGTTAGGTGGTCAGAGTCAACGCTTCACACTACTGCACAGGCTGATTCTGAAGTCCAGGGCTCCAGGCCAAAGAGTCAATCGAGTCTTTAAAACGACAGGCACCGAATCTTCAAAAAAACGAACACTCTTACTTCTGCCAAAAGGTGAATGTCATATGCTAACTGCCGAGTCAAAATGTTCAAAAAATGATGCCAGGTGCCTTCATTGCTGAGCTTGGGCCCTCTTGGAATGCAGGTACACCATTTTGATTGGCCCAAAAATTGCAACCAAAGCCTACCCGTCTGAAACAAAGATTACAAATCATAAAGAGTTAGATTGAGGAATTATATCACTTGTACATTTACAGCAATATACTAGGCTTTAGACACAGAAATATCTACTACTACTATCACTCTAACAGAACTATTTTACGGAACAAAACTTCGTTTTTAATCTGAAGAATGTTTTCTTATACAGTTAACCCAATGAACATATGTAAGCCTAGCATGTGATCATCAACGATACAAAGATTGCTAAGAATATCGCCGTTGCAAGTATCACCAGCATTTCCACTGCTGTACACATAATCTGTGATCCCCAAACCTTGGGGAGCAACACTTGCAACGGAGCACACGTTAGATGGTTTCCCGGTCTTGTACCCAGAGGATACACCATCAGCTGTATAAATAGTGGCTCCCCATTAATTAAAGGACGTGAAAAGCTCCCCATTAGGGATATGTTATATGCTCTAACCTCAAGAAGATGGGTGTTCTTCAGGTAAAGCCTTCTTCAGCAGTGGCTTTTGAAGAAGACCTGTACCAGGAAAAACTAACATGCTAATAGACTTCACTTCTTGCAAGTGAGAAGCTTCCAGTGGACTAAATCCAAATTTTGATGTCCATGTGTCCACAAGTTCTGTGATGGCAGGAATGATCAACTTCTCAACATTGAGAGAGCTGAGAATCTGAAACAGTAAGACAAAAAGGTGATTTTCACCCGTCAGAAAAATCCAATTAAGAAAAATATCAAGTCAGATAATCTATAAATTATTACGGTCATCATCAGCATAAGGTGCTTAGACAGGTTAACCATGCTAGATTGATAGGTGCACACTTCCTTTGAAAATAGAAGTATTAATTAGTCAACATGGGGTTGTCACTGAAAAATATAGTACTGTGAAAATGCATTTTCTTCAAATAAACCATGCCCTTTTATTAGCAATAGCATCATGAAGCATGTGTAAAAGGATCTCAATTCTGGGCTCAGACCAAGGTACCATTTCAATTCCATCCAGAAGTCGGCGGCACATCCCTTGACGTCTATACATATTCCGGGTACCAATGAATGGCATTTCAGCTAACTTGGTCCCATGTATTCTGTTTCAGAATAAGATATTGTAACAATAAAACTGCATCAGAATCAAGTTCAAGGAAGACCAACCTAAAAGCAGACACGCCGTGTAAGCTTTATGTTGACTACTTATCCTACAATTCATGTAAGAACAAGACAAAAAAGCTATGTACTAATAAAAGAATAAAAGGTATGTAACATGTGCTTGGCATAAGCACATTATGAATTACTCAAACTGCGAATTTGTCAGGCAAACATTAAAGTCACCTTTCCCTAAAGGAACATTCGATACTTTTCAGCATTATGAACCTACTAATTTATAGGAAAAACATCGTGCATTTTAGGGAGGATATGCTACATTTTAAAAGACAAAATGATCATGGATAATGCAAAGTAATTAGAACCAGTACATGAGTATAGCCATTATTTAGCGATCAAGTAGTCGAGGCACTAAACAAGATAACTATAATTGGATTTATATCAACATAAAAATCATTGTACCCTAAAATCATAAAATGAACATCTTTGCCCAGTACATTGACATAACCATCGGTTTGTTTAAGGGGTTTTCATAGCCTATAGCATGGTTCCACTGCACCACACAAGAATTTAACCTTGGGCATGCAGCTCTCTGAATACAGCATTCAGAACCATAGGACAGTCACAAGAAACAGGAAGCAAAAGAAAACAGCTCACCTGACAGATGCTGCAGCTATTATTTCATCCCCACGCTCCAAAACAAATATATAGAATCCACGGAAATCCAGTCGGACAAAGTTGGATCTGCATGCAAGAAAAGACAAAAATAAAAAGATTACAAATCTCTCAAAAAAAATTGACATCGCTGCTTGTTTTCACATAAAGAGAAAAAGGCAGCAAGTATTCATATAAACTAGCATGCCATAACAAAAATGTTAAATCAACCCCACTAAAGCCACTTACAAGATAGTGTAATCATTAACAATACGCCCACCTGCCAATCGCTTTTGGTAGATTAAATTGATAAATGAGGAATATAGCTGTTACATTTTCGCGATGCCACTAATCACAAGCTGCATTGGCCACTTTTGTACGTATAAGTGATATTTTGTGCTTATTATAGCCTCTCTTTGCGGGTTTTTTTAATCAACATATGGTGTATATTTGGCATATATCCCATACCAGAATATATTCCAACAAGTTATATCACGCATAAAGAGCGCATGCTGTATAAAGCACTAGTGGCTTGTACCCACCCTTATGACCTATCACTATATAAAAAGCCACATGCGACCATATTAGGGAACAAGTAAAATTAGCAAGAGTTGAGCTGACAACCACCAACACCTAAGCTTGACAAAAGCCGCAATAGATCAAGTTGTGGATGTACTCACGACAAACATCACATTAAAAAAAGTACAGGTCAGAAGCGACAAAAGCATAGATGGTGTTAAATACACTATATGCATATTCAATACATTTTCTGATATACTATCATAATAGGTTTTGTATAATGAAATAGGTGTTCAATGCTACTATATACATCATGCAATCATCAGATTAACTTAGAAACCTCGATGTCTAAAATGGAAGTGAGCAAAGTCTTTATTACCTCCAGATATATTAAAACAAAAGTTGAATTCATGACGAGTATACTAATTTAAAGAACTGATCTACATAGAGCTATGAATCTCTGCATTATGCCTTATACGAAGCTGATAGTAATCAATGAACAGCGACTTCGGTAGTATTGTTAGCTCATCTGATCCTTGTGGCCCAACCAACCAAAACACAAGCACAACATACAGAGAGAGAGAGAGGGTGATGGGAGAGATGTGCAAAAAAATTGCATGTACTACTGTGAGTTGTAGAAAGATAGATGCATACCCACAGCCATATACAACATTGCGAATCAAGTTGATGCCAGTTCTCTGGTCAACGATTGGAAGAAAGCACTCATCCATTAACGAAAGTGCCACAGCAATCTTGGAGTTACACTCAACCCTTGTGTCCAAAGCAAGGACAGTTTCTGGTACATCTTCATGGATGCGCTGAATAATTCTGCATGAATACTCTGGTTCAACATCCTTCTTGACTGCAAGAAGATTATGCAATCCCTCGGACAGCTGCACCACATAAATAGTAAATTTAAATTCTGCAAATATATCATTAGAAGCTCCTTGGGAGAGATGGGGCTTGCGGAGAGTAAAAATAGGCATTGAGAGAACATAAAATACAATAATTAAATCGATAGAAAGCATCAAAACATAAAGTGCTTTCTAGATGTTAAAAAGTTTGTTGAGACACAGGGCACTTTTAGAGAGGAAAAGAAACATTTAGAGTTCATTTCTATTTCCTCGGTGGTTGTGCATTTGACATTTATTTAGACCAAAGACACAATTTCAGAATGCAAAGTTTCTGCATTAACTTCAATATAGTAGAGAAGCTTTTAATTGTTGGGTAAAAAGGAATTCAAATACCCCATTCATATAGCAGCTTATCATGTGTGATTGCTAGAGTTGCGAACTCATGAAAATCACAAGTCAGTGACATTCTTTCAAACATTCCTATGATATTGGTATTATCATGTAACAATCAAAAACTAGAACCGACAAAGTAGATCTTTCAGATTGGTGAAGATATTTAACAACTCAAGTCTCAAACAATGAGTGAATAAGAAATGCCATCTCATGAATCATGCACATGGAAAACTAACGTGTCCAGAAATGTAATGGGAAAAAAAGAACAAAATTGTGATAAGTATTACCAGCCTGCAACTTTGTTGGCAGAATAAATTGCCTGACTGATCAGAATCGCTGGTTGGAGAATCAATCTCATGAGAGCAGGCTTGGTGATCTACAGATATTATCATATGGAATACTCAAAAACATGAGTGACCATCACAATATTGTAGTAAACAATGACAAATATCCGGTAAGAAAGACTTAAAAAGTTTGAAACAACTACGCAGAAAGTATAAACAGAGATCACGTACACTTCTCTTCACACTGGAAACAAGTAAGCAATGAAGAATCAACAGTAGCAATGTCTTCGGCATCATTGCTAGAATGTTCATGACAAAATTTACATGAGCAGTTTGTGCAACACCAGTTATCAGAAGGAAGAGCCTGCAAAATGGAAGATCAAACCATTTATAGAATGCTGAAAAAAAATGCAAAAAAATGTGTACCATTGGCCATTTCCAAGATTTTAACCATGCCCCTAATCCAGGATAGTGTACTATTGGTCATTTCAATATTTTAAACATGTCCCAAATCCAGGATCAGCTAAACAAGTAGAACAGGCACAAAATAAGGTACTGTCAAAATTTACTGATTCAATAAAATACATCAAATATGAATCAAACCAACAACCTGACATGATATTCATGTGAAAAACATAAATATATACCTCCAGTCCTAGACAGCTCATGTGGAATGTTGAGGGGCATCCATCACAGCAGATCAAATTGCCTCCATCACCGCAAATACCACATGTGTCATCATTGGGGTCATCACCCTCGGTGCTTATAGGAAAGAAAGCCTGCCTTTCAGAATCAGATTGCTTATCCCACGCATGGACGAGACATTGCAGGAGGTCAATATCGAGCTGATCTACAATTATGTTCCTGTATGACTTCTTTATTTCACCACCAGCATGAGCCACAAATTCATGCACTGCAAGGACCTTGGTACAGCAGGTACAATTAATCCCATCCCTAGTGACTGTACCCTCCAGTAAAATTTTTGAGTGGCTGTCATCCATGCATTTCAGCTTAGAGTTGACCGATAGAATATCCAAATCAATCAACCAGGAGAAAATAGTACGTTTCCATTCATAGGGGACAAAACCATCAGTGCTGCTTCCTGACTCCTTGTTTGATCCACGAACAAGTAGAGCACAGCCACCTCGCTTTTTTCTTTCAATCTTGTTCTTCTTTTCCTTCAACTTGCCCTTAGATTTTTTGAACTTTTTCAGCATAACATGTTTCTTCTTTCTCAACTTCTGAATCTCTACTTTGGTTCTTCGCTTATTCACAACATTTCTTTTCAATATTTCCAATTTACTAAGGATATCCTCTGTTAAAGAACAGCCTTCAGTGCTAGAGGCATGTCTTTTACCAGGACTACTGACAGAACTTTTCGACGAACTCTGGCTTTTGGACATGTCCTTTTGCTCAGACCCTACACCTTCCAGAAACGCTGAATATGCCTTTGTGACTGACCAGTAAGATCCTTTACCAACGGGAGGTATATATACAGAATCCATGTAATTTCTACCATTCCTGGGCCTCATATCAATTGTCCACCCGGCATTTAGAAGTATTTCCTTTATCTGATCACTTATCTTCTGCTTTTCTTCACGACGACTTCCTGCATTTAACTCCTCACCTGGGCAAGCAGGTTTCAAAATGGAAGCCTTTCCTTCACCTTCATGTGTCTTGACTTTCTCATTTTCTGTGTGTTGTGGTAAGGAACTAGATTCAGATTTAGTCCGAGCAGGCCTACCCAAACGTCCGGTTTTGGAAGGACCAGAACAATGTTTCAATTGAGATCCCATCCTTTGTTTAGGCTCAGAATCTTTTCTGTTTCGTCGGGTCTTTCTCACAGTAATGACTTCTTCGGAATCACTGGAATCCTCTTCTTTTTTAATGACACGAGGGTCAGCACCCTGCCTATGTCTCCTACGAGTTTTTCTGTAGGAACTATCACTGCCAGTCTCTTCATCATCAGATTCATCATGTGATAGCTTACAGACATTTCGAGTAGAGCGGTTAGAAGATCTGCATGATTTATCTGGTTGACTGCGATGTTGCCTTTCCCTCAAAACCCGTCTATTTTCCGAACCACGGCTTTTCCCAGCATGCTCCTCTCCAGAAGACGTGTTTGGTTGCTCTAGCTCAGTATCAGAAGGTGTATTTCTTGTTTTTTTCCTTGATGGCATAGTTACTGGTGACCTTCCAGAAATTTTATCAAGCCCTGATTCCAATATCCTCTTCTTACTGGCGACAATCTTCGCACCAACTGAAAACAGCGATTTTTGCACAGGAGTCTTGTTTTCTGATTTAACTCCTTCAGAATCTGTATGCTCTGTATCATTTTTCTCAGTGATGGCTGAACCAGAGATATTCTGATCCACTGGAGGAACTGCAGCTTCAGTTAGTGTCTCTGACTTTGAATTGAGCTTCACTGTAGTCACACGATCACCATTCCCAGTGACACATGAGTCCCGTTGATCAACAGCACTTCTCTTTACTGTTTGCTTCTTTGTACTGGTAATACGTTCTACCAGCTTAGTATGATGCGCCTTTGGGGATACAGTACTGCTCAATTTCCTTGTATAGTGAGCAATAACATCTCCCTTCTTGCTTCCTACAGTAGCCTCATTTTTTGTAGTTTTGCATGAGCTTTCAGAAGCTTCTCTCCGTTTAACTGTAGCTGACCTTGTAACTCGCTTCTCAACTTGAGACTCCTCTTCACATTTAACCTGCTTCTCATCACCGGCTTTTCTACTTATTGACTTTCTCCTTGTAAAGACAATGTCAGATGTTGAAGCATCCTTTGGTTCATTCACATGGATGCCCCTACCCTCCTGGTTCATCAACTCAGTTAGATCACTGTAGTTATCTACTGTGCATTTTCCACTCTGATCTCCACAATGAAGGACCACTCCTTCAGCACAAACCACAGCATCCTCCAGCTCAACTGGTTCTGATTCACTGGTAGGATTGCATGAACTTTTGCTCAGCACGTCATCATTTGTAATGGATGACGGGTCTATGACCTCACCCCCATGCCCCGCCTTGTTATCTTTTGACTCATCAACAGTCAAACTTCCCGTATGAGTGACGGCTGAGATTTTCTGATCTGACTTAGCACTTTTATCCTCCAATTCTGCAGCGGTGCCTTGAATACCTAAGCAGCTCCCTGGGTCTAACTCCGTTGCTGCAACACCAGAGATCTCCAAATTGTTCTCAGCACACCCAGCTGGCTCTTCTGATACATCACTTGCATTCACATTAACAAATTCCTTGCCTCCCTCACCATTGCAATTAATAGCCGTCAACACTGCACTTCCATCAGCCTCGACAAGAGCCTCACAATGTTTCCTCTCCAAGCAGTCACTTTTGCTAACCTCCACAGCCATTGCACATGGGCTATCAGCATCAGCACGCAGCTTAATGGAGTCGGATCTTAACACCCTTTTTGTCACAGTCCCATTCTCATCCACAGAACCCTTCATCAAATCCTTCCTCTTTTTCCCAGTCAAGGCGGGGCCTCCGCCAAGATCCTCATCACCACCAACTGAAGACTTGTTTACCTCCAAGGAGGCAGCATCCTTCTTCAAGTCCTTCCCCGTGCCATCCTCCATTCCTGGCATTGGAGTTGCCTTAGAGCCGCTATGGCCCATTCGAAGCCCCTGCAGAAGATCGAAAATGTCAGCATATGATCAAACTCTGCTATACATGAAATGCTAAATTATCTAAACAAGGTAACCAGCTCTAAACCCTAGTTTAAACCTACCCCGATCAAGTTAGGGAATTGTGGGCAATGCAATACAACATGGGCAACAAAATGGAACTAAAAATGCCAACTCCAGTTTGTTTCCCAGAGAAAAAACTATTCCAAATTAAATACGACGCACCAGCAACCTACTGAGAAAAGAAGCTAGTAAAACATCACCAAGACGAAAAGCAAATGATTCACAGAGCAATCCGGGGTTGAAAGAAACTCACAGACGCGGACTTGGCATCGAGCATGGGGGTTCAACCAAGCCCTGTCATACCTCTCACCTAGAATTCACGCAATGCTGAATAGTCTAAACAAGATGATCTGTCCTAAACCCTAGTTTAAAACCTACTCGGACCTGATTAGGAAATTGCAGGCAATGCACTCAAAACAGGCAACGGAATGGGAAAAAAAAAATGCCAACTTTATTCCGTTTCCCAGATTAAAACCTAATCCGAGGTAAAGAGCAGGCACGAGCAACCCTACCGAGAAAGGCAACTAGTAAACATCACCCAGATAATAAAAGAAGCGTGATTGATGGAGTAATTTTGGGAGGAAGGAACTCACCGAAGCGGACTTGGCGTCGGGCATGAGGGCTCAACCGAACCCCCCAAAATTCTGGAGGAATTCGGCACCACGAAGCTCTATAGCCGTCGACTGCAGCCGATCTCGACCGCCGGAGAAGCAGAAGACGAACCACCTAACCAAAAAAAAACCAAAATTTTGAGAGCGGGTTAGTACGGCACCATGCGGAACGCGAATCCGCGTACAAACCGAAGGGAAGTAGAGGGAGATTTGGATTCCTCCAGCAACAAAACCAACTCCATGAACAAGGGAATCCACCCCACCTCAGCAAGCTGGAACGGATAACTCACCAACAGGAAACGAGACCGGTTCACCTCCGCGCCCCCCCGGTGGACAGATCTCCGCTCCGCTCGACCGGCGCCGCAGCGGATTGGCAGAGGAGCGGCGGGTGGAGGATCCGGCGGGGGAGAGTGGGCGTGGGGAGAGGAAACAAAACGGAGAGTAGTGTTCTCTGTGGGGGTTTATTTGTTTGCCATCGGGTCTGCGCTGATGGTGTGAGTCAGGCGAAACTGACGCGAGGGCCTGCGCGCGACGCGAGGGCGTGGAGATGCGGTTGAGTGCGATTTGTTCTGGGTTCGTGCCCCCGGGAGACGAAAGGGTGCGAGGCTGATTTCGTTTTTGTTTTGAATGTTTGAGGTGTGGGCTGAAATTTCCCTCCACCTCTTTCCTGGCTCTGCTCTGCTGTAGACTACTGAGTACTGACGAAGTGACGAGTGACGAGACACGAGAGTTTGCAAGCAGGGGCACAGCTTGAAGAAACAGATAGGTAGAGCTAATAACTTAAGAGAACCATGTTCAGATTTATCTTATCTATCTCAGCATGTCTGTGTGAAGAAGTATATAATCAACAGTTTTCATGGATTTCAAGTCTTGGCAAAAAGATGCTCATCAAATTCTACCTAACGATGCTTAAGAAGCTCAAAATTTCATCTTTGGGTGACTTAACGGTTGAATATGGCTACGTTTTGTCAAATAGGTTTAATCTACTAGTGTTGGATGGTTTAAATAGCCGACGTGCATGGACGAATAAATAAGGTTGTAGTACGTTACTTCAAAACAAGACAAGTAATTGGCATTAATAGTATGTTACTTGAAAGTATCTTTTTCCACGTATAAATAATTGTCTCGATTTGTATTATAGATAATCGCCGAGATAATCATTTTAAAATTGGCTGTATATATTTTTGGTTTTTCAAAATATACGTTCACTCAATAAGGTATGTTAAAAATCAAATTTGAAGATCATATTTCCTTGTTGAGATTGGAGTTGCCTCGATTAAACTGGAAAACCTACTCCAGAAAATAAATCAGGATCTACCTACTACTTGACCTTCAACGGCTAGACTCTTTTTTCTATTTTTCACCCGTGAATTAAGAAGGACTCTTGACTTCTGAAATTAATTGTGTTTCCGAATTGGAGGAGAGTGACACGAAATCGCCACGTGTCATTGCTCGCCAGCCACGTCACGGCTGACCCCTGCGGTATAAGATACTGAGGAGTATGCGCTAACAAATGTGCTCGGCGACAGGCTTCACCGATCGACGCCACGGCCACACTCCACAGCAATGGATGCCCACCACCGCCCGGGCAGGATAGAATGCCCGGTAGTGCCCGACCAGCCTGAGCCCACCGACCCGGGCCGTGTGTTCGACGCCGAACCCGTTGCCCCGAGGGACGCCGCCGAGGCGTTCAGGGAAAAGCTCGCGGGCGGCGGCGGGCCCGCCGGCGCCGTCGACGAGACGTACGACACCAAGGTGAAGATCGGGGAGGCGATGGAGGCGTCGGCCAGGGAGATCGCTGACCAGCCCGTCGAGAAGTCTGACGCCGCCGCCATACGCGTGGCCGAGCGGTGCGCCGTCGGCGACGAGGGTGGAGGAGCCGTCCCCGGCGGCGTCGCCGAGCGCGCGCAGTCCGTGGCGGACGCCAACGCCCGCGCCGCGCGCGACGAGGACAAGCTCACCTTCGGCGACGTCCTCACGGTACGTACCGCCGCGCACGTACGTTTGTTTGTATCCATCACGCGCTCCGGTCGATCGACGCTGAGTTGAGTACTTGATGTGACGTGCGTGTTTTCGCCATTTTTTCAGTGGGAGACGACAATGAAGCTGCCGACGGGCAAGGCTGTGACGAGCGAGGTCGCGGCGAAGGCGGAGGCAGCCGCGAACGAGCCCGGAGCGGCGACCAGGCCAAGCGGGGTGAGCGAGGCGCTTAAGCGGGCGGCGAAGCAAAACTGTGAGCACGAGCGCGCGTCGTGAATAATGGAGAAGAGGACACACAGAGTGCCTGGAACGAACGTCCATGCGTCATGGTGTCATGGCTAATTATGCTGGCCTCCTTTGTAGTAAAATACTAGAAGTACTCACGGCCACAGCGGCGCTGCCTGTCTCTAACTCTGCTCGGCAGCCATGGATGCCAGCGGGGAAAAACTAGTTTTCACTCTGCACACCCTCTGTATATATAGCTTGTGTCCAGTTAAGATTTCTTTTCTTTAACGCACCTAATGTCACGATTATGACGCACCTAATGTCATGATGCATCAAACGGGATGGATGGATGGATGGATAAGACTGCAAGTGCGCACGAGGCGACAGGCGCGCCGCCTTGGAGGGAGCCCATGTCGTGCACTACGGCGTGTCGCATGTCGGACGACGACACAAGTTCCGGAGCGCGCGTTCCCCGCGGCTTGCCACGCCGCCGTGCGCCGAGCAAAGACACCACGGGCATGTCGCTCGTGGTACCCAGCGGGTTTATTCGGCGCGGCGGGCCTTTAGCATTAACCGAACAGCCCACACTAGATTTTCCTGACAAGCGGCCCATTGGACCCCAACTCGTCTCCAACTCTTCGCGCCAATCCTATATGTAGGTCCCTTCTCGTCTCGTCTGTATCTACCGCCGCCGCAGCTCGCCTGGAACATCGCCGTCACCTCTTCCTCCCTCGTCTCGCCTTCTTCTCCCAGAAACCCTTCACAAATTTCATTTCAGTTTGATCAATGTTGGGTTTATCAAAATGGATTTGTTTCTCTCTTTTTGTCCTTTCTTTACTCTCCATGTCGAGTTGCTGTGGGAGAAGGAATAAGGACTGGGATGGCTTTGATTCTTGACTGGATTCGAATCCTAACTGCAAAGTTACAGAGGCCAGCCGCAGCTCCTCCGTCGGAGGAGGAGAAGAAGGGCGCAGGGCGCGTCAGCAACAACAAGGAAAGAACAACCACGTCGAAGAAGCAGTCGTCGTCCCTGTACCTCGTCTTCGACGACTGGTCAAAGGGATACACCATCCGCAACCTTTCTTTGTCCTCCGGCGACAATCCCAGCTCGCATCTGCCAGCGCCCATCTCCCGCTTCGAGGCGCAGCGTGGCCTGCCCGCGCACGTCGCCGCCACATTCGATTCCAAGATCATCGCGACGCAGCCCGTGCTCGTCCCCGCCCTCAGCGACGACGACGGAGCCGCCGCCTCGTCTTCCGTGCCCAGCAAGAACATCGTCCCCGTCTTCGACGTCCGGACGCGGAGCCTCAGGTACTGCCCTCGGCCGAGCCCGGGCCACGGCGCCGACCCTGTCTACTTCCCCGTCGACGGCGGCAGGCTCTTCGCTCTGGCCGCTGGCGGCTGCTTCGAGGTGCTGCGCCCGCCGGCGGCCGACCGGACGGATCGGTGTGGTCGTGGCGGAGGCTCCCCGCACCGCCGTTCGAGTCCAGGAATGTCACCTCCTACGCGCTGCACCCCGACGGACAAACAATCTTTGTCAGCGTCAAGAAGGACGCCTGTGTCGCAACCTTCACCTTTGACACGACGGATCACGCGTTGGAGGATGCGGGTGGAAACGCTTGGAAGCCGCACGGCGCGTGGTCGCTGCCGTTTGCTGGCCGCGGGTTGTACCACCCCGAGCTGGACGCCTGGGTCGGGCTCTCGAGAGACGATCGCGGCCGCCTCTGCTCATGCGACGTGATGCCACCAACAACAATCTCTGAGTGTGACGACGCTAGCGACGACAGGCAGCGCCTGGACCGGAAGCTCTGCCGGGAGAGGATGTTCAACCCGGAATCGTACGAGAAACACTTTGGTGCCACCCTCGTGTACATGGGAGGAGCACGGAGCAACTTCTGCCTCGTGGAGAGCATCACCATCAGAGACGACGATTCTGATGATGAGATGGACGACGACTGCAAGATGGAGGAGGAGGAGGAGCAAGATGGGTCCCGATCCACCAGTTGCCGTTGGATTCGACTCACGACGTTTTGTCTCAAATATGATGGGAGTGGGAACCTGACGTACGGCAATAGCCGCCATGTTCGATGCTACAAAGCGCCTGACGCGGCTACTGAGCCAATGCTCACGTCTCCCGTGGCGTTTTGGATGTAAAAACCATGGTACCATATGATGCCACGCGCCAACGGAGTGTTCATGACATTTTTTTTTTGTGGTGATGGATTTCTTGTTTGCAACAAGTGTGAATGTCACGACTTTACATCAAATTAATCTTGCAAAGCTATAAGCCCGATTTTACATCAAATTAACGTTTATGCAAAAAACAATTGTACCCACCCAAGATTCAATGCATAATGTAGGACAAACCGAGATGAAGATGAACCCTAAAAAGAAAATAATTTTGGATGAATTACAATCGTCACCTCTGCAGTACCCATAATGGAGACAAATTTCACTGCGCTTAAAAGATGAAAAGATGTAGGTTTTTTTTTGATGAGAAATGTGTTTCGGCAATACCTAGAATTGGTGACAAACAATGGAGGCACCACTTTAACAAAAGGAATGTAGTGGGGCTTGCTCTCTCCATTTTTATTTTTTTGATGTTAGGACATCAGAATTAGTGCGTCATAAAAAAGAGAACGGAGGGAAATACCTTGGACTCGTCCTTGATCCAGATCGATGAAGAAGAAAGGGGCAAGAAGGTCCAGAAATTTAGAGATAACGGTGCACATTGAGGGAATGGTAAAAATCTAAACAAACCGATCTTTCGATGGTAAAAATCTTAATGGAGCTCTTTCGATGCTAAATTTCTAAAACATGCATCTTTCAATGTCAAAGAACTAATTTTCCCAACTAAAAAATCAAACAATGAAACAACCACGACGCCTCTCGTATGGTAGCATGGCAGCTTAGCTGCACACGACGCCTCTCGTATGATCTGTACAGTCTTTTATGTGTTCCTATGACTAATTTTTTTGAACAATATGTGCAAGGACACTCCTATTTTCATTTAAGTAGAAGGGAAAATAGTTCAGGGTACATGATCTTGATGTACATTGCGAACCAAATCTCAACAGTGATTTGTATCCACACTCCACACCACTAGAGGTCCAAGATCGTTTATATATATCACATATAGGTCCATAATTTTTCAACTTAGGGTGACAAGGTTGTCCAGGCTGACAAACTTTTAAAGCGATGCACTGAAGGTTCATATTCCTTCATCGAGTATTTAAATCCCTCTCTCAATCCCTAGAAAAAAAAATCCCTCCCTCGGTCCATCTCTCTACCGGGAGCTGCCGCCGGCAATTGCTCCCCATCAGGGCTAACATAACAGTAAGAGTGTCGTGGACTCCCTCACATCTTTGCCCTGCTAATTTCCCTCATTCCGGTTAGATTCGAGAAAATCAACACCCACCCTTCTGACCGACGAGGAGTAACCCCCTCCTCTTCGTGCGACTCCTCGTGCACTTGCCAGCAGCGGTGGAGCTTGAATTTCGGGGGGGGGGGGGGGGGGGGGGGGGCAGGTTAAGAGATAAACCTATATTTACACTAAACTTGCGTTATTTATAGTGCTTAGCTGCTGAAAATCACTTCAAACCCCCCCGGGAGGGGGGGGGGGGGCACATGGCCACCTCTGCCTACTGAGAAGCTCCGCCCAACAAACAAGAAGGAGACACCGTTGACGTAGCCGGGGAAGGGCCGGTCCCATGTTTTCATCCTGAGGCCGTTTAGCGTGTCCCGCAGATCTGATGACTCCATTGTCATGTTCCACACTCCCGCCTCACCGGCCTTCCCGCCGAGGCTTCCGATGCTGATGCCGTGGCCCGGGCAGCACTTGATGCCCCTAAGGACGACGTTCAAAGAACCCGGCCCCAGGGACGTCACCTCCTACGCCCTGCACCCCGACGGACGAACAATCTTCGTCAGCGTCGACGGCGACGACTCGCCTGCCACCTAGCGACGACAAACAGCGCCCGGACCGGAAGCTAAGCTGGGAGAGGATGTTCAGCCCGGAATCGTATGAGAAACACTTCGGCACCACCCTCGTGTACATGGGAGGAGGAGCACGAAGCATGTTTTGCCTCGTGGAGAGCATCTCCATCAGAGATGACGACGATTCTGGTGACTAGATGGACGACTGCAAGATGGGGAAGGAGGAGCAAGATGCGTCCCGATCCACCAGTTGCCGTTGGATTCGACTCACGACGTTTTGTCTCAAGTATGATGGGAGTGGAAAGCTGATGTATGGCAATAGCCGCCATGTTTGATGCTACAAAGCGCCTGACAAGGCTACTGAGCCAATGCTCAAGTCTCCCGTGGCGTTTTGGATGTAAAAACCATGGTACCACATGATGCCACGCCAAAATGTTCATGATTTTTTTTTGTGGCGATGGATTTTTTTTTTTTTTTTGCAACAACTGTGAATATCATGACTTTACATCAAATTAATCGTGCAAAGCTATAAGCCCGATTTTATATCAAATTAATGTTTTTTTGCAAAAAAAAATTGTATCCACCCAAGGATTCAATGCATAATGTAGGATGAACCGAGATGAACATGAACCCTGAAAAGCTCGGTGCGCCTAAAAGCTAAAAATATCCATTTTTTGGATGAATTACAAACGTCACCTCTGCAGCACCCATGATGGAGGCAAATTTCAGTGCGCCTAAAAGATGAAAAGATATACGGAGTAATTTTTTTTGGATGAACTAGAAATGTGTCTATGCGATACCCAGAATTGGTGGCAAACAATGGAGGCACGACTTTAACAAAAGGAATATAGTAGAGCTTACTCTCTCCATTTTTTTTTTTGCCATTAGGACATCAGTGTCATCAAAAAGAGAAAGAAGGGAGTGTTAACAAAAGGAATGCAAACACAAGTATTATCGTTTTTGTGTCTTGCAAATGGTTTTGAGTTTGGAGTCGAAATTGTGGGTGCATCCATAATATTGCATCAACAATGCACGATAATATTTTAGAACCTATAACTATGTCTTTTTTTTTAGAGTTTTCAAGTTTCTAATTTTTGTCCGGTTTTCACGAGATTGCACCCAAATAATTCAGGTGGATCAGAATCGGATTGGGGGAAGCCCAAACGGCACATGATCGACTTCCACTATACGATGCGAACACAAGTGTGCCTTATTACTATCTGCATACGAACACACATCAGATCGACCAAGATAGATAGACGACGGAACGTGATGGATCATCGTGTCGTGATGGATCATAGACGACGGAACGTGATCGACCAAGATAGATAAAATCATAAACCCCAGCACGCGGATCACCGTACCACCCGCTCCACGTCGATTTCATTGATGACGTCCGGACCCGGAAGGATCTCGGCGGCAGCTTCCTGGACGACAGCTCCCTGTGCGCCGTGCTCTCCTCCCACCGCTGTCCGATCCGCCGCTTCTCCGTAATCTCCGACAGCCGCCGCACCCTGCCGGCTTGGGTCGGAGCCCTGCTCGCGCGCAAGACGACCATCGACTCCGTCACGTTGAAATTAGGCAACGAACAGTTCAAGCCGCAACTTCCCCTGGCAGCGAACGTCCGTCGCCTGGAGCTCCGCTTCTGCTGCGTCGACCTGCTGCCGTCGTCCTTGTTTCCCGTTCTCGAGTGCCTGCGGCTAGCCTGGGTGGAAATCTCGGAGACGGGGCTCGCCGGTTTGGTCGACGGCGGTTGCCCTGCTTTGCGTGAGCTGAGGCTAGAGAGCATGCATGATGGCCTCCGCCGCGTCACGCTCCGCTCCCGCACCCTGGCCACCGCGTGCATCAGCAGCTGCTGGAACCTTGAGGAGCTGTGCGTCCGGGACACGCCCAGTCTCCGCGCTCTCACGTCTCACCTTCCAGTACATGGACCCGTGGCGGATAAAACTCGAGGTTCCCGTCTCCGTCCAAGAGATTGGCCTCACGCTGCCCACCATAGGCTCACAAGGCGTACTACTTCCCGCTACGGATGTAAGCAACGCAAACCCTTTGATTGATTTTACTGATTCACATTACTCGTTAGCAGTCCACATTCACACACATAAACTACAGTACAGCAACAATTTTTTTGTACTAAAATCCCTTTGATGGTTGCAGATGCCGTTGCCCTTGGTGACATCGCTTGATTTCAGCATGGAGTTTGACTCGGCTAAAAAACTCAAGGAGGTTGCCCGCATCTTAACCTTATTCCCGCGGCTCCGGCGTTTGCAGATTCAGGTACATCCAGGAACTTTATTCTCCATCTTAATTGGTTTATTTACTCGGCATGTAATTTTACATGTAAAAATTTAACTAATGCTGGCATGCAGTGCCTAGACTCCTGGTCATCAAAGTACAAACGGTGTTACAGAGGGTGGCCACCGGCAGCTGGGAAAATCGCTTGCCTAAACCAGCACCTCACGCACGTGCTGCTGCAAGGCTACTGCGCCACTAGAGGAGAGCAGGAGTTCGCAACCTTCCTCGTGTCTCAGGCCATGTCTCTCACTCTCGTGGAGATGATCCACTCCGCCCGAATTCTATTGGTTCTGGCCCAACGAGAAAGGAGAAGAGGTTGATGTCACAAATGGCCGAACTCCTAGCAAGGGAAGAGGTGATGGAAAAACAACGATCTCGTATTCAGTGGCTGAAGGAAGGCGATCGTAACACGGAATTTTTTCAGGCGAAAGCGCGGAACCGATCATGAACAAATAAAATCACATCCCTTTGTGATGAGTCGGGTATGATGCTTACACGTCAGGAGGATTTGGAGCGTTGTGCTGTGGATTTCTATGCAGACCTGTTCATGGCGCAAGAGTTTTCAAACCCAGAAGGGATTCTGGATTTTGTCCCTGCTCGAGTCACTGAGCACATGAATGATTTTTTGTGTAATCCATATGAGGCGGGAGAAGTTAAAAGGGCACTGTTTATGATGGGACCGAATAAGGCGCCAGGTGAGGATGGGTTCACAGGCGGTTTCTTCCAGTTGCAATGGGATTTGGTAGGGCCAAGCGTCACGAGGGCCTGCTTGAATTTCCTCAATGGAGGAGCGATGCCGGAAAATCTGAACCGAACTATTTTGGTGCTAATACCGAAGGTGAAGAACCCACAAGAGTTAAAACAGTTCAGGCCTATATCGCTATGTAATGTTTTATATAAGCTTTGCTCCAAAGTTATTGCAAACAGACTTAAGATTTTCCTTGATGAAATCATCTCAGAGGAGCAGAGTGCTTTTGTGCCTAGGAGGCTGAGTACTGACAATGTGCTTACTGCTTATGAGTGCACACACTACCTGAAAAGGAAGAAAGGGAAAATAGGTGCGTGTGCTGTGAAATTGGATATGGCGAAAGCATACGACAGGGTAGAGTGGTGCTATCTACAAGGTATTCTATTAAAGTTGGGGTTTGCAGAACAATTTGTTGGGCCGATCATGAAGTGTGTTACCTCTGTCTCATTCTCGGTGAAGGTTAATGGGCATTTATCTCCAATATTCAAACCTACACGTGGAATTCGACAAGGCGACCCTATATCACCATACTTATTTCTGTTATGTGCCGAGGGTTTTTCGTCGCTCTTGAAGTCTTTTGGTCCAGTGTTTTTATCAAGGGGTGTCCGAGTGAGCATTCATGCCCCCTGGATTTCACACCTTCTTTTTGCAGATGATTGTATTATTTTCACAGAAGCGTCGCAAAGGGGGGCTGATAGACTGCAGGAGATATTCTAGAAATTTATAGCGGTGGGTCAGGCCAGCTAGTCAACAAGGACAAATCTGCCGTCTTCTATAGTTCAAATTCCACGGATGAGATGAAGCTTGTTTTTTCAGAGAGGATGGAGATAGCTAATGAGGCATTGGCAGAAAAATATTTAGGCCTTCCAACGGCCCTAGGGAGATCAACAAAGGGTGCTTTCGAGTACATGCCGAGTCAGTTGAAGGGTATGGTAGGTGGATGGAGCGAGAAGAATATGAGCAGTGCAGCAAGGGAAGTGCTATTGAAATCTGTAGCTCAAGCCATCCCTACATACCCTATGAGTTGTTTCAAAATACCGGCAGAGACGTGTAAGAAGATGAGGTCAACTATATCGAACTACTGGTGGGGTAGCTCGGCCTTGAACAGACATATACATTGGCAGAGCTGGAATCATCTTACTAGACCAAAATGCCAAGGCGGTATGGGTTTCAGGGATCTGCCTATGTTCAACACAGCAATGTTGGGGAAACAAGGGTGGCGTTTGTTAACGAACCCGAACTCTCTATGTGCAAGGATATTAAAAGGAAGGTACTTTCCTAATACAGATTTTATGGAGGCAACAAAGAAGAAGCACGCAAGCCACACTTGGCGCGCGATCCTGTCAGGAAGGGAAGTATTGATGAAGGGCTTGATTAAGCGAGTTGGGAATGGACACACAACTAATATTTGGCGGGATCGCTGGATTCCCAATCATTTTGGGGGCCGACCACTAACACCGGCTGATGACCAACAAGTGCAGAACGTGGAAGAGTTGATTACTGCCAGCGGACAATGGGACGAGGAATTGATCCGTGATATATTCATACCCATAGATGCAGAGGCGATACTTCGCATTCCACGATGGGGCATGGAATCTGATTTCTGGTCGTGGCAGGAAGAGCAGCATGGCATGTATTCTGTCAGATCAGCATATCGACTACTCGCCAAGGAGCGGCAGGGGAATGAGGACGTGTTGCGCCCTGGAGTGTCCTCGCCTGATTATTGGCAACAGGTATGGAAACTTGAAGTTCCACCAAAGTTAAGAGTATTCTGGTGGCGGGTTCTCCATGAATTTCTGGGCGCGTTCGGCGTTTTAGAAGCTAAAATTTAGAGGGGTCTAAACAAAAAGAATTTTGTCTTAAATAAATTTTAATTACAAAACTAACTGCAGAACCCCCCTCTAAATCGCGAGACGAATTTAACGAGGGTAGTTAAGCCATGACTAGACGATATTCGCTGTAGCATTACTGTAGCATCACTGTAGCAAAACATAGATTAATTAGGCTCATTAGATTCGTCTCGTAAAGATGTACCCATCTATAAAAAGCTTTTGTCATTAGACTTTATTTAATACTCCTAAATAATAAGATTCTCTTTAAAGCTAAACTTTAGAGGCTCTAAATTGAAGCGCCGAACGCGCCCTCTGCCAGCGAGAGGTATCTTACACAGAAGACACATTGATCCCATTGCTAATTGTGAAACTTGTGGGGCTGAAGTGGAGTCAATTTATCATATTTTGATTGGATGTTCAGTTGCCAAGATGTTTTGGAAATTTGCAAAGGAGCTCATGGGAGTCAAGTTGCCAAACTTACATCTGTTAGAACTAATATATCATAGACTTAAAGGATCAACTAGTCAGGAATTAGATCACACCTAAGAACTTAATCTGAACACTGAAGAAGACTCACCTGCACTTAAATTCGCCATGAAACAGATCTGCAGTGGATGCAGATCAAGTAGATGATGACGAACTCGGTGTAAATGCAGTAGAGGTAGAAGAACAGCAGCAGGTCGATGTAGAACAGGGACACCGGCTTCTGAACCTTCCAGCACCTTAGGGATCGGTAGAATTAGGGTTAGAGTAAACCCTAGGCTTAATTTCGTGAATTAATCACGGATCAGGGTTAATCAGGGGTTTCCCCTCATATTTATAAGTGCTGTAGGCATGGGGCCGGGCCCAAAACGTGGGCTGAGGTTTGCCTCCCGATCAAGGCAATTAACAGGGGCGAGTTGGGCTTAAGGTGGGCCTTTCGGTCCAATTAGGTATTGACTGAGGTCAATTCCAACATTCTCCCTCCCGACCGAAGGTCAATACTTTATTCTTTATACTATTCATATTATCGATCACGTGCAGGTGGATATACATAGATCAATAATCTCCCTCTTAATCGAACATCTTAAACTTACACTTTTGTTCGCATTACGTTCACACTCAATACCATAACAAAACCTGACGAATCAGTCACCGGAAGCAATACAGGTGTACCGGGACATAATTAACCAAAGTCTGCTACAGTATCTCGATAGAACACTTATTAATCTTAATTGGGAGTTTATTTATTCGGCCTCATCCAGAATCGTATTTCAGGTTAAATCACCAAATCCATACTAGTTTCGCGAAATAGGATAGGCGATAACACCCTCAATTAGTCATGTTGCTAGATATTTACTTAAAGCATTAAAATGACTTGATCATGGGACCCTTCTTTCATAACATAACAATATAGTTGTCAATGGGCTTGACACCATCAACTATGTCATTACTCGAAGGAATTCTGTAATCAGATACAGTAACATTGAGTACTATCAATGTAGACTTAATAATACCGGAATATATTTCATATGCCTGTCTGAGATATGCCATACAAAATCAACATAAATAATGCTAATCTTGTTGTAGAGCTTTCTGCAGAATCGCTCATATCTGTAAGAAGGAAGGACATAAAACTTAATTGTGCACATTTACATCCATACACCCTCACAAAACCTTATCTGAATAGTACTTAATTAAATAAGCATGTTATTTGGTGCCTTTAACTTTAAACACCCTTTTCCAGTGGACCTCCCCTGGACTAAGACTAACAAAATTTTGTCAAGCATTCCGGCTTGTCATACTAAGTCAATTTCTTATTTGGCTTAACACATAGATTCTGTCTGAAGCTTTAGGAACGTCTTCCTATTTATCTTATTCTTAATCTTATACTTATGATAAAATTTGCTATGTCACGCAAAACTTACATGCATAATTATATTTGCATTCACATAATGTCACTACAGAGCCTCTCTCAACTTTTGTGCTTGAGTGATAATCCCAATACTCATTTTGGTCCCATCAAAATGTCAAACTCCCCCTGAACTTAGGAAAAGCAACACTAGATGTTTCTTATGATTTGATGAAATTATTTCTCCTTTCTTGGAACGCATGCTTATTTCTTTCAACTTACGGAGAAAATAATCATCTTAGAGTATCAGGATCTTAATTAATCCACCTAACCTTATAAAATAAATCACGGTTGCCCATGATATGTACAAACTCATAGTGAGTTATAAACTTAACATCTTATTTTCTTTTGGAATCACTTCTTCAAAAAATCTGTAGACCCATTACAGTCTACTGCCTTGACTCTATCAGAAAATTGCTATGAGATGAACTATACTTATGTCCCAAAAAAAAAAACTTATAGACCCTTTTATGACCTTTTTTACATAATCTTAGGAATAAATGAAGCTTTTACTTTTGTGCCCAAAACACTTAAATTATCATTAAAACATTACATGTCTCTGTTATGGAAACACAACTTAATGTAGGTCCTCAACAGAGTTAGAAAAGAATGGGGAAACACTTATGGCACGATATGAGAAAATCATATATGTATGTATATATATACATCTCATCTTAAATCATCGATATAGAGAAAACTTATCCTATATCTCAATAAGATTTCTTCTCCCCCATTTCCTTCCATATGAGCTTTCATTGAATTCCGAATAATCAGAATATTAAATGTGTCGGCGCATAAGCTTATCTAAAATAAATTTACAATGATAGCTCTTTAACTTATCTTGGCACGACATTTATTATACCACTGATCAGCTTGCTTTGCCAACACTAGCCCACACCGGCAGTGGCTAGATGATGAACTAGAGCAGCAAAGCTATGATTAAATGTCCACAAAACAGCGGTGGCCAGTATCATGAACACAATCATACTTCAATCGTCTCTGATTCCATTATACCAACCCACAACAGCGGTGGCCAGAAAATAGGTGACACAACACAATCTGTGAGAATTATCCCGTAAACAGCGGTGGCCAAAATATAGAATAAAACCACACTTAGTGAGACAATTGGTCTTTATAGAGTATTTAGACTCCCATCACGATGGTAGTTTTAATAATCATGCCTTGCATGAGAAAAGTTGCTCTTGAACTTATCTTTAATTTAAGCAATAAGATATAGCGAATATATAGCGAGTATATCATACTTAAAACTTATACTCATATTATGCTTAAAATCTTATGCTTAATTTTGTTCTTAAATCTTATGGACGACAAAATGACATGGAGAGAATTTATTAACATTAATTCTTAATTGACAAGAGCAATTCTTAATTGACATTATTATCTGGAGTATCTTTAAAAATTGATGAGACATGCCATTCTCCTCCCGAATTTGTGGTCTAAACGTGAGTGTGCCACATATTCGACAAGGTCTCATCACTTAACTTATCTCATCTAACTCTCACAAGAAATTCATAATTAATATTATGAAATTTGCTTATAGAGAAGCAATTAAGATAATAACTTAAAACATGAGGATATAAGAGATAATTTCACAACTTAGAGAGAAATATACTCATAAACAATGATATATTGAACCAAAAGGTTTCACTGAAGTACATTGAATGTCATCAAGCTAACTATTGAATCCACTGACTAATTCTAAATGAAGTTCTTAAGAATAAAACTTCAACTTATTTCCATCGACTAAATTCTAAGAATAACTCTCCCGATTTTATGGATTTACTAATGATGTACTAATGGAATGCTCAAAAAATGAATCAGAGAGTTCTATTCCAAATGACTTAAGCTCATAAGTAATGTCATACATGCTGTGTATGTGCTTTGCTAATCCACTGTATCCATCATATCGTGAGGTGGTTAGCCTTGTGATGAGGAACCTTGTGCTGACTCTCTTATGTTCTAACTCAATCAAAAAGAACAGTTCACTAGCAGTCGTGTCCTTATTGTCATTGAATTCTCCCCTTATGCCTTCTAAGATCGAACGCTTGATGATTCTTTTGGCAAACTTATTGTCCTTTTCCTATTTCTCCAATTTGAAGTGATACTCATACATCTTCTCAGCATAGTCCTCAATGCCAGAAGTGGGAGGAAGTGGCTTGTCCTTATGGAGCACATAATCAAGCTCCAGAGACTTGAGAATGTTTTGCACCTTCTCTTTCCATAAAGGGAAATCAATGCCGTTGAAGAGCTTAATGTTCTTCATGTGGCTTTCAGCTGAAAAGACATAGCCAAATAAAGATACTTACTAAATACCTTAGTGTGCTAATAAAATAGCAACAATAACGCAAGAGATACATTATTTAATCTTAAAATGCGCATGGCAAATGCAGCTTATGCATTTCTTATTGATCTTAAGGCATGATGGATGGAAAACTTAGAGGAGTAAACTTAAAAGTGAAAACTTAAAATTAGTACAATAAGATGCACTAAAAATAAATCATGAAAATAACCCTACGGTGGTCTGATTATAATCATGTAATAAGTAACAACTTGCATCACCGGTGGAGAAAACAAGTGAAAACTTATTGAACTTAAAATTAAGGCAGCTTAAAAGTTACTTATAGGGAAAACTTAATAGATCAAAACTTAATGATCTCAGCAAAAAATTAATAGGGATAAACAAAAAATATATTCTCAACTTAATATTCTTATACAATCTTAAATAATGTCTTAAACATGGTGAGAAAAGGTCTTCTATACTGGGCATTTACTTAATGAAATGATTTCCCAACCATATTAATTTCGCAGAGAAAAGGCTTATTTTGATCATCAAGGGAGACTCTTAAATCTCAATGATTTTGCGAATCACTTAAATATTTTAGCTCAACAAATAGCTAAATTAATCTTAAACTTATGCCTTAAAGATATTGTGCTCAATATATACTTAATGAAACTTAATATGACAGCGGAAGCTTAATATAGCCAAGATATTGCTATGAAATATGCTTGAGAATTTAGCTTAAATAATTTCTCAATTAATAGTCAAATTAAATTGAGAAAATTATGAGAAATTTTACTGCAGTAGCTCTAAAAAAAAGTCACTTATAAAATTTGCAGTAAAATTTGGTCATAAATCATACTTGATCTTATCACTTAATTTCTTAATTACTAAATACTTAAATAAAAAAGGCGAAACTTAATTCGTACCCTGTCTTAAAATTTGGCCCGCAGACAGCCCACGAGGCCCGTTACGCGGCCTCGCAGTGCGAGCCCATCTGAATCTGCGTGCGGCCCGCGCTCAGCCGCACGAAAATTGGCGCAGGCCCGGTGGCGCGCGCGATGCGGCGCAGGCCGACTGAAAGCCGTCGGGGCTAAGGCCCGAGCGCCACTCAGCAGGCCGCCGAAGCGGCCCGAAGCGCGCGCGCGAGGCGCACAAGGCCCAACCCAGCTTATGGCAGAAGCGCGCGTGCCGTCGGATCAAGGAGAGGAGAGATCGGGCGGCCAGGGTGAGGCGGACACGGCACAAAACTGCCGGCCGAAACCCTAGCCCCCATTCTCACTCTCTCTCACTCGCTCGCCTCACTCACCTCATCCTCTCCAGGACCGGAGCGAGCGCGCCATGGGGAGTAGCTCGCCGGCGCGCGCGTGCGAGAGATCGCGCGCGGCACCGTCGAGCTCCTCTGCCGTGGCGCCCTTAAGGCGGCGACGTCGCGTGGATCTTAGCCCGACGAGGAAGGAGACGGCGGCGACCGAGCTTATGGCGCCGGCGTCACGCAGGTGCCCGCATATCTGACCCCGGTGCATGACGGGGAGGTGGAGAGCGCGCGGATCTGATGCGCGGCTCCGGCGACCCGGCATGGCAACGACGAGACGTCGTGCGCATGCGGGCTCCCGCGCAGCGGGGCTGATGCCGCGCGGGCTTGTCCTCATTCCGGCTTGGCATATGCACGGCGGGGACGACGCGGGGCGGCGCGGTGACGACGGCAACGGCGGGATGCCGTGCGCGTGCCGGCGCCCGCGCGTCGCACTGATGCCGCGTGGCCGGATCTGATGCCGTCGAGGGGCGCGCATGGCTCACTGATGCCGTGCGGACCTCGTCGGCGTCCAGGGAGAGGAGGATGCCGCCGCGTGCGCGTGCGACATCTGAGTGCACGACGCGAAACGGCGGCAACTGAGAGGTGAGTCTCATCTGACTTAGGGTTAGCTTAGGGTTAGGGTTAGAATTAGCCATGCGTGTGTGATGCAAGAGCAAGAACCAGTAGAACAAACTCATGATCTAGTCTAATGACTTAGCTAATTGCATGCTAACAGATCAAGAGCCCAAACCTAGCTGCACTTTTGCCGTAGAACTTGAACAAAAAAAAGGCTAATTGCCTTACTGATCTAATGCTAATCTTACTGCATTAACTGAAACTTAACTAATCATGAGCATGAATCTTAATCGAAACATTAAAGCCGATGCATCTAGACGTGAAAACTGAACTGATCTTAATCAGTATTGCTAGATCATTGAAAACTTTAACTGAAAAAACTGACTAAAACTTGACTAATTACTGAAACTGAACAAGATAAAACACCTCTGTACAGTGCTAGATCAAGAACTTAGGACTAATCATGATGCAATCTAGCACTTAAAGGGAACTAAACTTAAACTAGGGGATCTAACATACTAGTTTAAGGCGTCTGATACCAATTGTTAGAACTAATATATCATAGACTTAAAGGATCAACTAGTCAGGAATTAGATCACACCTAGGAACTTAATCTGAACACTGAAGAAGACTCACCTGCACTTAAATTCGCCATGAAACAGATCTGCAATGGATGCAGATCAAGTAGATGATGATGAACTCGGTGTAGATGCAGTAGAGGTAGAAGAACAGCAGCAGGTCGATGTAGAACAGGGACACCGGCTTCCTAACCTTCCAGCACCTTAGGGATCGGTAGAATTATTGTTAGAGTAAACCCTAGGCTTAATTTCGTGAATTAATCATGGATCAGGGTTAACCAGGGGTTTCCCCTCATATTTACACTACAAGGTTTTGGGTCTAATGCCACCAAAATTTTTGCCACACCATGATTTCGGTTGCAATACATAGGCGTTATTGCGACAACAGTCGATTTTGGTTGCGATAGGAGGACATGTTGCCACGAATTGTGTAGCGTTGCAATTTTAATTTCGGTGGTTGCAATAAGTAGGATATATTGCAACGCAAAAATATGTGTTGTATTTAGGGCATTGTAATTGCAACTTTTTTTCTAATGGTTGCAATAATAGGGAATATTGCAACGAAAATTAAATGTTGTGATTAGTTCTATTGTGTGTTGCAAAAGGGTCTATGTTGTGGCAACACAAAAGTAAATTGTTGCAAAAAGACGCTGAGATATAGCAACGCAAAGCTTATTGTTGCAATAAGTTTTAGATATAGCAACTAAGATCAGGATCGATGCTACTACCCAGGTACTATTGCAACAATATTGAGTAGTTGTTGTTTAATAGTTGCAGTAGATCAATTTGTGGACTGCGGTTCTAATAGTGGCTCAAAATCCGAAGTGACGTGGCCCAAAATAACCATACCTGATGTGGGTCACGGCTCAACCCAACCTCGTAGTCTCCTGATCAATCAGGTCCTCTGTATTGGATCACATGTGTCTCATCATCTTGGCCTTTTTTATATTAATTTTTTAATTACTCAAAGGCCCAGCCGCACATGGATTGATGCTAATTAACAAAGTCCGATCAATGAGGCCTAATCATCTTGGCCGCACATGGATTCGTGGACCAATGGGAAACAAAGTACGATCAGGAGGTCCTAGACAAAGTCCGTTTCCGCATCCATCAAGTAATTCGATCAACTCGTGTACGTACGCACGGCCTTGCTTGTTGGCACATCAGCAACTCGTTCTCCGTACGTGGGCGCGGCGGCTTCGGATCAATCTCTCTCCACGATCAGCTTGCAGAGGATTGCGGTCGATGCCACTACACGAATTGGACCGCGGCCCGAGACCCAACCTCGCCGTCTTTGTTGGTCGATCAGCCATCTCCAGCAAAGATTGCACGTGGAGGCTCAAAATTTTGGGCTAACTTGTATATTAATTAGTTTGCTAAGTACGTACTTCTTTTTCCAGAAAGGGCCCAGCAAATATTGCTTGTGGATTACGTACTCAAATATTGCACGTGGATTTCCAGGAAGGGCCCAGCAAATTTTTCAAGAAGGCCCAGCCGCACACAAGACCGAGTCCTACTACTCAGGGGCGGATCGCATGGATCGAAACCAGGAATCATGGTTCGTTCGTAGGTTTATTTGATTTCGTCCTATGGTGGACGGCGGCACGGCGCAACCTCGACGACTTGGCGGCTGACCCTCGCCGAAGGACTCGAGAACAAATGACGTTCAGTCTCCACGCTCCCTGTTGACACCTCGACCATCGCAACAATGGGTGCCGCGCGCCGCCGACGGCTCAGGGAGCCGCGCATCTCCTTTGGCCCGGGAGGGTCCCGGCGCACTGGAGGGGACCATAGGCCGGTCCGCACCGCAGCTGACGCCCCGCCGCACGGTGCCCCTCTCCGACGTAGGGGGAGTGCGGGCGAATCTCCCATAGGCGTCGCGGTGTTGCCGGCGAGCTTGCTTGGATCCCCTCCGGCGAGCCATCTCGCCGTCCCGTCGCCTTCCGTTCTGTTCGTTCCTCGCTCTCTTGCGGCTGGCGAAGGGGATTAGACCTCAGCGTGGCGCCGACATTCGGGACCCGCATGGAAGTGAGACAAACGAAAGCGCCCCAATGAGTACTGGGCTGGGCCGCTCAGAAGTTTCGGCCCAAAGAAGCACCTGCGCACTGGGATTGGTTGACAGGAAACTTTACTCCCACATTGGCTACCAATCGAGAGGCACACCTACTTTTATACTCGATTGCCCTGCGCTGACTCGAAATCCCTAAACTATCAGCACTTTTCTGATCGCTGGCTCTCACTGTCTGCTACAAACCGTGCCTGTACATATTTGGCTTAGTTTGCATCAGGGTTCTCGTTGAGGCCCTGATAGCCCAATTTTTTTTTATCTAACCGAAACAGAAGAGGAGCCATTGAAGATTACGTGTTCAGCTATTGAAGACATACAATTCGGGGGGCCCACGTGTCGGTGAGACAGAAGGCTACTCTAGATTACGTGTTCACTTATTGAAGACGTAAAAGTTGAGGTTCTAATCTTTTCCTTTTATTTAACTATTTTTTTCTCCAAAGAAAAAAGTAATTTTGAACTGATGATTGATTTTCATAGAGTTTCATTTCAAATCCAACCTATCTACATTTTTTATAATTTTTGAAATGGAATGTTTCCATGAATGTGTGTTGAAAGGTGACTATGACACAAGTCATATGGTCCTTGAAGTCAAATTGGATGCAAAACGAACATAACCAAGTGTAGGTTCTTTTAAAAATTCCGTAAAAACTTCTATAGTTAGGAATTTGTAAGGGGAGCATATGGCCAAAATCTCAGTGCCAAATATTAGGAAAGAAATCACCTGATTTGGAGATCATATGCCAGATCTATATATGTTCAAAAATTTTAGTCTAAATCAAAGAAAAAAAAAAGTTCATTATTTAGTAGTCGAACCGATCGACGACCCTTTCGCCTTCCTCCAGACCTCGCAAGCGCCGGCAGGTCGCAGCCGGTACATCGTCAATCTCCTCCCCAAGATCCCAATCCCCATCTCCTCCCCAAAAAAGTTTCATTCAAAAATTTCAATTCATTTGGAGATTTACAAAAAAGTGAAGAGGATCTAGAATAGTGACTACATACACGGAATTTAAAAAAATTCAATTCATTTTGAGGTTGTAGAAAAAAGTCATACGGGTCCCACATGTCGGCACCGGGTTCTTCTCCGTTATCTATAGTTCAATTCTTCACATCAACGTGAACTTCGAGCATATGCACAACTTACGCTTCACTTTATATAGTATTCTTTATGGATTTTTTAAAACAACCCAAACTTGGATATGTTTATTTCGCCTCGAATTTGACTAGGACCACATGACATCGGTCGTATAGTCATCTCCGAATGCATGTTCATGGTACATTTTGTTCCAACATTTTATAAAATTCTAAATATGTTGGATTTGAAATGAAACACTATGAAAAACAAACATGAGTTAAAAACATCACTTATTTTTCAAAGGACAAATAGTCAAATAAAGGAACATTCACTTTTCAAATTGAAAACAATAGCCTTTGACACCAAGTCTACTTGAAAACTTAATATCGACCTCCATTGTCTCCGACATGTGGGTCCAACAGTTTAACTCGGCACTATTCTTGTAAAAAATTTAAACTATTTTGATAAATCACCAACATTCAAATTTGTGTGAATGTGAACATTATGCATAGTATGGATTTTTTTTCGAAATCACCAATACGTTCAAGTAAATGTATGTGCCCTGAATCTTTTCACGTAACAAACATTCATATCATTTCCATCCAAAATTTGGGCACAAAAGGAAATTTAAAAACGCAAAATTTAGTCTAAACAAATAGTAGATCGAATGTTTCCCTCCAAAATATCCTTACGTACAGGACTGTTCCCTCCAAAATTTTAGCACCGCCGGGAAATTTGCTTAACATGCCGCCAGATTAGCCTAAACCGACCCTTGATTAACTTGTGGGCCCCCCACTTTCACCCAAAACCAGCGCAAGAAGTTACAACTTGGAGGCGGCGCAGCAGACGATCGGGACTCGATCGGGAGAGGCGACGGTTCTTCTCTCTCTGCCCTAGCTAGCGGCTTCCTTGCTCGCAATCCAACCATGCCCCCTGCGTCCCAGCGCCGATCCGCCGACGCCAGAGCCGATGGACGACGTCGTGCCTTGCCTTCTTCTGCGACCGGCTCCAGAGCCGCCGCACGACGTGGGATTGAAGTGGAGGAGGTCGACGTTACGGAAGACGATGATTTGTCTTATCCAGATGGTTATAGGTGCGTATCCGCCCCAAAATCTTGTAGGGTTCCTGGCAATCGACGTCGTACGGCCGCCATGGACAGAACTTGTTGAACTCGTCGAAGAAATAGGACGATGATTTGCGTTCTTCTGCTTGCTGGCCTGTTGTTATTTTCAGTTTGTGTGGTTTGTGCTGAACCACTTCGAATTTTGTTTCAAGGGTCTTATAGATCGATTCAGGGAATCTCGCCATAATGAAAGTTGTAGTGTGTTTGAAGATCTTTCCAACCAATGTTTATTTGTGTTTTTTGGTTGGGTATACCTGGAGTTCTAGTTTTCTGAAGATCCGCCGTCGAGCTGTTCTGCAGTTTCCAGTCTTCTCGTGCAGTCGTAGTTTCGACATAGTTTTGGGGTTCTTCCAGTCCGAACTGGAACATTGTGCTATAAGAGAAGTTGAAGACGGTCCCAAGATCTTTCCAACGCATATTTTTTTTTTTCATTGAGTATAGCCAGAGTTATGGACATCTGAATCTAATTGCCATGTTCTGAAATTGCCTGAAAAATCTGTAGTTTCAGAGACGACTGTCAGTTTTGCATGCCTTTTTTAGTTATCTTAAGGGTCGAATCTCGCGGGGTGAAGTACATGATCTTGTAGTCCTATGTTCAATCTTTCCATAGAGTATTTACACTCTGAATACGGATGGATACTATGGGAGTTATGGATCTCTGAAGCCAGCACTTTGTCATCTGTCAGTCTGAATCTACAGTTTCAGTTACGAGATTCAGTTTTGCGTGACGTTTTAAAATACCTTAAATCCTGAATGTGTTTGTTCAGGCTCAACTTGAACCAACTAATTGATTTGTTTGTTCACAAGCATAATGTTTCCATCATCTACACTTTATACAATTTCATAGCTTTGCAACGTTCATAGCTACATCATGCTTGTGAATATGGTATACAGGGTTACTCACTGAAAATTCGATTAATGCTTCCATTTTTTGTTTCTTTCTGATATTTCCCAAATATATTAGTCATATTTCTGTCCTAGATTACAATTGCTCAAATTTTGATACCAAGTTGTCCTATATGTTATTTATATTCGTATCTCAAAAATATGATAATCTCTGACCTCGATGACAATTGCTAGAATTCAGAAGTACATTATTATTATATATGTCATGCTTTTGATAGAGAATAGATATGACTGCTAATCTGTGACCTGAATTTTTTTTTAAATGCATAGCTTACCCATGAAACCAACAATGAAACACAAGATGAAGCTAGGAGCCTTGAGGAAAACAATGCTGTAACACCACTGCATCAGGTAATGAACTTGAACAAGGATTACAGAGTTCACACTTTTGTTTATTGAGTTATATCTTACATTGCTCCGTAACCATATATATTACAGATTGAGCCAACAAGCATGGTCACAACAGAAAGAGAAAATGTGAATCCCAATTGCAATACTAGAGCTGCTTCTAAAGTTTCAAAGAATCTGTTCACTGATAATCGTGTGAATGGGCCACCGGCCAAATTCATAACCTCTCAGCAACTTTTATCTGGTGCTGCTAAAACTCGAGCAAGCAAAAGGAAACAGGTCAGAACTAGAATCATGCTTTCATAATGCCCTTAACATATTGCATTGCCAATTCATAAGCCTGTACCATATTTAATACTCGTTTCACTTATAAACCATGCATATTTCTTTTGACTAGGATAGTCAAGCTTAGGCGGGAGAACAGGACTCGAAACGGTGAATTGATCCCATTGGCGGGAGTGATGGATGAATTGATATTGCTTTTGTATCTTTGACGTGTGTTACTTAAACAAGACTCTAGCTAGTAGTTCGATGTTTTGTTAGTGCTGTGATCACTATTTGGATTGGTTCTAAGACTGAATGATGGAGACATTTCTATGATAATATATATTTGTTGCACCAAATTCTATTGTGGAATAATTTTGCTGTATTAATGATTTCATATCATTTTGGTAGTTTTGTATGCTTTTAACTATTGCCACGACAATTAACCATATTGCCACAACCATAAACCGATGCTACATGTGGATGTTACAACATTAACGAATCGTTGCAATAACCTGTACAGATATAGCAACGACACATATGTCGATGCAAAACCCTTTAAGGATATAGCAACGGCTCCTACGTGCTTCGATACGATATCCTTTAGGCATATAGCGACAACACAAACTTCGTTGCGACATACTTTGTGCCTGTAGCGACGACTTATATTTCGTTGCAACACCCTTTAATGATATAGCAACGGCGACTACGTACTTCGATGCGATATCCTTTAGGCATATAGCGACAACACATACTTCGTTGCGATATTGTTTACGGCTATAGCGACGACTCATATTTCATTGCTATACCGTTTAAGGATATAGCAACGCCATATGTTGTTGTTATACGCATGAAGGATATAGCGACAACTAATATTCTTTGCGATACCCTTCAAGCATATCGCAACACCGTGGTCGTTATTGCCACCATCATATATCGTGGCAATATATAGTATTGCTACAAAATTCTGGCGTTGCGAAATTACTTGATAGCAACAACCATACATGGTTGCAATAACCACTATAGCAACGACCCATGTTGTTGCAAATACCATTCTTGCAACACTAGTGCTTGTTGCGGGTGCAACCCATTGCCACACCATACGTCGTTGCAACACACCAAAGTAATGGCAATGACTCAAAAAGGTGATGCAATACCCTATTACAACAATCACTCTTGCAACACCTCCCAACGCCCTAATTTAGTTGCAATTGCGCAATATTGCAACCAAAACACCCATATTGCAACACTTTTCAGCTTGTCCTCATTCCGGCTTGGCATATGCACGGCGGGGACGACGCGGGGCGGCGCGGTGACGACGGCAACGGCGGGATGCCGTGCGCGTGCCGGCGCCCGCGCGTCGCACTGATGCCGCGTGGCCGGATCTGATGCCGTCGAGGGGCGCGCATGGCTCACTGATGCCGTGCGGACCTCGTCGGCGTCCAGGGAGAGGAGGATGCCGCCGTGTGCGTGTGCGACATCTGAGTGCACGACGCGAAACGGCGGCAACTGAGAGGTGAGTCTCATCTGACTTAGGGTTAGCTTAGGGTTAGGGTTAGAATTAGCCATGCGTGTGTGATGCAAGAGCAAGAACCAGTAGAACAAACTCATGATCTAGTCTAATGACTTAGCTAATTGCATGCTAACAGATCAAGAGCCCAAACCTAGCTGCACTTTTGCCGTAGAACTTGAACAAAAAAAAGGCTAATTGCCTTACTGATCTAATGCTAATCTTACTGCATTAACTGAAACTTAACTAATCATGAGCATGAATCTTAATCGAAACATTAAAGCCGATGCATCTAGACGTGAAAACTGAACTGATCTTAATCAGTATTGCTAGATCATCGAAAACTTTAACTGAAAAAACTGACTAAAACTTGACTAATTACTGAAACTGAACAAGATAAAACACCTCTGTACAGTGCTAGATCAAGAACTTAGGACTAATCATGATGCAATCTAGCACTTAAAGGGAACTAAACTTAAACTAGGGGATCTAACATACTAGTTTAAGGCGTCTGATACCAATTGTTAGAACTAATATATCATAGACTTAAAGGATCAACTAGTCAGGAATTAGATCACACCTAGGAACTTAATCTGAACACTGAAGAAGACTCACCTGCACTTAAATTCGCCATGAAACAGATCTGCAATGGATGCAGATCAAGTAGATGATGATGAACTCGGTCACTACAAGGTTTTGGGTCTAATGCCACCAAATTTTTTGCCACACTATGATTTTGGTTGCAATACATAGGGGTTATTGCGACAATGGTCGATTTTGATTGCGATAGTAGGACATGTTGCCATGAATTATGTAGTGTTGCAATTTTAATTTCGGTGGTTGCAATAAGTAGGATATATCGCAACGCAAAAATATGTGTTGTATTTAGGGCATTATAATTGCAACTTATTTTCTAATGGTTGCAATAATAGGAAATATTACAACGAAGATTAAATGTTGTGATTAGTTCTACCGTGTGTTGCAAAAGAGTCTATGTTGTGGCAACACAAAAGTAAATTGTTGCAAAATGATGCTGAGATATAGCAACGCAAACTTTATCGTTGCAACAAGTCTTAGATATAGCAACAAAAACCGGGATCGTTGCTACTACTCAGGTACTATTGCATCAACATTGAGTAATTGTTATTTAATAGTTGCAATAGATCACTTTGTACACGGACGCTCTAGTGGCCCAAAATCCACGGAGATGTGGCCCAAAATAATTCCACCCGATGTGGACCATGACCCAACCTAACCTCATTGTCTGTTGGTCGATCAGTCCTCTCCAAAAAATATTGCACGCATGTGGCTAATCATCTTGGCCCTTTTTTATTAGTTTTTTAATTATTAAAAGGCCCAACCGTACAAGGATCAATAAAGCCTACGTGAAAATACTGCACGCCTGGTTCTAATTATGGGCTATTCAGTCTCAAAAAAATATGGGCTATTCAAATCAATTCCCGAAGAACACATGGTTCTAATTCCAGAAAAAAAAAATATCAGCAAAGGGGATCGAACCAGAGATCTATGCATGTACCCAATCTAAAGTACGCTCCATGCCAACGAGTTACCTTTTCAGTTGTGAAGTTACCTTTTCAGTTGTGACAAAGTCGTGACATCTTTTTAATTTTAACTTAACTAGCAGCTCAGGTAGGCTGCGGGCTTCCAAACTTCAAAATATTGGAGTACTTGAGAGAATCGAACCAGCAATCTCTTGTCATAAGGACATCGTAACTTTCCCTGAGATCCAATCGACCACCATCCCGCCGCCCAAATCCAATTCGTCCAGTTGGCCTCTGTCAGCATGGCCGCCGCCGCCATCAAACTGTGATGCAGCTATACCACTATTGTTAAACATATTTTTGATAAGCAGCATGTTCATTCTCCCAGATGAGCAACGTGGCAATCAGTCAGAGTGGCCTATTACTGAAACACACAGGTAACAATTTCGGATATCAAGTTGCAAGGAAGAAATAACCAAGCTGATGCTTCATTCAGTAATAGTATATTAACGTGCAGGTTTATACATCTTAAACACAACTGATAATGACACTCACCACACAGCCTACATCTAGAGCCTAGACTGAAATACTATCAGCACAAGTATTTACAGAAATCAATCAGAGCTCACTGCACAAACTGAAGTTGGTTCGTACAACTATCTACCTATCTGTACAAGACATTTATTCATCAGTACCGTTATCAGTGTTGGTATTTGCTACTTATTCAGCCTCATGCACCACAAGACATGCTCAGGCAGCTCCTCATTCGTTTGTCGCTGCAGTAGGATCACACAATGCTTTAAGTGTCAGACACTCCGTCAAGGGGTTCCAGCTAGTTGCAGCGGGAAAAAAAGAGAGTAGAATTACTGCTTGAGCCACCTCCTGTAATGAAATAAGCAAAGAATGTCATTAATGCATTACATAGTAATTGAAAGGCATTGTAATAGAACCATTGTCAACTGCAATGTGGTCGTGCAGCATGTGGAATTTTCACTTTTCTAGCAGCTAGTCAGTCAAAGTTGCACCTAACTACAGTCAATAAACTTCTCATACGGTCGATCCGTGGCAACAACATTGCAGAAGAGTGGGTTTGGACCCAGCTGAGGGAATTTGTTCAGATAATTTCTTAATGTACTCTGTAAGTAGCTATTAATCAAATGAGCGCAATATTTGTTCCAGTGCAAGGTGAAACTTTATGATTGTAGTAAGGTGTAATATCCGAATTTCATGTACTGACAGTGACAGCAGTGCCCTGAGCGGTGCTCATTTCCTTGCCTCAGAGATATGCCTGTCCTCTGAGAGTGTCCTGCTGAAGAAAAGAATGGCAGAGCTGGTCCTGAAGAGGGATAGATTTGTACATGATTAATGTCAGTAATCCAAGATGGAGCTGACTAGGCATCAAGCAAGAAAAGCTCAGGAACATCACATCCATAGACATCCGATGCAGAAGTAACTCATAACTGAACCAAAGCTTATCAGAGAAGAGCTAAGTCTACTAATGCAGAAGATTAAATCTTAACTGAGCATGATTTATCTGACAAACCTACTAGGCTGGTAAAACTCGAGATTTCGACTACCAAAAATGCTCTGTCGCCCCCATCGCTTTCTTTCGGAAAACTGGCACCACAATAGAGTGCCCATGGAACAGAAATTTACATCCATGTCTGAAATCACCATCAGATCACAATGTCAGGGATTTAAAAATGTACTTCAACTCGAGATGAATAACTGAAACAAGGGTTGTTGCAATGATTACAGGGAAGGGAATGCAGAAGATGAGATGAAATTTCTCTGAAACTCCCAACTTATATCTTAACAGAACCCATCAAAAGTCCCCATTACATGCCATCAGATTATCTACACTAACAGAACCCAGATGATCAAACGGGGTTCCAGTTCAAACACCATCAGCCGATCTTTATAACTTACAATAACCATAGCAGTCTATGCCATCACAGGTCACTGGCACTGCACTTAACATCAACATTAGTAGTTCTATGCCATCACAGGTCACCGGCATTGCACATATAACATATACATTTCAACAACCATCATCTTATCTACAAAAACAAAGCTGAACACAATAAGGCCAACACCACATTATCTTCTTGGGGGGAAAGATCACTTGATTTTGTTGCTGATGAAGCATACAGCCATAGCCATCACTGACTAAAAGAGCAGGCAACATATAATGATCAGATATTATTGACTAAAAGAGCAGGCACAAGAACACTTGTATGAGCATGTCGATACGCGTTCAGATTGAGTACATAGTAGCGAATATAGAGCTACAAAAAAAAAAGCATATGAAGTTGTTGTTCAAACTATTTAGTACAACATTGTAAACCAACATTATTTCAATTTGTAGCCAGTAAAGAAGAAGGCATGGCAATACATTGATATATGGGATGAAGCTGAATGTTGACACCAAAAACCGCAATATTTCACAAACAGAACTGATTTGAAACTGCTTTGGCTGTGTTTGCTAAATATATTTTGGGGCATTGTGTAACTCAGTAGAATCCTGGCAGTAATAAAAAGATTACTAAACTTGCAAAACTATTGTTGATCTATATGTGAAGACTGGTAACTGGCAACAAAACTTGCACAATATTCTTGTAAACGAATTTTTTATCTCCTGATTCCTGAACAATATAATGGCCACAAAACTCAACTTTCATCATGCTGTAATGTATAAGCAAAAATTTGATTAAATTCATGAAGCACTATTCCGGAAATAGCAGTTGACTTTAAGTTCAAATACGAAATGCCATGATTATGAGATGCCGTGGTCTAATCCAGAAGAAGTCTAGAAGCACAGGGTTTGGATGTTGGAGAAGGGATCCCTCACCGCTGCTGTTTGATTAATCTTGTTGCTCATTCTGCACTCTGCAGTATTACAGACTCAATCAATATAACAGGATAGTCCGCAAAAAGGTTTCACAAGAATTTTACAAATAGGTCCACAAATTTTACAATCAATATAACATGATATTCTGCACTCTGTTGTTGTATCGATACAGGCATACAAATTCAGGAACTTTCAATATCATTACCCTCAGGGAGCTGGCAAGACAAAATAGTTACGCTACAAGTAAACTATTTTTTTTTTTTTTTTTTTTTTTGGCAGAGCACAGGGCCACACTTGTAAGGAAATTACAGAATGTCTCAAAGTAGAGTTCCAAATGTAAAATGCAGAAAAGTAAAAGATCCTACAGGTCCAGCGACTGTTTGCGCGTTACCAGATGACACACAGGGTCATCCGGCAAGCACCTCCTGTAGCTACCACAAACCGTTTACAGGAAAGTTGGAATTCCAACTGGTAACCAAAAAAAAAATGCATTGAGACTAAAATGACTGATCGTCCGTCGTATCCGCAGCTGCCTAGGATGCCTAAACTACTTAAATATGAACAACAGTAGTAGTAGAAATGCTTAGCCTAGTGATAAATTAACTCGATGTTTCATGCCAGTTACTGTCAAAATGCATAGCCTAATATTTAACTTGATGTTTCATGCCAAACTGATTAGCCTAGTGATTAACTCAGCTGTTTCATGCCTTTCTACTTGAGTTAAAGACGGAATACTTCCAAAGCCAGATTGGAGACCTCTAGCCATCGCGTCAACTTTCCTCTACAACTGCAATCAAGCAAATGGCAATGTACAATCAGTCGACTGTTTAAGTATCACCATTCAGGTAGCTTAGAATAGGATGATATTTATTGCCTAAGTACAAAATTAATTGCTTCTGTAAAATTAGCAGATCGAATCAACAACAATACTCATTGGCACCTTAGGTAAGACCATATAAACAATCAATTTTTATTAGACAATTAGCAGATCGAATCAGACCACAAGAATTATTGAAAGAAATTGGGGGTTAGCGCTCAGACCGGGGTAGCAAACCTGCTGGTCCTTCTTGCTGGTCGACGGGAGGAGTCCTGGAGCGGATCTGCTGCTGCTAGGGACGATTCGGGGCAGACCTGCTGTTGGTGGCGACGACGGACGGCTGGCGGCGCCCTGCTGCAGTGAGCAGCGGAGGAGGGACGGAGGCCCGTTGGTGAGACAGGCGCAGGAGGGAGGATTGCGGCCCTAGGTGTGGGTGGCGGAAGGAGCTCGCGCCGGCGAGGTCGCCGGTCACCTGGATCGGAACCGGCTGCGCCCTTTTTTTTTCTTTTTTCTTTTCCCCTTCGTTTGTGTTCGTGGAAACAAACTCGATCAGGATACATTTTCGCGAAGTCACGGGAAAGTCACGGGACGCAGCGCGGGAGCCAATGGTATTTTCGCGAAGTACGTTTTCAATACTACGCGTTCGTTAGTAAGAAAACGCTTTCAACATCTTCTGAATACGTTTTCAGTTATAAAAAACGTTTTCTATTTGTTTAGTTGATTCTTTTTTGAGTGTCACATGGATAAAAAATATTTAAAAATTCAATAAAAATTACAGAAGTTTACGAAAGCTACATTACATGTGTATATCGAATTTGAGTTTCAAAATCATCATACTTCCAGTGCAACACATAAACAAATGGAAAGTGATTTTTTTGCCATTTTTTATCTCAAAAAATACAACGAAGTTTGAAGTAAATTTTGGCGTGGTGTTGTTCTATGGCAATACGAACCTCCCTTTTTTTTGGTGATTTTTTTTATTCTTTTTTCATCAAAGTGTGTTCAAGTTGTTATTATGCTACTTATGAGTTACGAGCTTTCGAGTCAAATATGAACCAATCTGAACTTAAACAAGTGGGAATTTTTTTAAAAAATATATAAAAAGTTTCTATCTGTAGAGGTGTATAACACGTACATCCTCTCAAAAAATCATTCAAAAACTCAAATTCTTTGGAAATATAGAAAAAAAAATGAAGAGGATGTCGACTAGTGACTATTAATGAAGTAATGGATCATTACAAAAATGGAACTGCTCCATCAGAATGGAAATGCATCCACAACATAGAGCGCATTTTTTTGAGATTATAGAAAAAAGAATAAAAGCATTTGGATTACATGCGTGGAATCTCTACAAGCTTAAAATTGAAAATATGAATCAAATTAGAAAAAAAAAAGATCCTCACGCAAGAACTTAACATGAACTCTCCGAACGCACTCTCAAAAAAAAAAAAAAACTCTCCAGACGCCGACAGGTGGGGCCCGCATGGTACCAGCCAATTCACCGACTGGTGGGGCCCGCGTGGGTTTATAGCCGCTGCCCGCCTCCGGCCGCCGCGCTCTGGCTGTTTCGGTCTTTCCCATCCCAACCCTAGTCGCGCTCTGCCCCTCTCGCGGCCTCCAACAACCGCCGCCGCGCCGTCGCCGATTTGACGAAGCCATCCCTCACGACTCCTCGTCCGGCGATCCGTTCGCGCTCCCCTGCTTTCCTATCCTTCCTCGATCCCACGCTGCTTCCACATCACGAGAGTGTCCACAACTCCCAAAGCATTGACGCGTCGACCCTCGCGCTCGCGGCCTCCAACCGCCGCATCTGCGCTGCTACTCATGCCTTCGGACTCCACCGTGCCGCCATTAGGAAGCTCCGTTCAGATCCGTGGCAAATTGGACAAGGAAGCGCAAGGCAGTCTCCGTCTCTCCGATGGGAACTGTCAGACCAGAACTCAATTCCTTGCGGGGAGCCAGCGTGAAGGCAACAAAAGAGCTACGAACATCCAGGTATGTTCGTTTCTGTGCTGATTGTACTCACTCGATTCATAGGAATAGTTTGATTTCGCTATGTTTTACACTTCCCTCTCCTGCTGCAGTGATAATAATGGTGGCGGCTGAGTTATGATGCTGGGCATTCGGGACGGTATCGCAAGTACGGCAGCACATCTCAGGTTCCTTTCCCTTTGGTGAGGATTTGCTTTGTTTTGGCTTTTTCTCATGCACCGCATCAATGAGACAAATTAGTCATTTGGCTTAGATATAGATTTTTCAAATTTCAATCAGTGATGACCGTGTAGTAATGTAAAAGGGAAACCATATATGTGGGTGAATATATTCGAAATGTCAGATTGAGTCAAGAAAATACAGTGCTTTCCCATGTGAATTCTTTCAATGATTCGCTTTGCTGGATATATATACATGACTTCGAGTGTTATGTCTTGGACTTTGGATACATATTTTCTATGCATCCAGATTTGTTTATAACCACTGTATTTTCAAATCAACTTATAAAATATTGAGGCTATGAACAAAGGCACGTCCAAGGACCACAACTTATCGTGTGCTTTTTCTTTTTTTTTTCTTGCTGAGCATCTGGTCAAGGGTCCATTTTCACCATGTCATGTTTTAGTGTGCTACCGAAGTTCTGTCCATTTGTTTGCAAGCAGTGGGATATTGCAGGTAAAAGGTCAACAAATTTGAGCCTGTCTTTCCCTAATGAATTTAAAGTTATATGTAATCTTCCCATCAGGTAAAATCGCAAATGATGTGTTTATGTTTCACATGTACTTGTCTGCTGATTCATTTAGGCCTATCATTTGAAACAGGTGCCCAGCATTCCATTTTTAATACTGTAACGTTTGATGTTTCATGCTGTTGAAATAGTTTCAACACTCATCACATTGAATAGATTTCCATTATGTGGAGACAACATATGCCCTGCGATGTTAATTGCCCATGTGAGATCATTTTTAATATGCTCACTCCTAGCTTTATGTACAATTCATCTCGTTTTTTTTAAAAAAATATTACCAAAATAATCGGTTGAGCTGTAAGGTCACTTCTGAGTGACACTCAGTTACCACATGCATGCATGGAATTATGTTCGTAATGCCTTCACCTTTCAGAAGCAAGCTTAATATGCTCTTTCAATGACAGGTTCAGTCATTGCCCTGTTCTGGTCACCTTCTATTATCAACTGTGGATTTAGCAGCTTGTATCGTACCTTCTATTATCAACTGTGGATTTAGCAGCTTGTATCGTACCAGCATTTTACAGGTACCTCCTTTCTGAAACTCGCTACATTTGTGCAAATGTGGTTGAAACATAGTGCTAATTTCTGAATAGTCAAGAGGTTTTGTTTGATTACGATTTCTAGCTTCCATTTTAGCCTGCTAGGATGCATGATATATGATGATAGATGATCTATGTTGTAGAGGATATTAGAGCATGGAGTTTATGTATTGAATTCCATTTTCAAAAGTACAAATATAGCTTATGGTCTGAATATTTGTTTGGGAATTAATAGCTTGTGAAAAAAAAATGCTTGAATGAATATCACAAAAGATATATTCAAGTAATATGTCTAATGCCATGTCTAAATTGTAGAGACAGATCTAAAAATCAAATAAATAAATTTTTGTAGCCATTCCTAAATCCTAATCATGTGTAGTGATGTCTTATATATCCTAACAGAATTAAGATGAAGTCTTAAGCGAATGGGTGTCATTATCTCATTGTAGATTCTTTGTTCATTTGTTCACAGTTAGTGGTACCTATAATGAATCTATGTACTATCAGCTAATTCAACATGCGATCAGGCCAAAAGAAGTTTGAATTTCAAATCATTATGCATATTTAAAATTGACATAATTTAATTGTTCATACTTGGTGAAGATTCTGAGATTGTTGTGATGATACCCACAACAACACACGAGGGGTTTCGGGTAGTTGCCAGAAGTTGGAGGGTCTTTGGTGCCTTGAAATCCTTCCTGGCCAATTGGCACTTTAAGAACATTAGTCTTCAAATATCTTCTGTGTCAAAAATACCAAAATTCACATTCAATTTGTAGCAATATTCATATGTCGGATGTTGCTGACCTGTATATAACTAAGTAATTGACTATGCTGGCCTCACGGTGTATGCACTATACAGTACAAAATATCCACCTTTGGAAAAATTATTTCAACAAAGAATAAACTGGTATTTGATCACATAATAAAATAAAATTGTGCTGGTGCATATGTGAACATTTTCATGCACAAAATAGGCTAAAAAATCAGAACATATCAAACATTGATGAGACAGGCCAGCAGGCGCGGTAAGACCGCACCATATTTCTAGTTTACATACTAATACTGAGAATTTGAGGAAATTAGCGCTCAATAATTGGAGAACACACATTCTTATGATGATGATTTCTGACATGTTTTCTTTTTATTTGTCAGGTGTGGAAAATTCAAGAATTGGAGAAGACACATTAAAGATCATGACTGGTTGGAGTGATCGAGATTATACATGCGTATGAATAATAGAGGGTTTCTAGAAATTTATTATTGGGAGTGATGGATGAATGGACAAGAGTTCTTACTTTCTTACATTGACCTTGTGTTATTTAAAGGAGTCTCCAGTCTACAATGTTCGGTTCAAATAGCTATTTGAATGGGTTGTAAGAGTGAATAATGGATTGATTTCATTAATAATATATTTGTGTTGCATTATTTTTATTGTGAAATAATCTGATTTAATATCATTGCAGTAACCATAAATTCAAGTTTCAATTGCCACGACCATTAGCATAACTATTGCTACATGTGGTTGCTATAACTACACACATTTCGTTGCGATATCCTTTCAGTTTATTGCAATGGCTCAAATTTCGTTGCGATATCTGTTAACATATAGCGACGACTCATAGTTCATTGCCATACTTTTTAAGTATATAGCGACGATTGATATGTCATTGCGATACCATTTAAGGATATAGCAACGACTCCTATGTACTTCGATGCGATATGCTTTAGGCATATAGCGACAACACATACTTCGTTGCGATATCTATAGCGACGACTCGTATTTCATTGCGATACCGTTTAAGGATGTAGCGACGACATATGTTGTTGTGATACCCATGAAGATATAGCGATGACTACTATTCGTTGCGATACTCTTCAAGCATATCACAACACCATAGTCGTTATTGCCACCACCATATGTCGTGGCAACATATGGTATTGCTACAAAACTCTGGCGTTGCAAAATTGCTTGATATCAACAACCATACGTGGTTGCAATAACCATTATAGCAACGACGCCTGTTGTTGCAAATACCATTCTTGCAACGCCAGTGCTTGTTGCGGGTGCAACCCATTGCCACATCACACGTCATTGCAACACACCAAAGTAATGGCAATGACTCAAAAAGGCGATGCAATACCCTATTGCAACAATCGCTCTTGCAACACCTCCCAACGCCTTGATTTAGTTGCAATTGCGCAATATTGCAACCAAAACACCCATATTGCAACACTTTTTAGCCGTGGCGCTAGGGTATTTTTCTTGTAGTGGGTGTAGATGCAGTAGAGGTAGAAGAACAGCAGCAGGTCGATGTAGAACAGGGACACCGGCTTCCGAACCTTCCAGCACCTTAGGGATCGGTAGAATTAGGGTTAGAGTAAACCCTAGGCTTAATTTCGTGAATTAATCATGGATCAGGGTTAACCAGGGGTTTCCCCTCATATTTATAAGTGCTGTAGGCATGGGGCCGGCCCCAAAACGTGGGCTGAGGTTTGCCTCCCGATCAAGGCAACTAACAGGGGCGAGTTGGGCTTAAGGTGGGTCTTTCGGTCCAATTAGGTATTGACTGAGGTCAATTCCAACAACATCCTGTGACATGGGCGCATGACTTGCTGTTTGCCAAAGTTTGCTCTAAGAGAGATGCAGCGATTATTATTTGTGGCATGTAGACTTTGTGGACAGCGAGAAATAAGAGAAGACATGGGGAGAACTCTATGACCATGCGTCAGGCAATCCTCTGGTCACGTGATACAGCAACTGATTTATGGCATATCTTGCATACAGAGGAAGGGACGAAATCTGTTCAGAGTACTACAAGTAAATGGAAGGCACCACCATCGGGTTGGCTAAAATGTAACACTGATGCTGCATATGTTGTTGAGTCAGGTGCAGGCTCAATCGGGATAGTGCTCAGGGATGAGGGAGGCTGCCTCCAATACGCGAAAGCGCGATGGTACCCACATGCGCTTAGTGCAATGGTGATGGAAGCAGAAGCTTGCCGAGAAGGTTTACAACTTGCACTACAGAGAGGAGCTCATAAACTGGTACTCGAAACGGACTGTAAAAGTCTAGTTGACCTGTGGAATCAGGGGGAAGGCCAGAGATCGGAAGTTGCTGGGATCTTCAGGAACATGAAAGAGTTAAGTGTGGGGCTAATAGACTTCTCTTTTGTTTATGTTAGTCGCTCATGTAATAGAGCTGCACATGAATGTGCTAGACTTGCTCTTTGTTCTAGACTGTCGGATGGGTGGCAGATACCTCCGGGGTCAGTCATAAGAGCAGCAGAGTTTGATTGTAATCATATCACTTGAGTAATATAAGCTCTGATTCTCAAAAAAAAAAAAAAAGATGATCCACTCCGCCCACTGGACCGTCAAGACTATAAAAAGCCAGAAACGCATAATATGTAGAAGGGATGTTGCCTCCTCGGTAGGCCAGCTTCGCTTCACCAAACAAAACTAAGAAAACCAAACAATGAAACAACCACGACGCCTCTCGTATGGTAGCATGGCAGCTTAGTTGCACATGACGCCTGTCGTATGATATGTAGTCTTTTATGTGTTCTTATGACTATTGTTTTTGAACAATATGTGCAAGAGCACTCCTCTTTTCATTTAGGTAAATGATCTTGATTACACTAATGGAAGGCGGCGCGCCCTTGCGCGCCGTCTGTAGAAATTTTTGCTGGTACAAATGAATAATGTAGAGATGCAATCTTATAGATTGGAGAACAAAATAATGAATGTAGCGCATTGGATACATCTTTTATGGAGTTTATCTTACAAAGTAGATCTGCAGAATATAACATGGTTGGATTAAGAGTCAACACGGTGAATAATTATTGTGACTTGGTTCCAGTATCTTTTCTGAATTTCTCTTGCCTCTGGTATGTCGGGATTTGTATACCACCAGGTGGCCATGCTCGAATTAAGAAATAAACCATCTGCACAACAAAATATGTAATTATGATATTCAAGTCAAATAATAGACCACTTTTGTGGATGCAGTTTCCTTCATAAGTCACTATTTCGGGATCAAAATAATGTTTGTGTAGTTACTTTTGTCATCATTAATAATTCTATTGTAGAAATAATAATCACCCAACCGATTGTTAAGTAGAAATGGTTATATAAAGCAGAAGGTTGCACTAACCACTGGACATTCATGAATAACAAACTAAAGAAACTGGACTAAAGATTTGTGTTTATAATCAGGTTATGTAACATAGCAACGCACCAACCTTTAGTTTGCCCAGCAAGAATGCTTAAATGAAACATACTGTTCTTCAGCTAACTATAGCTGCATTTTAATTTGGCCTAATTCCTGTAGAAGCCTTCCCATAATAAGGAACACTATTATCATCATGGCAATTAATATTCGATATTAATTTCATGGCTTCTTATTTCTGCTGGCAAGCGTGAAACCAAATTACCAGTTGTCCTTTTAAAAAGATAAATCGCAGCTAAAATGGAATAACACTTTAAAAGATAACTTGCTGGAAATTGACAGTGGTCATCTGAATATAGCACAAATTATCAGTTGGATCAATGTGCTGATTCATTGATCCATGCCTTCCTATTTATGCTGAAAAAATTGGTTTCTCACTACCCGTAATTGGTCTCCTTTCTTTCCAGCAGAGTTTACCTCTTCTTTCTCCAATGGCGACCTATCAAAAATATTTGTATTTTTTAACGCATATCTCAAACAGTTCAAAGAGGAATTACTTTACTTTTCATAAAAGTTGATTTCTTTTGCAGGAAAAAGTAACTGATCACGGTGGAAAATAATTAAGAACGCGCTTCAAAAATAATGAAAATGACGACGGTGAGAACAGAACCATCCCAGGTTCTATTTAAGAACAAAATCGCTGCTGCCTCTCTTACAATAATAATGTGGTAAATTTCTGTAGCAGGCAGCAGCAGTGAGCACAAAGTTTCAACAATGGCTACATAAGAACAGAAATATATCTGTGAACAGCAAATGAAAAAAAAATGCTACAGCTAGAAACACGGTCCTCAAATTGTGTGCTGTTGTACGAACATTGTCCCATGACCTCGAGCACCAAGATACCTTCATTGCAGTACTCATTAAGGCCTGGGCATTTGCAGTAAGATTGAAAAAAAATGATTAGATCTTTGAACGACCAAAGCAAACAGAAACTTACAACATCAAAACTCTTTCTTCATATGAGATGCTGTCCAAAAGATAACAATGATTCACGTTCAAGGTTCTTCTACTGCTCCTTATGAAACCAACCCGTGGAGAATAAATTTCTGTTTGGATCCAAAAGAGGTGAGTGTCAACCATGAAAAAACAATGCACACACCCACACACACACAAAAAAAATGTATCTATTATAACTGCTAATTGTTTTTCTTAAGCACATGCAGTCTTAGCTCTAACATATAACGGACAACAAAAAAATACACAAAAGACATGGGAAAAAAATTCCATGAACACAAATCGGTAGTGCCAAAGTGCAAGGCAACAAAAGGAAGCAAGGCATCAGCAAGCACTGATGTTGCAACGACTGTCCAGATAGAAAAAGCTGCATTGCTGAAAAGAAGAAGAATATATGTACTTGTAAATATTTGAGCAGATGGTACATCAATGCTTCAAGCTGCACCCATGAGCTAACTTATGATATGCAGAAAGAAGTACCAGATATGCCTAAAGGCTCATTTCTTAAAAAAATTGACCGCAGGCACCCATCAAAGGGTTATTGCTACCCTTTACAATTTAAAAGGCATCAACCAAAAGGATAGAATGGTTGTATAGTTGAAAACATAGCGAAGAAACAAAACACCTATGTGATGGATATAAATCTTGAACGTCAAGATATGTGTCCTATTATGGTTGTGCAGTACGGGGTTAATTTTTTTAGCCGGAATTGTAGGTGCAGGGTGTACTCGTGCAGAACATATTGACCTCGTCCAAGGTAAAGAGGCATTGCATTCCAAATAGGTGGTTTAATTAGCTGTTTTTGCAGTGGCAATAAGTAGGAAGGTTGAAGAAGGTTGATTCTTCCTGAATATTAATTAAGGTGCCTTTCTCACGGAATATATTTCAGTTGACTAAACTGTAGAAGAAGATGATGGCATCTAATAAAACATGAGAAATAGAAATACTTTTAGGAAGTAATGAAAGGATTCTTTTTCCTAGCACATTGGAAAGGAAGCATGCTTTACATTATGTAATTAATTACTTCTTTTCTGTTTGTCATCAGCATCAGCAGGCTGTTGGCACTGTATACTGCAATAGAAGCCCAAGTCATACTTATTAAGTAGTACAGTAGCTTGAAAGTGGGGGTTGCAGTATATCCATATAGCTAGTTACCGAACTGAACTCAGGATAACAATTGGAATGTAATTAGTGACTGAACTGGGGAAAAATACATTGCATATATCGAGAGAAGTATACCAAGTAAATAATCATAACTGAAATATGTTATAAATATGACTTTTCTAAGAGGAAAGGAAGGTAAGATGAAGGCATTGCCAATGGGGTCTATTAACATCCATGGTCCTTGTATTTTCAATCAACTCTTTTTGCTGATCGATGTGGATCCTAAAATCACTGGTAAAGCTAGCTATTCAATGGCATGGAATATATATACTTCATAAGAGAAAAACTATGTGAGAGCCACACATGAAGAAATGACATAAAACTGCTCAAGTGCTCAGCATTCAGTCATAAAATCATTTTGTCGTAAAAAAATGATTTCACATTGCAATTTCTTTATTCTAATACAAGAACAAGGATATTAAGCAATATGACATTTGGAGGCTGTACATTCTCTGTTGAAGATGATGGAAGCAAATCATAAGGAAACAAAAGTAACCGAACAAAATATAGTGCATCAGTGCTGACAAAAAAAATGTTTCAATACTAATAAATTGAATATATTTTAGGCCAAACCAAATAAATTGCAGAAGTACATATGCTGATATTTAGAAGTCATAAACAAGCTTCCGAAAGTTACAGTGGAGTAATCACTTAGCTTAACAACAATGACTAACATTTCATCCAGCAGAATTTAAACTTTGAGCTCATAGATCGGTTACCGTCGAAAGCTGAAATTGGAATAATACAGCAGCCTCAGTCAGCACCCAGTCCTTGAGCCTGATTGAAGATGAGATGCTATTGACAGCATACTTTAGCGGCCATCCTAATGCCAATAGTAGAACATCAGACAATTGCTGCAGCTGCAAGGTAACTAAAATAATCATCCAGAGTTGTCGTGATGATAGATGTGTTCCCCATGTCTGAGGACCTCTGGCATCAACACAATCATCTCAGCCACACTGCATATCCTCAAGAACAGGGAGTGCATTGTTCTAAGAATTACCAAATATTTTTTGTAGTGTGTCTGGGTCCTGCACAAGGAAAATATGAAAACATTGGACAGTCAATTCAGTCTAATTATCTGTAGTGAGATGATGTTACAGTTACTGTGATGTACGCCAAGTATAAAATAAAAGAAGAGATGAATCAAAATTACTAAGCATGCCTGGCCTAAAGCATAAATCGTTCTTTCCTAATCCCTAATCTCCTTCTAAGACTGAAGCCAGTTTCCAGCACTGCCTTACAAAATCCCCCAAAATTGATCGCACTTGAAGGAACTGGGCAACAGAAATTGACAAGAAGAGTAGGGGGAAAAATATGCACTTTGCACTATGTCCATAGAGGGCATGGAAGGCGAGCAGGGTTGATTAGGAGAACTGCATGTATTCCTCAAGGTCCTCAACAAGCACAAGCTGCTGCTGATGCACTGCCGGCTCGCCTCCTCCAGCCTCCCATCCTCACATGGCCACGCTACCTGGCCTAAGCGTCATCGCCCAGATACCGCTGCACCTCACACCCACGCAGGAATCACCTGATGCCGCAGCATATAGGAGCACTCCTTCCAATCGAGGGCAGACACAATTAACACAAAGCACAACGACCTGCACCAAACAACAACGCATCAGAATAGCACACAACAGAAGATCGAAAAAGGAGACGAAGGTAAACAGTGCAAGAACATACAGTTCAGCGACTCACCTCATCCAAAACCTCCCATTGTTGCAGCAACGACCAAAGAAGCAGAAGCTACCAAGAACGCGAACAGATCGAACCCACCAGCAATAAACCTTGCAAAAGAAAAGGTTCGTTCAGACGACGACCAGGAACAAGATCCATAGACCATAAGAGGAAGAAAACAAAAAACGAAACAGGCGGTGTCTAAAGATCGGAACGAATCCGTACAGCTAGGAACCGATAAACCTAAACCTCTCAGAATCAAACAGAAGCACTCAAAACACATGCACATCGCAGCAATCAAGCGCAACAAGACGAGGACCAAGATGAACGAACAATTCAAACCAAGAGCACAAGCAATCAGGAAAACAGCCCGATCTCTAAACCCAAGCTGACTGCACCCACCCCGCACTACCAGAAAGCAAACGGAGAAGTACAGGGACGAACTCACCGAAGCGCCGCTGCGTAGATCGGAGCAACCGAGAAGAAGAGGAAGGGACGGATGAAATGAGGCGAGGAGGAAGGAAGTGGAGGAGCCGCCGGCCCAAATATCCACAACCGCCATTACTCTCCATTGCACGACGCGCGAAAGAAGGCAGGACGCGTGGCGAAACAGTGGGAGAACGAACCACGAATTGCCAACGGACGACACGAAAACGTAGACTGAAGGAAGAAGGAGGAGACCGCCGTACACAGGAGAATTTTCACCGGACCTAAACTTAACCAGGCCACGTTAAAACGCGCTGATGTTGATCAAATGGTCAAAAACTGCAGCATAGACGTGGCTTGTGTGTTTGACGTGGGTGAAACCGCAGACTAAAGAGGAAAATTGCCAACCAAAACTCAACAGTGGTTTGTATCCACACTCCTCCACACCTCTAGAGGTCCACGATCGTTTATATATATATCACATATAGGTCCATAATTTTTCAACTACATCATCCAAGCCGACGAACTTTTTAAAGTGATGCACTGAAGGTTCATACTCCTTCACCGAGTATTTAAATCCCTCCCTCGCTCACTCTCTCTACCGGGAGCTGCCGGCGGCCATTGCTCCCGATAAGGGCTAACATCGTAGGAAGAGTGTTGTGGACTCCCTCACATCTTTGCCTTGCAAATTTCCCTCATTCGGGTTAGATTCGAGAAAATCACCACCCACCCTCTGACCGTCGAGGAGAAACTTCCCCTCCTCTTCATGTGAATCCTCGTGCACTTGCCAGGAGTGGCAGAGCTTGAATGATATTCCAGGGGATGGGGGACACGTATTTTATAATGCTTAGCTGCTGAAAAATCACTGTTCACTAAAAGGAAATTTCAAAACTCAGGGGGCAGGGGGGGGGGGGCACATGGCCACCTCTGGCTACAGAGAAGCTCCACCCCCTGTTTGCGGTGACGGCGGACGGCATGGCGAGGAGGGCAACAAGTGCCAGAGCGCTCATTGTGCCTGTTGGATCTTGAGTTTGGAAGATTGAGTGCAGATGAATGAGCTCACTCCATATGCATCATATATAGAGGGTGGAAACACGTCCTCCTTGCGTGAGGTTTTCGCCAATGATATATTTGATGGAGCAACCACCTACTCTCTTCTGTTTAGGGAGAATCCTCCTTGCTCTCTATTTGGGAGTATCACGCGTCCCTTAGGGTTCTTTCTTATTGAGTCTGACGGATGCGAGTCATCGTGCTGGGGTTCGCTCGCGGTAGAGATGGCCAGGAGCGTCCTTATGCGTGCGACTGGATAGGGCGGGCTAGCGTCAATCCCCGCACCTGACGAGCAGGCCCTCCCGCCTATCCCTCACCTTGAACTTAATAAATAATTTCTATTCCACAAGCGCACGGTTCACCATTGTAGCACTTCACCATGGAGTATTCCAGGGTTATCGTATTTATAATTTCCACAAGAAAGCATAGTAAAGAATTTCATAAATGAACTACTAATTCAATCAATATAATCACGTCAAACGATAAGAGTTTGATAAGTGGCACTCACGAAGTAAATCCAAATAAAAGAGATTAGCAATTAGTTTGGGAGAGCAGCGAGTAAAGTTTAAGATTTCTGAAATATATCCGTACTAAGTATTTTATATTCAGCACCCTAATAGTCTACAAAAGTCTACTTGAGATCATACAACAGTTCCATATCTGTATATCGGAGCACACGCATCTCCTAGCAGCTAACCCGAGAATTAGGTTCAACTACTGAGGCCGCTACGTGCTATTGAAAACCCTGCCTAACCGACTTTGAACGTGGTGGATTGCAGAGGCCTGAACACACCTGTCACATGTGGGGCTACCATCCTCCGTAAAGCCGGATGCACTCTCACGCCTAACATGATTCTTTGAACCGTACAAACAATCATCCTAGATAATCTACCCCTAACTAACAGGATAGATCAACCATGCATAATAAATCTAAATGAATTGTGTAGGCATCCACCAGCAATTAATCCACTTATATCTACCACACATAGACGTGGAACTAATACAGAAACTTCACTAAGGTAATTACTCAGATTAATAATGTCGACCAAAGGTAATTCCGAATTTAATAAATAGGGAGAGATATTCATAATAATTCTTACAAAAGAGAAAATAAAGATACAAGAGAGCTTTACTCAACTTCCGAAGATGACTCCGAAATCCAGAGCGGAAACTTACACTCTAACTCCCAACTAACTACTAACTAGAAAATAAAAGAGTAATTGGATTCTTCAATGAGGTGGTTCTGCAGCTGCCCAGGGGTATTTATAGCCTCTACAGGATCAGAGGGGGTCTTCTAGCGCGAGGAGGAGTGGCGCGCCGCCAAGGCAGGACGGCCGGCCTAGTAGGGGGGGCCGGCCGGCCATCCATCGAGGCGGTTTGCCACCGCCTTCGCTCTGGACGCTCCTGATTGATTCCTGAAGTCGGTTCCAAAGTCGGTTCGCTTCTGGAGGCGGCAGAACTGGAGTGAGGGCCAAGTTTAGGCCCACTCAACCCATCTTCTGGAGGGTCTGCGGTATTTCCAGCTTGGGCTTTGATGTTCTTCGTGTTTGGACTTCTTTCAGCCCATTGGATTGGGTCTGCAGGCTCTGGGCACAGGACAAGGCCGGCCGGCCTAGGTGGGAGGCCGGCCGGCCTGTGATTTTGCTCACAGAGGCCCATTTTCTCCTTATTTACTCCTGTACTCATAAGTCATTCAAAACTCGTGGAAATTGATTAGTAAAACAAATTAATGCCGAGCTTTGGTGATTTACCCATTTATTTACCGATATGTTGACGGTAATTTGGTGGTTTAAACACCGTCAACAATCACTCGTGGCAGAGATAGCCAGGAGCGTCCTTATGCGTGCGACTAGATAGGGCAGGGCTCGCGTCAATCCCCGCGCCTGGCGAGCTGGCCCTCCCGCTTATCCCCCACCTTGAGCAGAGCTTGAGGCTGGAGAGTCATTTAGTGGTCCATAATTTTGGCTCGGCTCCACTCGCTTGAGCTTTCAAGCTCACCAAGCTTGATAGATATAAAAAATATCAACCATAATTCATCAAAAGAATAATGATTATTTGTATGTTAAATGAAGCTCAATTTATCCTCCACCTTTATTCACTAATAACTTTTGCAAACTTGTTGCATATTATGCTTAAATAGCGAGGGTGATAATCTCCCTAATTTTGCATATTATGCTCAATATGCTGCCTAAACAGCGAGCTCTTCCTTTTAAGCTACTGTAGTTAGCACGTGACTTGTACTATGTAATAAAAAAAATCTACCGTGGTTAGCTTTAATCAAATCAGGAGCCAGCTCCCTCGTTAGCCACCACAGCGCGCGAGCGGGAAGCTACGCGGGCGCGAGGCGCGAGGCCGGGGGATGGGCGCGAGCACGACGGCCTGCTCGCGGGCCACGTAGCAGCACGAGCGCTGGGCTCGACCTGCTCGCGACGCGCCCCTATCCGCTCGTGTCTGGGCGCGGCGACCAGCTGCCTTTTGAGCCCGGCTCCACTGCTGCTAGGCCCACTCCTTAACCAATCAGCGAGCAGCCTCCCTCACCCAGACCTCTATGCACCCGGCTCACATAGACCACGCTCCCCTCACTAGTCCACAACCGACACGGCTCCGTGCACCAAGTCCAGAGAACATATGCAATCCCTCCCATATCTCATCCTTTGTTATTATTCTTTAATAAAAATTCCATGATTCCTTTTCCTAGAGAATATGGCTCCTTCTTTTTCTAGAATTAGAGTTTCGGACAAATTTTGGGAGGCCAAATCTCAAACAATTTCAGCTTCTTTCTCGACCATTCTTTCACCAAAATTCATTTAAATTAAATCTCTATCAATCCGCACCAGTTTCATATTTTTTGGGACTTTATTTGGAGTTTGAGAGGACCCAAATTACAAGAAGCACGAAGGCTGAAATTAATGTGTTCGTTGCACCTGTTTAGACCCCTCTAAAATTTAGCTCTAAAGAGAATCTTATTATTTAGGAGTATTAAATAAAGTCTAATGACAAAACCTTTTTACAGATAGGTACATCTTTACGAGACGAATCTAATGAGCCTAATTAATCTATGTTTTGCTACAGTGATGCTACAGTAAATATCGTCTAATCACGGCTTAACTACCCTCGTTAAATTCGTCTCGCGATTTAGAGGGGGGGTTCTGCAGTTAGTTTTGTAATTAAACTTTATTTAAGACAAGATTCTTTTTGTTTAAACCCCTCTAAATTTTAGACTCTAAAACGCCGAACACGCCCTAAAACGAAGAGCAGGAGGAAGAGCTTGAAGGAAGGTCATAACTTTCCTTGATCATTATATATATATAACCACATCCTACCAATTGCCTCTTTAATAAATACATATATGGTGCTAATTAGAACAGACTCACAAGTGCATGTGTGTACTAACCCAACAACGTTTTTCTAACACGTTTGTGCTGCCATACACCTTAGAGACTAGTGTAAAACACACATCAGAAGAAGAATGGATGGAGGGTTGAGCAAGGCAGGCTCTATCCATCCATGCATGGCAAATTAAAGCAATGATGACGTGTAGGGTAAGGCAGTTGGAATCGGCAGCCGGCAGCACCTCGCAAGCGCAGATGTGGCCGTCCTCGCCGGCGTTCGTGGACTGCCCAACCCAGGCGTTCAGCTCGCCGTCGTAGCGCGGGTTTCCCCCGAATGGCAGCACCTAGTCGCCGTGCGTTCTCCACGCGCCGGCCACGCCGGCCGCCCCCCTCTACTGCTTCCAGTTCCAGAGCGCCATGCATCGCGGCCGTCCCAGCAATGCGTCTCTACTCTGCTCTTCCTCTCGAAGGCTGTCGCGTGCGCTCGCTCCAGATGAACGTTGGTGTTGACGTCTTTGACAAATGAACAGAGCAGAGCTGGAGGTAGAAGGCGATCTCACCTAAATTTAATCTCACCATGCCCCTTATCATGGAGCTCGCCCCACGAAGCAGAGCAGTACATGTTCCCACGCGTCAGAGCGTATCCTTCACCAGGCACCTCGTCTCCTCGGTCGCCGCATGCATGATCTATGCATGCATCACCGTGGCGCGTCCACATGTGGCTGCATGTGGCGAGACCCGTCTCTGCCGGAGGCTGAGCGGCTGCGGCATTTCTACAAACGCGTCCGGTGCCTCTGGCAAAGAAGACGCGACTCCCACGCCGCGATTGATCTGGGCCACACAAAGCCGATTGGACGGTCTTGGGGTACCCAACGGTGGTCACTATTTGAAATAGCAACCATCCGGTCGTTATTCGAAACAGCGACCACCGCCCCTGGGGTCGCCGGCTCCGCTTCATGGCGCGGCTCGCCTGAGCGCCGCCGGTAATCCAGGCCATCCCAAGCATCCCTCAGCCATCTCTGAGCAACCTAGATGCGTCTGAGTGTCTCCAACTTGGGGGCGAGCAAGGGTGGTCGGAGTCTCAAACCGCGCCACCGTGAGCCTCTGCTTCTTGCCATGGCTGGAAAAATAACACCTAGGTCTGGACAAGCCTTCCTCCTCCCTCTCGTCATCAACTGAGGTGTCATTCTCCTCATCATTCATCTCATCATCCGCAGAGTCGTCTTCGATGACATAGACGCTCTGCACGAGGCAGTACTCGCTTCTCCCTCCCATGCAGACGAGCGTGGGGCCGACATGCTTCTCCGTCGGCTCTTCGCTGAACAGCATCTCCTTGCAGAACTTCGGAGCCGGGACGTCGACTGCCCGTCGCCATCGCCGGCGTCGGCACTGGTGGATGCCACGTCGTCGCATGCGCAGAGTCGAGGACGGCCGGCGGCGTCCGAGTCCATGGAAATCCCAACCCACACATCCTGTTCATCGTCAAAGTACGCGTGTTCGGCGAACAGCAGCGCCCGCTCGCCGAGCCGTTTCCAGCTGCCGCCTCCGCCGCCGCCAACCGCCGTGTTGAAGTTGAAGGTGGCGGACAATGAGGCGCGGCGGTTCTCGGCGCGGCGGTGGCGGCGTCTCTCGGTGCTGACAGATTGTCCGCCGTAGGAGGTGACGCGCCTGCGCTTGAACGGCGGGTTGGCGAGCCCCCGGCACCACTCCCACTCCCACTCGCCGCCGCCAGGCGTGACAACGAGCGGCGGGGAGGTAGATGGGGTACACAAGGCTGCGGTCGCGGACGTCAAAGACGGGGACGTGGTGCCTGTGCGCGAGGGGACACACGCCGAACGCGGGGACGGCGGGATGCATGGCGAGGATGCTGGAATCGAAGGCCGCCACGAAGTACGCGGGCAACCCGGTCCGTGCCTCAAACCGGAGGATGGGCGCTCGTAGATGCTGCTAGCCGGTGAGGGCGGGGACGTCGGACGACAAGCCGACCTCGCGGATGCTGTATCCGCAAGGCCAGTCGTCCAGGACAAGGTACACGTGTTGCAGCCGCAGCGTGGCCGTACTCATCATTATTCTTTCGTCGTCGAGTTTATCTCGCACCCGTCCCTCTCTACTCAAACAGATCTGATTTATCTTCCTTGTTTTTTTTGGAACAAATCTTCCTCGTTTTCTTACAGGCGTTAAGTCCACAGAAACTTAGAATAGTATTACAGAAACCCAACTCGTCTGAAGCGGGGGACCAACACTGTTTCTATAGAAGGAAATGGACAATTTTGTAGGTACAGTACATATGGCTACACAGGCGATCATCAAAGACGAATAGGTTCCTCATCAATTAACGGCGACAACGTCCGGACAACAGCGACAACAACACCATGACGCACAGGTTGGAGATAGACTGACAACCTCACCTCCTATGCAGCAACACCAGACCCATCACGCCGGCAGTTGAGGTCCGGGCAATTGCACCTCCAGTGACAAGCCCACTTCAGGCGGAAGCCATGGCTCTGCTCATGACATCCAAAATGGCGAAAGCTCTCTTGACAACAGCCGTCGTGTATGCCTCCGACAACCAAAGATTGTGGACACGCTGAACTAGCGCCGAAATCAAAGACTTGTACAAGGCATCTCCACCCTGTTTAACAAGCTCCTCCTCCACTTGAGGAAGTCGAACCTGTTCTGTAGCCGCAACGAAGGGTTGGGCAGCCTGAGCGCTCATAACGAAGGTGTGTGCAGACACCTCATCGCAAGAAATCGAAGGGGGCGAAGGAACCTCAGTTGATTCAAAAGTCACAGGGTTCTTCGGATCAAATTCAAAAGGAAAAAACTCCCCAGCCATCAGCTCATAAGCAGAATGAATTATAAGTTCACCTTCTTCTGGGAGACCAAGTATTCCCCGCAAGCGATCTGTGTCTCCTCCAGAAGTTGAAATCTTGAACGATCAAAAAGGGGCCTTAGATTGACAGAAGTTGAACGAATCTCAAACTTACTCTTCGGCGACAAACAACCTTGGGCAGCAGTGACATTGCCCTCCTTGTCCTGGATCTCGGCCTCAGAAGGGGCTTCGAAGGCCTTGTCCTGAATCTTGACCTTCGAACCCAGGTCCTTCGGCTCAAAAGCTGAACTGGCACCATCCTTTTCCTGGATCTTCGCCTTGTCCTGGATCTTAGCCTTACCTGCATCAGCTGAAGAGTACGACACTTGCTTCTTGGAGAGGTCCAAACCACCTGCTACATTCGAGGGATTGCTTCTGGACTTTGAGGCAATCGAAGGATTTCTTTTTCCTAATTGAATCTAGCAACGAAGCCATGGCAGGCTCTTTGAAAACAGTTGGCGGTTTAGGAGCCCCAGAAGCAAATTTTGAAGTATGAGCCGAAGCAGCACAAACTTCTGCAGATAGGGGCAAGTGACCTTTGCCAAGAGCTTTGTCAGAATCACTCTTGGAAGAATACTTAGAAACCTTAGCCTTCTTCCTCAAATGCTCTTCACCAGATTTCCGTGAACCGGACATGTTGAAGAATTAAAGAAAAGGGTCACCTGTCTTGAAGAGGTAATCAAACAACAAAGAAACGGCGAGAAGAAAACAAAGGGATCAACGTAGGAAAGGTTTTTTCAGATTGAAACAAGCAAGAGCCACGGACAACATATATTGGGTGGAACTAAGCATTGAAAAGCGCGAACAAACATACATGTGGAAGGATCGAGAAAGCCACGGCGGTATTTTAAAACAAAATTAACTGTCTCTGATTGAAGTTACACCACAATTCATCAACAGTTGAGGGCTAATGTTGGGAATAATGCCGAAGGCTATATGATACAGACGAAGCCTTTCCTCTTCTGGCGAAGGGGCACACACCAGAGCGAAGGCTTGACGAAGAAGGGCGAAGGAGAAGGTCAAAAAGAGCACTGCAGAGAGACGTGAAGAACTTCATTAATGGCTGGATTGTAATAATGAATCTTCCCTCCTCTATAAATAGAGGGGAGGGGATTCCTGTAACGAGAATAGTTTTTTCGGGCCATGAGCTAATGACATCATTTGTGTCGTTCCGAATTCTCTGACGTCTCCACACCCTCCGTCCAGCAACGCGGACAACCAGGGCTCCGACGCTCCGCAACGCCAAGAACCTGAGGGCTTCGTAGATCCGCTCCTTCGTCCAGCAGCGTGGACAGAAGGGAGGGCTGACATAATCAGTGGGCAACGAGACCTCGTCAGAAGGGCTTGGACACAGACTACAGGCAACGAAACCTCACCCGGAGGGCTTCGCACATACAGAAATAGTCTCCAGAATTGTGAAATAATAATGACCAGAGTTTTTATTGTCAGGAAGGGTGTGATTGTTCAAATGCTATCACCCTGTAATTGTATAGCCAATCCAGGGATTCTTATGACACCCTAGTGGTCAAACCTTATAAATGTTTAATGAGATATATATGTTCCATAATGTCATTTGGGGAAGAGAGATTTCCTCTCTTTTTTTTTTAAAAAAAAAGAGAGAGCTCCTGCTAGCACCCATACATTGTCCACAAATCGACACCAATCTCAAAAATAAATTCCCAATAGATAAAAAAGAGAGAGCTCCTGCTAGCACCCATACATTGTCCACAAATCGACACCAATCTCAAAAATAAATTCCCAATAGATGCATCCATAGCACATCCTTATCTTTATGTGTTTAAATAGGGCACAAGAAACAAATATATATTATAAGGCTCCCTCCCAAATAACTATAGACCATCTATTTAAGTAGATCTCGAGACACAAGATGAACTCTTGCACCTTAGAGTGCAAGAGGTCACCAATGTAATACCCTACTTTTCAGAGCCAAAAGAAAAAGGAAAAGAAGAGAAACAAATAAATAGATAAAGATCAAAAAGGGATAAAAATCACTCCAAATTTGAACCTTTTCTAAACCCTTACCTTCCATGAATTTTTCAAAATAAAAATTCACCAAATAATTGATCATGGTTTGAATTTGAAATTTTTGGAAAATAAAATATGTGCTCAAGTGCTTGTGTTCATTTAAATGTTCACTAAAATTTGAACTTTTCGAATTTACAACAAATTAAATAAATTTGTTCTAGTTTGAGTTAAGGCACATTCAATTTTCAAAAAGTTTGAATTTTAAAACCTGCACAATCTTCACCAAATGCATTTCTGTGATTTATTCGATTTGTTTTGAGTGTTTGATCAAACCCTGTTTTTGTTTGAATTTGAAATCTCTTCAAATTATAATCCCAGGAAAAGATCAAATCATTTCTATTTCCTTTCGGGCCAAACTTCCCTTTCTTTTCCTTCGGCCCAGCCCGCGCCCCTTTTCCCTCTCCCTCCCGCGCCGGCCTGATTCGGCCCAGTCCGGCCCAGCAGCAGCCTGTTTCCCCTCCTCTCTCTCACCGACAGCGGGGCCCACGCTGTCGGCCTTCTTCCTCCGCGCGTCGCTCCGCGCCCGGGCCCCGGCCGTCGACCCGCGGTCGCCGCCGCCGCTCCCGCTGTCCTGCCGGAGCGAGCCGCCTTGGCCGCCACGGAAGCTCCACCATAAAAGGCGCCGCGCCCTGCATCACCTCCTCTCCCGCGAGCTCCTTTCTTCCCCTTCCTCCTCTCCTCTCTCCTCCGCTCCGACAAGATCACCGGCGATACCTCCCGTCGCCATGTGAGCGCGCCCTCTCTCCTACCCCCTTCCCCAGCTCCTCCGAGTCACGCCTGCCCCGGCAAGCTCTTCCCGTGCGCACCTTCGCCCGGAGCGGCGCCGCCCTCGAGTAGCTAGGGCTCCGGCCATCTCCGGTGATCACCCTCTCCCGGCCTCCTTCGCCGCCGCAGAGCCCACGGTGAGCTTCGCCGCGACCCCCTCTCCTCTCTCCCCCTCTTCTTTTCCCTCTGCTCCTCTTCCGCGAGCCCGCCGTCGAGCGCCACCCTTCCGCCTCCATCTTCTCCGGCGCCGACGAGTTCTCCGGCCGCGCCCGGCCGAGCCGAGGCGCGCACCGCGTTCGCCACGTCCCCGCGCGCCCGCGCAGCCACACGCGCACGCGAAAGCCACCCTCCTCGCCGATTCCCGTTGCACGCCGCCGTCGCAGCCATCTCCGGCGGGCCCTCGCCGCCGCTCTCCTCCTCTCCGTCGTCGATGCGCTCGTCCACGGCTTCGCCTTCACACGCGCTTCCCCGGCGACCACTCCCCGTGACCCCGCTCTTCTCCCTCGCGCCACCGGCGAGCTCTCCGGCGAGCCCCCGCCGCGGGCCGCCTCCCGGTCCACCGTGGACCGGTGGACCACCGCCCATCCCCGGTCCACGGGCCCTGTGGACTGAGTCCACGGGTTTTCCAAAAGGAAAATAAACCTTCATCTTTTATGACGTCAGCATGACGCATTAAATCCTCTTTCCAATTGAAAGATAAATCCGGAAATTCCAGAAATTCCCCGAACCCTGTACATTTGCAGAAAGACCCCTGAGTTTTAAAATAATGATGTTTAGGTCCTGACTTTTTACAGAAAAGACCCTATACTTTTCTGTAATTACACTCCAGCCCCTATCTTTTTACACTCAGACCCCCAAACTTTTTCATAATTACAGATAGGTCCCTGGACATATTCTGTAATTATACTTGAGCCCTCAAAAACCTTTTTATAATTACAAATCAGCCCTCCAATCTTCAAACGCCCATATCTTTTTAATCCGAACTCCGTTTTGGGTGATTCTCGCGCCCACGAGTTCGTGAAGTCGTGAAGTACCTCGTGGTACTGTTCTTGAAGCCCCACACCAGATCCAGAAAGCATTGACCCCTCAAATACCCCTCACTTCTTATATCATTTCTCGATTAATCCTGCGATGATGATCACGCATGTCGCAAATATCTGCGCATGTAAACCTAACCCATCCTGTGATGCTATTCCACCTAATATCTCCCGCACCCTCACTTCACATCTGAATAACCTATTCATTCTTTTGCTCGCTAGTGTTAAACCTAGCGACCATTCGTACCATTCCACTTCCCACCTAGTACCCTTATCTTATCACAAACAAAATCTCGAACCTAACCTAAACCAACCCTCGCCCAATCAAACCTAACCCATCTTGTGGTACTAATCTGCCTAATATCTTCATTATCACAAACCCTACTTCATCCTTGTAGTCCGCATTCATTCTTATGCTCACTATCTATAAACCTAGCAAACCTTAGTGTCATCTCACTTCCAATCAAGTAACCTATATCAATCATCACTCGATCAAACCTAACCTAGCGTCCTCGCCCAACCCCCTTTTGAACTATTGCTCTGCTCTCTTGATTAATCTTTTATTGGATGTTATTGGAGTATCTGGTGTTTTGATTGCCAGCTGCCTTTATTTGAATTTGGCATTTTATTTGCAGCCATGCATTCATATCGCGCATAATCACGTACACACGCTGCATATACCATCGCCTGCATTCATGCATGTTCTTTTATAGGAATAATGTAGAAGCTTGCATATTAGATATGCACGCAATCACCATCAATCAAGCATATGCATCTCCTCATCTTCACCCTAAGGTGTTCACCCAACGAAGACCATATGCATAACCGCACGCCCATGTTCATATATTAGAGAAAATAGATAACTAATAACTTGTCTAGGTGAATATGGCCCTTACAAGGCCAGGAATATCACCTATGGCATGTAACCTGACATGCATCAAATATGCTGCATCATACATAAATCATGCCTCTCCTTCTTCATCGAGTTTCTTTCGGATCTTATTTGGTTTTCCTCGGTCTTTATTTCTGTTGTTCTTTATTTTCTTTTGCGGTAGTTTATACGTACTGTTTTATGCGCTAGTTAACGCGAGAGCCGAGGAAGAGCCGGAAGAATTCGAAGAGCTGCTGAGGACTTGAAACGCGAAGACCAACCCAGAGATACAAGCTCCAAGTACGAAGAGCAACTCAGAGAATCAAGCCTCGAATCAGAGTTTGAAGATTAGGAAAGCGATTTGCAGGCAAGCTCTAACTCCCATTGATCATGCTGAACCTATGATTACAAATGATCCTATTTAGAGCTTGAATTCAAATGAAACCTGCATGGAATTTAAAATGATTTAAATGCTTAGAATGACCTAAGTTTTTGTTGATTGCCATTCCTTGATGTTGCTTATCCTAAATCCCTTGATAAACCTAGGAATCCACCATCATTAATCTTTAATGATGAGATGGATCAATATGCTGCTTAGGACTCATTCACACTGTGTACTTAATAATCTGCTTCACATGCTTTTGTGAAAATGTGTGCGTGCTTGGTGTTGGGTGAGTAAAGTGAAAATGGGTGGGACGAGTAAGTGCAACCCATAGTGGGGGTATGTTTTAGACGGGTGCAAGCGAGGTAGTCCTCAGTGGGGAGGCTATCTCTGGGACGCTACTCCTCGCAGGAGGGTAGCTATTGAAGATGCTTGCATCGGTCGTATAAGGACCGGTTCTTGTGCCGTCTGGCCTAGCAGCAGTGCAACCACGAGGCCCTATTATGGATAGGGTTTGGAACCACACCCTACCAGTGATCGCCCGGTACCACCAGGAGGCAGGGAGTTGCAATCGGAAGCCAGGAGACGATCTTGACGAGGTTGGCGTCGGATCCGGCAAGTGGATGTTATTGGCCTTATTATGGTTATGTGAAGCCCCTGGTCGTTGATTTTCCGAGGTGGTACCGAGGTGACACTGGGCAGGTACGGGACCATTAGTATCCAGTTTCCGAACCAGTGCACTGGGGAGGACTGGGTACCCTTGTGGGGAAAGTGTACAACCTCTGCAGAGTGTAAGAATCTATCCGGATAGCCGTGTTCCACGGTATTGGACAGTGCGAAAGCCATGGCCACAGTTGATTAGACTCTTGGCGTGAGTACTCCTTGGCGTGTTTTCGGAATACACCGGTTTGGAGCCGTGCGCTGGTTTCCTGCCAGCATAAAATTTGGGAACTGGCGGGAATGGACGCATCTCCCCCGGGGCCAAACAACCCCACTATACTTAATCAACAATACCTGACTTAGTTTGGGAACTGGTTTTGTTTTCAAAACCAACCCTTGCATAAAAATTGGCTTTCCGCCGATACACTGAACCATCAGCCTCATCCTTGATTACCTCCCTGCATACAACTTACCCCTTGTGTTAGGGTTTGCTGAGTACCTTATGTACTCACGGGTTTGCCCGTAATATTTTTTTTTAGTGAAGAGAAGCCCCGTAGAGACGACGGCGACTGGTTTTCGTTCGCACTCAAGTCTGCCTGTAGGCTTGGGCCGTGTTTCCGCTGATTGTCTGCTTCACCAATAGTCGGTCGGACGGACATGGATAGTTCTGTATCCTTGTCGAACCGCCACTAAAGGTGATATCTCAGGTATTATAACATTTACCTATACGAAGTATGCTTTCGATTACCATATATGTCTTCTTGTGCGTATCAGCTACTGATCCAGGGACTGATACATGATGCACAACATGCTCCAGAAATTGGGGTATGACAACCAATAACTATTTTTATTATTTCATATCTTCTGTTATGGAAAATAATTTTATTTTAAGAAATAAATTCACGTGAAGGGATACTATTAGATCCTGATTTTTTGCTGATTAGTTGCCGTGAGAAAAAAAGAACGTGTCAAGAACAAAAAAACATTGGCATTCAAGATAATACAAGATATATAACGTGTCAAGATGATGCATGCAAGAGAACGTGATGAGTTCGTCAGAAAAGGATTTTTTTACGTGTATTGTTTCTCGTCCGTGTCTTGAGTAAAAATAACAAAATAAGTGTGACACTTCGGATCATACCGTACGTGAGTGTGTGTGGGATGCATCGATCGAGGCAGGCATATGTGTGCATGGATGCGTGGAGGTAGAAAAGATTATTGGCACCTATAATGAAAAATAACAAACGTAAGTACCAACTAATATGTATCCATTAATTGCAAAAAAAAAAAAACATGTATCCATTGTTGCAAACAAGAAAATGACGTGACAGTCTGATTTCGCACAAAAAGGTTGCACACGTGTGGACTTGTGACCTCCTGACCGGATTTTGTGGGAGGGAAAATATATAGGGCCGGAAAAGGTGTGGAACTTATTTTGTTATAGGCAACAAAAAGCGTAACGATCGATCTAACAAAAAAAATGTGAGATCGGACCTAATGATCCAAACATTGCATCCGACGATCGAGAAGGAGATCAGGGCGATGAGGTGGGAGATCAAGGCAGAAGGGAAGTGGAGCGCAATCTCCGCTCGAGTGCGATCATTGCGGAAATGGGAAAGATAATAATTCCGATAATTTTGTGTTTTATTTAACTTGTCTCCGAAAATCAACGGCTGATATTCACTTCTCATCTTGCACCCTTAGGTGCAAAAGTTGAGAGAAAGGACTACGCCCTATTATAATTAGAAAGATATATCCCACAGATATGTATGACCACTAAACAAATAGTATTGCATAAATGAGCATCGTACCATATCTCCAATATTTATGATGCATTTCCAGCTAATTCATTCTAAAATTTGGAATAATTTTTGTAGAGAAAATCTGATGGAATACAAGAGAGAAACCATTTACTCACTAGTGCTATAAAATGGAGGCCAAAGAAATCCATGTGGAGAAATTGCAGGGGTCGGAGTAGTTCTTGAAGATGGGCAGTTTCAATTGCCAACATCCTTCTGTCACTACGCCAATGCTCTCACTTCTCCTAACCTTCCTCCTCAACTCCCATATGGCCTTGTGCGGCTGCTACAAGCGCATCTGCAGCTTGGGTGACTCATTCATTGACACCGGTAACTATGTTCACTTGGTTGGCAATAGCTCCTCAAAGTACAAGGAGGCACCCTACGGCATGACATTCTTCAAGCATGCAACCGGCCGCATGTGCGATGGCCGTGTACTAATAGATTTCTATGGTAAAGTACTATGCATAGAAACATATAAACTTTGTGGATTGATACTTTTTTGCTTTGTTCACGATCCTGCATGTGTGTTATTGCAGCACAAGCACTGAAGCTGCCATTGATACCACCAAACCTACCGGAGAATGCTTCAGGACAGTTTCCACACGGTGCCAATTTTGCTGTGTTGGGTGCCATGGCTCTGCCTCCAAGCATCTACAAAGAGTTAAATCACAGTGTGTCACCACCTTGGTGTCTGGCTGTGCAGTATGGCTGGTTTGACCATTTGTTGCAACGGATTGCTCCTGGGGACGGTAATTCTCCTATGGTTCAAATATTTATTAATTCATACTTTCTAGATGTTATACACATACATTAATTTGGCTATTATTATAAAGTTTTGGTTACTTGTTCTAATAGGTGCAAGAAGAAGGCTCCTAGAAGAGTCTCTCATCATGTTTGGTGAGATCGGTAGCAGTGACTACATCTCCTGGTTTAATGCTGATAAATCTCGTGAGGAAGCTAAAGATTTAATCCCAATGGTTGTCACAGCCATAAGCACTTTCCTTGAGGTACTTGTTGATCATTATTTCAATCAAAGAAAATAGATTTAATAAATTCATTTAGTTGCCAAACATTTTAGAGCTTGAATGCATGCATGCAGTGGATCCTCCAATGGGGCGCAAAGGTAGCGGTGATCCCAAACAGCTTCCCCATCGGGTGCTTGCCATTGTTCCTAAACAAGTTCCATAGCCATGAACTCAAGGATTATGACGAGCATGGATGCCTTAGGTGGTTCAACGATTTCGCCTTGGCACATAACAATGTGCTGTTTCGTGAGATCAACCGGCTGCAAGAGCAATACCCTGATGCGAAGCTCATATACGCGGATTACTATAACTAGGCTCAGTGGCGCGCGCAGCGCGCGTGAGGGAAAAGGCGTGAGGGAAAAGTTCAGGAAAAAACAATCTTTCATATCCTAAGGCACGCGTGTGGCTAGAATCTCTTCGGTTGGTCCATTGGTCATCTGCTCTGAGGTAATTTCATCTTCAGCTCGCCATCTGCAATAACGACCACTAAATGAACTAATATAAGGGGAGAAAAAAAGTTCATTAAGCTGGTAAAAATGGCCTTTAACATAAATTCCACAAAGAGGAAATATAGGTATACGATTGCATTAATATATCGCAAAGTTTGCCATTAAGTACAATAGCATTGACGTTTGGTGTGTCAGAGCACTTGGAACAACTTTCTTATAACATTGTTCAGTGCAAATTTGCTTCGATCTAACTATAATGGCAGTGCGTAGAATAGAGTAAGCACAGTAGGCTGCATTCTGTAAATAAGTGATACAATATCCAAATAAGTGTGATGGATATGTGAGGTTTGAAATATTAGAACACTCGCATCATGAGGCTTACTGTGACATAAATGCAACTGATTCAGTAGTCAACAAATAATACTTGCCAACTTAAATAAAAGTCAACAAATTCAACAAAGGATTACATCTCTAAACCGCGTGTACATATTGAATATGTTGACATCGCTTCTATGTTGCAGGATCAATATCTGAACGCTTCAGTACTATACTGAAGACACGCAAAACTGGCATAACCATTTGCAGTTCTAACAAAACTTGACCTATAATTTAACCCCCTAATGAAACTGTAGAGCAGTAATGTATCATTTGCAGTTGATCTAACAATAGTTCTAAAAGACCATTTGCAGTTCTAACAAAAACTTGACCTATGTTCAGTCACCAATCTTGGTCAGAAGGAGCAGAGCATCTGCACCCTTCGTTGTATCCTTCAAACCAGCTAGTCAACCTCAATTTGCAGCTCCTACAATCCGGCTGCATATGTCCAAGATACATTCGTTCACAAGCACATGAGGCTGGTACTTTATAAAGTTTGAAAGGAGAATACGTAGTCTTTATTCCAACAATGGATGACAGAAGGCGGAAACTTTTTTTTACCTTGCCGGCATTTCGTCAAACAGGTTGTGTCCGTCCTGGATGATCTCGTCATCATCGTAGTTGGGGTCTGCCACGGACCACGGCTGCTGGCGTTGGAGCCGGGATTGCCAAGTTGTAGAAGAGGCTGCCGAAGTTGGAGACAGAATAGGAGCATCCCAGCAGCCTCCCGCCGGCATCCTCTTTGACGGTTTGACCTCGTGGCTCTGTTGCTGTTGTTCTGAAGAAAAGAATCAATGCTCCGTTGCGTGGCGGCGGGCAACGCAGCATGGGGCATAGGGGAGGAGGGAGGCGGCAGCCCGCAGCGGTGTAGGGAGCCGGGGCTGTGCCGGCTCACGGCTGCGCAGGGGGAGGCGGGGCGCCGCCGCCGCGCGACGGATCGTCGGTCAGCGGCGGTGGAGCAGAGGAGGTGCTCACCAGAAGATTCTACAGGCCTAGGTGGAAGCAATCAAGTGCGTAAACGGAATCAGTACAAGATTGAGATCATGTATACTAAAGGAATTGAGTCCTAGCTCACCAAGGAACAAGAATCGCCGGCGATGATGACGGCGGCCGGAGTTGGGGAAAATTAGAAATTCGTCAAATTGTCGCAACGGTGGTGGATGAGCTCAAGCTCTAGAGGATAAGGGAACGGGAGAAAGAGAATAACAGCTTGGTCTGCAGCTTTTATAGGAATTGGAGGCGGTTTCTTGCTATGGGTTGTCCATGTCAGTGAGCAATGGAAAGAGAGAGAAAGAGGAAGAAGAGGGGTGGGGGGGTGGGGGGGGGGGGGGGGGGGGTGGGGGGTGTGTGCGCGAGAAGGCTCGGCAACGATCAGCGTAGCACGCGTCATTCCGTTCAACGCCTCTACAGCAGCAGCACAGGGCGACGTCCTCGATGGCGGAGCGGCAGTGGCTGGGCGACGGCGCGGATGTTGACTCTGGCCGAAGGTAGGAGAAGATGGGGGCGGTTCAGGGTTGGGCTGACTGGGCCGTGTTGGGCTGCAACCGGCTGGACGAGGTAAGCCTTTCTTCTTTTCTATTTTATTTTCGGAATTTGATAATGGGCCGGGCAGGCTGGTTAAGCCCAGTTAGGTTTTTCACTATTTTTTTTCGAATTTTCAAACTAGTTGGGACGTTTAAGAATTTTCTACCTACGAAAACGATCTCCAAACATTATGAAAAATTCACAGAAATTAAATCTCTGTGAATCCTGCCTATGATGAATTTTGCAAGATTTTTGGACAAGTAAAGTTTCCACAAAAAAATCAAGGAAGTTCCTGCGTACACGGAATGCAATGGATGCATGAAGTTTGAAATTTCGGAAAAATTCAAATATGAAATTCAAACATAACCTAACATTCATTAGAGTTTATTTACATTGTTTAGTCCTCTAGTTTTTGGGATGTTACAACCCTGGCCAAATTGACAACAGAGAGCTCACCTGGCGGCTTGTGCAGCGTCGGCAGCCTCAATGGTGGCCTGCGGGGCCGCGCCCGATCCCGTCCTGGCCACATCCGACCCTGTCCCGGCCGCTCCAGACCCGAGCCCGGCCGCGCCCTCGACGCCGCCCGCCCCAGCAGGCGCGGCCTAGGTCACGATGTGCCGTGCGGGGTGGGATTCGATCCGGGCGGCCCCAGCACTTCCTGCGTCGAGCTCGTCAGGGGGAGGTGCCAGTTCCGACGATCCTGCGGCGGCGGTGCATCCCGCGTCCATTGCACTAGGCGCGGCGGCGGTAGTCCGCCTCGCTCCTCCCCTGTTTCCTCTCGTTGTCGCTCGGGTTCGGGAAAGGCAGAACGATTCGTCCCTCCTGTTGTATTCGGCAAGGGTACAATCGTCAATTCGCATCGCTGGGAAGAGGCAATTCATGGTGGAGTCTAACAGATCTGACGAAAGGGCCAAATAAGGAACCAAAATTGCGGTTTGGGTCATATAGGAAACTTTTTTTTTTCAAATTGGGCCAAGAAAAGAATGGGGAATTTTTCTAGGGCAAATAAGGAATTTGCTCCTTCTTCTACTCCCAAGTCCAAACAGCACTCATTATCACCCACGCTAGCACAAGGTGAGGCAACACGTGGCAGTCGACGGTCGTACCAGACGGACAAGGCAACCTTGCCACGCTAGGTAAGCAAGGACAAACTATTCTCTCGGTTCCTATTGTCATAGTTGATTTTGTAAGTTACCTTTGGCCGTTAGTTTTATTAAAAATATTAGCCTAAATATGCAAATTTTTATATTATGTTTTAACTTATGATAAAACAAATCATTAAAAACTATATGATAATTTTTTGTGAATAAGACGAGTGGTCAAACAGAACCCAAAAAGTCAACGACGACGACAATTTAAATATGAAAGGAGTAAGTCTTTTCAATTGATGTTGTCTAATAACCTAATGTACTTATCATCTTACGATTAAAATCTCATCAATAAGAAATTACGATAACCAATAGCGTAGGGGCTTAGTTGCCAACTTATCAGTTGTTTTCTTCTTTGAGCTTTGGTGTGCATGCTTCTAGTCTTGTGCCATCAGCAAGCAGGAACAATACATGACATACTAGTGTCAAAACAACCAGCATTAACCACCAACATAGATGGCTTCAGCCGAATGGCAAGGGGCTCAAGCCTCCCTCCCCAAAAAAAAAACAAAGGAACACACACACACACACACACACAACCTCCGCGGAGGAGTGGGAGGACAGAAAGAAGAGGGTTGGAGACCCTTTTGAAACCACCATTTGCTCGCACCAATGGTGATCGTGTAAAGATTGTAAAGATCATAGAATGGATAAAGCTATTAAAAAATTTTTGTGTCACCATTTTTTGTATCTAAAAAAAGCATTAGCAGCCTTGCAAGACTGCTGAAAACACTCTTAACCACATATTCTCTTCTTCTTCTTCTTCTTCTTCTTCTTCTTCTTCTTCTATTTTCTTGAGCAATACATGATCTGTTCTTAGTTGCCTTAGCCACGACCATGTTTTTTTTTTTGTGAGCAACAGCCATTCTCCGTCTTTTCAATGGCCCAGGGAATTGATTCCATACATGGGTCCGCCCATAGGTTTGCACTTGGGCCTAGTCCTTGCCAGGCCTTAACGAAAGCAGCAGGGAACAATCGAGCCTTATTTCCATTTGAGCTGAGTTGATTAATCACGAGCACACATCAGTTCAAGCGTACAGGAAAACACAAGTTGTACCTCTGCAAGCTCACATCACGAGCTCTCATCGTCATGCGATGTGGCCTCCCGGCCTGAGAAGCTATCCACAACGAGATAAGGTAATGAAACAAGCGACGACTCTGATGCTGGTTCAGTTCAGTTGGGCTGTCAATTTCTCGGGTAGTTGCCGGGTCCCGACCCAGCAGCCGGACATAGCTTGGGCAGCTCCGAGGTCTTACCTGGCCGGAGAGCCATGTCCGGTACGGCAGCGCCGATCCTTTCAGCGCCACGCGCGTGCACCGTATGAATTGCTCGCTTGTCTTGTCGACTGATGTGCGAAGCTGTCGTGGCGGCTCCGCGTGTTCTGAACAAGGAACGGATGCGGTGACATGCGCTTTGGGTTGGACTTCAGAACGAGCCTTCAGAAGAAAAGGTTGGGTTTCTGATAAACAATGGACTCAACTTGTGATGGTTGAATGAAAGACTTACCGACACGAGTATAGTAATGTAAGCGTCGGTAAAATTAGAAGGCGAACGTGTACTTTGAAGTTTTCAGCCACTTCAGGCTGCACCTGTCAAATTGTCATGACGAAGCACTGTGTTCTCTGTTGACTACTTTTGGGGGCTCTAGTAGTACGGAAGAAGTTATAAACACGGTCATATCCGGATTACAGTAAGTTTACTAGTGTATGATTTTAATGTGTTCAGTAGAACTTGCGGAGGGGACTTCGATTGAAGTATTCACCCCTTTCAGCCTGTAGTAATCGTGACGAAACACACCTTGTTCTTTGTCGATTTTCAGCACAATAATTGAAGCTGTCGGCTCCGCGTGTTCTGAAGGAAGGAACGGAGGTGGTGACATGAGCTTCAGTTTGGACTTGAGAACGAGCCCGTCGGAGGAAGAAGTTCGAAAACATCTTCAAATTCAATTCTTTCTTTTTTTGACACGAAAACATCTTCGATTCTGAATAACTAATAGACGGAGCTTGTGCTGGTTGCATGAAAGAATTACCGACACGGGTCACGGGTATAGCAATGTAGTAGTCGGTATAATTATAAGACCAAAGTAGTTTGAAGCTTGTCTTCAGACTGCACGTGTCATGACTAGAAACACCGTGTTCTCTGTCGACTGCTTTTGGCTCTTGTGGTAGCACGGACGAAGTTACAAACATGGTCGTTTCTTCTCCATTAAGATAAGTTTGCCAGCATTTACATGTATGGTTATAACATGTTCAGTAAAACTGGCGTAAGGGGGCTTAGACTGAGGTTTTCACCCCTTTCAGGCTGTTGTTATCATGACGAAACACCGTGTTCTCTGTCGACTTTCGGCACAATAATTGATATGTGGTTTGATATATTCAAACCCTCATCAATTGTTTCTTTGGAAGCTTCAGGTTCAAGACGAAGAATACGGTGACAGCACACGGCTTGGAAGAAGGAATGTTTGAGACCTTAGAACAAACAGTCGATCATCGTTTCATTAATCACCCCAAACTAACTTGCATCTTAAAAAAGAAAAGAAAAACGAACAGTTCTGCTTCAGCGCTGCTGATATGATCGAAACCGAAGCTGTTCAGTTATACTACGATGCTTAATGGCCAATGCAATTAGATAATAAAATTATTCTTGTTTTTTGCGATGAAGAAAATAATATTTTTTTTCCTGAAGCTTCGGGTATGACATGTTCAAAGCCTCACCAATAATTGCTTTGGAAGATTCAGACACAAGGCGGAATACGGTGACAGCACACGACTTAGAAGAGGGAATGTTTGAGACCTAAGAACAGTCTCAAAAATTGTTCTGGTTGCATTATTTTTTATAGTGTCAAACTGTTCTGCTTCAGGGCGTAGCTGTTGAGACCAGTTACAGGTAGTTTCAGTTATCAGTATGATGCCCAATGCAATCAGATAACATAATATTTTGAAGAATGGTTTTATTCATCACATTATGTCCCATTCGAATCCAAATCCAACTTTAATTATGTGCATTACATACACTTTCAACGCATGAAACGAATTAAACAAGGGAGAGGTACAAACGCAACACTAATATTAAAACAATCCTTTCCTCCTCTCTGGAAGGAGAATGCATGTCGACATGCACACAGATTTCGTGTACACACATGCGCTTCCCCTTCGCTGACGCATGTACGTGTCCCGTGTCCCTTTCAGTTGAACACGTCGCACTGCTTTCTGATGTTGCCCCGCTTGCCGGACTTGACCCCGACGCGGCCGAGCCGGGTGACGGCGTCGGCGAAGGTCTGGTAGAACGCGTTGGTGCTGTTTGCCAGCGCGTCCACCATGGCGCGCGTGCGGTTGTCGGCGTAGAGCAGCTGGTCGGAGCCGAGCAGGCCGCCGCCGTCCTGCAGGTTGCGGTAGTACTGGTTGTCGAACGCGGCCGGCGTGGCCTGGTCCATGAGCACCATCCAGTCCGGCCCGCCGTTGGGGCACTTGCTACGAAGGAACGCCGCGTACTTGGGGTTCAGCGACGGGTCGGCCGGCTGGCCCGGCGTGAAGTTGTAGAGCCTGTACGCGAACTTGGCGCAGTGCGCGAGGCCCACGCTGTGCGCCGCGGAGAGCGCGACCAGGTCCGAGGTGTTGAGCCCGTGCGCCTTGAATATGGCGACCAGCTGGTCGATGGTGTGGTTGGGCTCGGGCAGCTGGCCTGGCACGTCGCTGGCCTTGGAGCTCAGCCCGTCCAGCCTGCCTAGCTCCACCGGGTAGAAGGGTCCGCCGCTCTGCACAAACGCACAATGTAAGTTTGTTGGAATTAACGTGGCACATAATAACAAACAAGTGTACTAGAGTGTTAATAGTATGTACCAAGGCAATCGCGTCTCGGGCGGCGAGGGCGAGGACGTCGGCGCAGGAGACCGTGTCGGGGCAGGCGTCCTCGACGGCGGCCTTGGCGCTCCTGATCGTCTCGAAGCCTTCGAACGACAGGGACAGGTTGTCGGAGGCGTCCCTCTCGGCCTGGTTGCCCGCCGTCGACTGGATCAGCACCGAGGCGTCGCAACCCTGCGGTGCGTAGTCATATGTTCGGTGTTCAGTTTCTGACGACGTCGTTCACGCAGCAGCATCAAAACAGCGCGCGATCGCTCACCTCGACGAAGCAGTCGTGGAAGAAGAGGCGGATGGTGGAGCCGATGGTCCGGATGGTGCTCTGCATCTTCTGCTGCACCACGCCGCGCACGATCGTCTCCACGTTCGGGCAGGTGCTCGCGTAGTAGTCCGTCTTCAGGTCGGCCGCGCCGAGCCGAGCGAAGCAGGCGACGGCCGCGACGACGGCAAGCAACAGCACCGTCCTCGATGGCCTAGACATCTTGCTAGTTTGTTTTGCAAAAAGTTCTGTGTACCTAGGTGCTGCAAAAGTGGTGGCTATATATCATGGTCGGAGCTCGCCTAAACGATGTGAAGCGACGAAGCGCATCAAGCGTGAAATAAAAGACTCTTGGGCACTTGGCACGCTCTATAGAAAGAAAGCGAGGAGCGTTGACATTTTGACACATTATCGGAGAGAGCTATGTCATGCTTTCAATATTCCATCTGTTGCGTACTGACGGACTAGTAATTACTTGATCTGTTAGAGATGAGGACGGGGCGGGGGGGGGGGGGGGGGGGGGGGGGTCGAGACCGTGGCGACGCGCGGGTCCAGACGGGGCTGCAACGACGCGCGGGGAGGCGAGACCAGACCGGGGCTGCGGGTACCGCGGCGGCGTGGCGTGCCGTCCGGCGGAGGGGAGGAGGCAGACGGAGACCCGTACCGGGTGGACGGGAGGATGAAGGCACATGGTGACAATGAGCGGGCAGTGAAACCAGGCCCGCGGACCAGCCGAAGCATATCAAAGCCGCGGGCCGAATGTGAAGGTAGTTGGCACGCACCGAGAATGCGGGAGCGGCGGCCTCGGAACGCAAAGTCGGTGGACTCAGCGGGAGGGAGGACGCACGCGTCAACCCCGCAGGCGACCACGTTAGTCAAATCGCTGTGGGAGGCTTCCGTCTCCCACAGTTGAAGACTGGTATATGCCACAATGGAACTGATCAAGAATCCAGACAGATTCGGTGAGCATTTTCCTTTAGCGTGACCCACCATAAACTCTTGATTTTGTACATTTTGATCCTAAGAGAGGAACTTCATGCTTGTTGAGAAGAATCATCATATTAGCATTGCTTTTCATGTATATGTAGTATTAAATGGGTTCCAAATGAGCACCTTTGATTTACAATTCCTTGTTTGTTGTGTTGGGCAGGCATTGATGATCCTTTGGTCGCATGCTGGGGGGATGGCCCGTACCATGCCACTGTATACTGCAACAACAAGGCAAAGGTTTGGGGTGACCCCGGCAGATTCGCCAGCTGGGATGGCATGCATATGACAGAGAAGGCATACAATGTCATCGCGGAAGGGGTGCTAAAAGGACCGTTCGCCAACCAACCGCTGCTACAAAATTGCTCGAACTAGTTCTAGTACGAATTGAATGAATCGAATGAACAAAAAAGATGTGATCTTGACATTGGCCAGCCTTTCATCTTTCCATTCCAATATTATTATCCACTAATGATGAATTGAATGAATTAAACATATGTGAACCGCAGGTGGAGAAGTGCAATTACATTTTTTTAGGAGAATCACCACCCTTTATTTGGTTGTATATTTCAGTACAAAAGATTATTCAGTGCAATGGTGCGAATCTAACTATCCACAATCAGGCGGGGTTCCTTTCCATCACACCTGTACTACATTCACACAAAACCCCCTCGATAGAACACACGATCTTGTTTCTCGACCTTTTCTCTGGTTCTTGCTTCCATACATACATACATACATACCGTGATGTATATCCGCTCGTCGGCGGCGGCGACAATTGTTCCTCCTCGTTCTACCTCTCAGCCTCGCCTTGCTTTTCTCCTCCAGCACCCTCATCCGCCGAAATCGCTCGCTGCCGCCACTGGACCATTGGCTTGGCCCTAACTCCAGTGGCCAGCCGGTGACGGGGCCATGCGGTGCTCCCGTCCTGAATCTCCATTCGATTGCACCTTGCGTTGCTGCTTGCATTGTACCAACGCCCATGGTGATCTGAAAATCGGATCTGTGTAGAAGAGCTCCAATCTCAAGTTCCTCTACTTGAAGCTCGCATGATTTCTTTTCATTGAAATTTTGTTTGTAAAAAAAAAATCAATTTCGAAGTCTGGTTTGTGATTGAGTATCTTGATTCTGGATTCATCGTTATCATCAGTTTGTACTACGATTGGGACTGTTGTCGAAATTAATAACTCTTGTCTTGTACTTACATGGTGAAATTATAAACCGAGTTCTGAAACTGTGAACATGTTGGAGCTTTCTGAATTATCAATATTGCTCAAGTCGAATAAATGTAACGGCAACTGTTTGTGTAGAGCGAGAGCACACGAGAGAGATGCAACACACATTCATTCATTCACCCGTGTTGTGTACATATAGGCATACATGTTGAGGCCGTTGGCCGTAACTGACAGCTATAATCTAGCCACTACCACCTGAAGACTAGGACTATACAGTTGAGTGTACATGTCAGCTAACACCCCCTCTCAGTCTGATCATGGGATCACCGTCAACAATGGACAGACTGGACCGAAATGTAGGGAAAGATTCAGTTAGCAAACATTTCGTCAGAATGTCAGCGAACTGTTGGTCCGTGGGAACATGCAGTACTCGAAACTGACCAAAAGCAACTTTCTCCCTCACAAAATGTATATCCAGTTCAATGTGTTTGGTTCGTTGATGATGGACTGGGTTGGCACTCATGTATTCTGCAGACACATTGTCACAGCAACCTTTGCCTGTGCGCATCCGAGCTCATCAAGTAGCTGCCGTATCCAGCAACATTCAGCAACAACATTTGCCACCGCCCCGCTTCGGCGCTTGATCGAGATACCGTCGCCTGGCGCTTTGAAGACCAGGACACCAACGAGTCGCCGATGTAAACACAAAAGCCTGACGTTGAACGCCGGTGTCCGGGCAACCGGCCCAATCGGCGTCCGAGTAGCCGCATATGTCAAATGTTGATGAAGAGCGAAGCTCGAGCCCAAAGGACGTCGTTCCACTGATGTACCTCAGAATCCTTTTGATCAAAGCCATGTGTGATTCCCTCGGATCGTGCATATGAAGGCACGCTTGCTGAACGCTGTACGCGATGTCCGGCCTTGTCATCGTCAAGTATTGGAGTGCGCCCGCAAGGCTTCTGTACTCTGACGAGAGCTTTGGCTTTGTATCCACAGGTGTGGACACTGGCTTGCAGTTCTACATGCCGGCACGTTCGAGCATATCCTCAGCATAGAGCTTTTGAGACAAGAAGAAGCCAGTTGGTGTTCGAGTCACATTGATCCCCAAGAAATGGTGCAGTGGACCAAGATCTTTGATGGCGAGCTCGTTCGGCAGTCTGATGATGATGGCACGAAGCAGTGTGTCGGAAGACGCGGTAAGAACAATGTCGTCTACATAGAGTAGAAGAAATGCTTGTTCTGTGCCACGACGAAGCATGAACAGAGATGCTTGTTCTGGCGGCCGGCGGATGCTTCGAGATGCTCCGCGGCTCCGCCCGCCGGCGCCCGAACCCGACGGCTCGGTGTGGTCGTGGCGGAGGCTCCCCGCGCCGCCATTCGAGTCCAGGAACGTCACCTCCTACGCCCTGCACCTCGACGGACGAACAATCTTCGTCAGCGTCGACGGCGACGACTCGCCTGCCTTGTTCACCTTCGACACGACGGATCGCGCGTTGGAGGATGCCAGAAACAGTGGAAGCCGCACGGCGCGTGGTCGCTGCCGTTCGCTGGCCGCGGGTTGTACCACCCTGAGTTGGACGCCTGGGTCGGGCTCTCGAGAGACGATCGCGGCCGGCTCTGCTCATGCGACGTGATGCCAGCAACAACAATCTCTGAGTCTGACGATGCTAGCGACAACAAGCAATGCCCGGACCGGAAGCTCAACTGGGAGAGGATGTTCAACCCGGAATCGTATGAGAAATACTTTGGTGCGACCCTCGTGTACATGGGAGGAGCACGAAGCATGTTCTGCCTCGTGGAGAGCATCTCAATCAGAGATGATGACGATTCCGATGACGAGATGGACGACGTTTGCAAGATGGAGAAGGAGGAGCAAGATGCGTCCCGGTCCACCAGTAGCTGTTGGATTCGACTCACGACGTTTTTTCTGAAGTGTGATGGGAGTGGGAACCTGACGTATGGCAATAGCCACCATGTTCGATGCTACAAAGCGCCTGACGCGGCTACTGAGCCAATGCTCAAGTCTCCCGTGGCGTTTTGGATGTAAAAATCATGGCACCACATGATGCCACGCCAAAGTGTTCATGATATTTATTTTTTGTGACGATGGATTTCTTTTTTGCATGACTACTATGACTTTACATCAAATTAATCTTGCAAAGCTATAAGCCCGATTTTACATCAAATTAATGTTTATGCAAAATACAATTGTATCCACCCAAGATTCAATGCATAATGTAGGACAAACCAAGATGAAGATGAACCCTAAAAAGCAAATAATTTTGGATGAATTACACACGTCACCTCTGCAGTACCCATAATGGAGACAAATTTCAGTGCGCCTAAAAGATGAAAAGATATTTTTTCTTTTTTGAGATGAGAAATGTGTCTCTGCAATACCTAGAATTGGTGACAAAAACAATGGAGGCATGACTTTAACAAAAGGAATGTGGTGAGGCTTACTCTCTCCATTTTTACTTTTTTTTTTACATTATGACATCAGAATTAGTGCGTCATCGAGTATTTAAATCCCTCTCTCAATCCCTGGCAAAAAATAAAATCCCTCCCTCGCTCGCTCTCTCTACCGGGAGCGGCCGCCAGCAATTGCTCCCCATCAGGGCTAACAGTAAGAGTGTCGTGGACTCTCCCTCTCATCTTTGCCCTGCTAATTTCCCTCGTTCCGGTTAGATTCGAGAAAATCGCCCACCCTCTGACCGACAAGGAGTAACCCATCCTCTTCGTGCTTCGTGCGACTCCTCGTGCACTTGCCAACAGTGGTGGAGCTTGAATGATATTCAGGGCGGGGGGGGGGGGGGGGGGGGGGGGGGGAGGGGGAGGCAGGTTAAGTGATAAACCTATATTTACACTAAACTTGCGCATTTTATAGTGCTTAGCTGCTGAAAATCACTTCAAAACCCCCAGGGGGGGGTGGGGGGGCACATGCCCACCTCTGCCTACTGAGAAGCTCCGCCAAACTCATGTACCAAGGCATCAGTTCGGTGGGTTCACAACGCCAGACCAGCTGCCATGGACGTTGTTGCAGAATGAGATGGTGGCTGGCTTGCCACGGTAGGTGAGCCGGATGTCGTTGAGCTTGATTCCGCTGCACGGCTGGCTGGCGCTGCAGTCCAATCGTATTGCCACCGCCGTAGTAGAGGAACCACTGATGTCATCATAGTTGACATCAGTTATCTTGACCATATCGAATTAGGATATCATAGTTTGCTCATGACACCATATCGAATGAGGTATTAACACTGCCATACTTTGAACTGAAAAGAGAAAAATGGCATGTCACCTAGTTTGAATCCATAAATTCACTGTATGCAAACTGAGCATCTGTGTCATTGTTCTGTTGGCGGTGAAGGGCTAGAGTGAAAATGCAGGCTGATCTGTCCTTCTTAGTTTGACTTAGGACTCACCTGAATCATCTAATGTTGCATAAGTTGTAAGCAACAATTTACAGACCCAGCCTATTGATACACAACCAAGTAGCATATAATATCAATCGATAGCTTCTGTCGTTTGTTGGTTGGATATATATCAGGAAAATACACCATTGGTGTGAGGCAGAATAAGGTTAAATCAAAGATCATACCGAATATCTGCAAGGAAGATCTGCCGGCATCAACTGATTTTTCTGTTCACACCATGCACTGCAAGTAAAATAGCTTGGATCCATCTTTCAGCAGGCATCTGTTTGACAACAAACCAACAAAAAAGCCCGTAATAACAGCAGCTAATATGGCATTGGTAATTAGCAAAACATAAAACACAGCAGGCATGGACCATATGCAATGTAACCCATACAATAAAGGGTTGTTTTGCTTAGCCAAACTGGGGAAAAGAGAGTAAATTTAGTAGAAAAAAGGTGCCAGATTCATTTTAAAAAGTGAAAACTGCATAAATGAAAAACATAGAACTAATAGGGAAACAGATCCTGTGAAAAAAAATCAAACAACACTCCTTAAGAAGACAAAACATCTAGCATTTCTGGTAAGCAGCCGTTTGCAGTACGCAGTATAGGTTTTCAACTTTTCATCTATGAAATATCTCATAGGGCAGATTGACATTTTTGTTCCCATTCACAAAGAAGAACAGGAACCCAAAAAATGGACATGGCACCCGAAGAACGAACTGTTTTATGATATCATCCGTATGCCAACAAAAATTAGCCATGACCGGTGTTACCCCAAAGCACCAAATTCATCCCATGGTAAGCAATTAAGAAAAATATACATATGAATACTAAAGAAACAACTAAATATGGCGTGACCTCTCTGACCAACCCATGGTATGCATGACAGAACAATAATTTTTGCTACAGCAGAAAATTTGTAGCCTCAGCAACATCAACGTGTGCAACAAAAGTACAACATGCACAAATACTATGTTCTAACCGAGGGAAGTTTGAGCATTTTAGTATAATATTGTATAAGCTGCTCTGGACGTGAGACATATAATGGGACAAAGTTGCTCTGAAATTAAGGAAACAACAAATTTTCAATCAGCAATAAAAATAAATAGTTGCATTGTTAGTTTACCTGTTCGAGCTCCATTTTACGATGGTCTGGTCATCCGGTAACACAGTGCCTGCAACAGCACTAAACTGATTAGTTGCGTGTTCGTTTTATTTAGGACTAAAGTTTAGTCTAAAGTTCTTGTTATTTAAAGGTATTAAATAAAGTGTAATTACAAAACTTTTTGCAGGAACCTGGGCTACTTTGCGAGACGAATCTAGTGAGGGTAATCAAGCTGTGATTAGACGATGGTTACTGTAGCATAACTGTAGCAAAACATAGCTTAATTAGGCTTGTTAGATTCGTCTCGTAAATTAGCACCCATCTGTAAAAAGATTTTGTAATTAGACTTTATTTAATACCCTTAAATAGCGAGATTCTCTGGACTAAACTTTAGTACTAAAGGAAACTTTAGGGTACGTTTCACTAAAACTGCTGTTGATTCCTGCTGACAGATGCTATAAGTTTGCAAAGAACTGTACGCGTTATATTAAAAATTGCAGGAATGTGTCAAGATTGTTTCTTGTTTCCTTTTTAGTGTCCTGAAAAACTCTATATATAAAGAGAGTCACTGAATAAATTTTCCTAGGTAAGCAACACAGAAAGACACCGCATGAGTAACCAATGGTAAATAACCGAAAAAGATTTCGCAGGCTATGAATGCACTAATTTAATTACATAACCAAAGCTTAAGATAGTTGAGTTCAAAAGAAAATGCTTAAGATAATTTACTATTTTCCTACAGCGAACAACTTATTACCTATGTCTGCTCTTCTTCCTGCAGTTAGGTGGTCTGGGCAATGACCCCTGATTTCACATACAGAATAAGTTCAAGGAGACTATTTCGGCATATTTCAAGGGAACAATCTGATAGGAAGCATTTTCTTTCCCAAATTACAGTAGAACATTGCATTTGAACCTGTAACATGGAACATTAAGGAGGAGAAATAAAAATTTATAAAGTAGTGCAGTAAAATATTGGTAAAGCGGAACCAAAAAAAAAAATATTTAATGCAGATGATCACATCCAAGAAGGCACATAAACCTCTATCAAGGTATTCAGGGTTAAAATTCAAACCAATGATATAGCAAGAGAGGAACAAATTAAGGTGAGCAAGTAACAAAGAAAAACTCTGAAACTTGACAACCATATGCTTCAGTTTGACATGGCTAAATATGAACGATGATATTGTAAAACATGGTCCCAGTCAAAACAGTCCTAAAACATGGCATATGTTGTACAACATATCCCACTTATTTGCAGTAAGTGATGCATTTCTGTTATTTTTATTTACATCTACATAGTAAAATATCGCTGGGCTCATTGAATAGATTCAACATAAATCTCACTCGAAAACCGTTCTCCTGTATTAATATGGCTGTCCCAATATTAAATACACCAAGTTCTCAAGTTTGCTCAGTAGATTTATAAACTGAACTTTCTAGTCAGAGTCTCAGATCACCATTCTCTACTAAACGGAACTGCAAAATGCCTCTGCTCACTGCAATATTCATTGTCCAAGTGACCTTACCTGCCATCAGAAAATATTCACGGTTGCTGATCTAAGTGAATGCTTCAATGTAGCTCTGCCATCAGAAAATATTTTGCATACATATGTACTAATATTAGCAAATAAATCAGCACGAAAAATAGCAACAATGCACAGAGATGGAGGTTGTAAACCAGGAGCACTATTGCAGATCTTTATTACCGGTCAATTTTGATATCTTAATCCATACAATTTTTTTTTGTCCTATTCTTCTACCATAAGTCACTCTTTTAATTTGCTCATAATGTTTTCAGAATCAAACACCTAGCAGATAAAAAGTAAACGTCCACATGCTGATCTAGGCAGTAGAAGGTAGGCAACAATTGTCCCTACAAAAAATGACTGATCTAGTTGGGAAGCGAAATAAGTGTATGTTGCAGTTACAAAAATACCAGCGATAGTTGCAATCCGTGTAAACAATAAAAAAAAAAAATCTAGACGTGTATTCTGTTGTTGTGAATGTAGGATGAACCGAGATGAAGATGAACCCTGAAAAGCTCGGTGCGCCTAAAAGATAAAAATATCCATTTTCTGGAGAATTACAAACGTCACCTCTGCAGTACCCACAATGGAGGCAAATTTCAGCGCGCCTAAAAGATGAAAATATATAATTTTTTTGGATGAATTAGAAATGTGTCTCCGCAATACCCAGAATTGGTGACAAACAATGGAGGCACGACTTTAACAAAAGGAATGTATTGGGGCGATATTGCATCAACAATGCACGATAATATTTTAGAACCTATAACTATGTCTTTTTTTTTAGAGTTTTCAAGTTTCCAATTTTTGTCTAGTTTTCACGGGATTGCACCCAAATAATTCAGGTGGATCAGAATCGGATTGGAGGAAGCCCAAACGGCACATGATCGACTTCCACTGTACGATGCGAAAACAAGCGTGCCTTATTACTATCTGCATACGAACACACATCAGATCGACCAAGATATATAGACGACGGAACGTGATGGACCATCGTGTCGTGATGGATCATAGATGACGGAACGTGATCGACCAAGATAGATAATGATGAGGACATCACTCCTTTGGATACAAATAACACTCCTCTGCTGGACATTCAAGGAGCAATTACTAGAGCTCGTGCCCGTCAATTGAATTTAGAGGTGAACTCGTTCTTAAATAAAGCTTTATATGTGAATGTTGAGAATAGTATACTACCTAATGATTATATTTTACTTAGGAACAGAGGAGAGGACCAAGAAGGAGATGGAGAAGGGCTTAGAGGCGGAGGAGATCAGCAAGGGCGTCCAAGTCAAGTTGGAGGTCCAATTCAAGTCGACTTCGAGTCCGTTTCGGAGTCCAGGAGCAGTCTGCACTAAAACGGTCGCCCAGGTCGCATACGGGCTCGGTTTTGGATGTTCCACATATGGACAGAAAGATAATTTTATAAGCTTTCCAATGCCGCCGGTCTCATGTCAAGATGTGTCCGGAGTCATCGGGAATCATCAAATCAAGTTGACGTCCAGAATCTGTCTCGGTGCTGCGCCACCGTTTTTGGCCTTTGGGCCGTGTATCTTGTGTGAGCCCACTAGGGGTGCGTCCAGGGGGTCTTGCACGTCCCCAAGTCTTTATTAGCAGCCGCCGCCACCCAAGTTAGGGTTGGGTTTTGCTTAGATTATTCTGCTTTGACAGTTTCGCCGTTCATCGGTTTGTGAGACCCCAACTTGTGAGCTTAATCATTCATCTTTGCAAATTGTGTTGCATTCTCTTTCGTTCTTGCTTGTGTTCTTCGATTCGCAGGCAGGGATTAGCCTTCTGGGCGAGGTCAATTGTGCTAGCACATTTGATAACCATAGGAGACGTGGTGCTGCGATTGCGGGGTTTCGGATCGTGTTGTTCGGAAGCCGGGTCGATTTGTGTCAAGTCTCCACCAAATCGTCGTTTACCAGAACCTATCGGAAGATCGGGCACCCTTGTTCACATCAAGTGGTAATCAGAGCTTCAGGTGCACCGTAAGGTTCGCCTCCCTTTAGTTTAGTTTTTTTTCGTTTTTATCCTATCATCCACGAAAAAGCCAAAAAAAAATTTTTAGTTCTAGGGTTCATCCTGTCCAAGCCGTGTTTAGCCTTTTTGCATAATTTGATTTCAGAGTCCGTAGTGTTGAGTTTGCGTCCTAGTCGTGTTTTTGTTGCTGGTGTTAGTTCGTGTTTGATTTCAGTTTGTGATTTTTCCATCCGCTGCACTCCATCGTCGAAACCCTAGCCGCCACTTTCCGCATTCCGCCTTTCATATACATCCCACCCACCACACCCTGAATTTGGAACCCTGTTTTCACCATATTGTCAGTGCTTTGATTCATATACATCCCACCCACCACACCCATACACCGCTGCATCCATCCGATTTCGTTTCGTGCTACCCGATTTTGAGTTTTGCCTCTTTGCAAACCATAACTTGAGGTACCTTCAGTAAAACAGGCATAACTTTTCGCTCGGTGCTCCGAAAATTCTCAAATTTTTACAGCAGCTTCCTTGCTCCAAAAGGGCCAAAACAACTGGCCAAAGGCCAGTTGCCTTTCTCAAACTCCCGGAAAAAAATCGGGAAGATAATTAAAAAAATTGTTGAACCAAATTTTCGGTTTTCAGAAATCGCTCTTGATTTTCTGTAGGCCGCATCTTAACTCCGTTTGAGCTGATACTTTGTGGTGTTCCTATTCTTGTGCTCCTGGTTGAGAAAAAAATATAAAAAAAAATAAAGCAAAAAAAAAGAAAAATTCGTGATTTCTACTAGTCCGTCATTAGTGACGCTTCAAAAACAGCCACAGGAGGCACATAGGGCACCCAGAGTCTGTCATTGCCTGAAACTTGCTGTTCTGCCTTGTCCTTTTGCTGATTCTTGTTTTCTGCTCCTTGTTGTTCACTTCTGAAATTTGATACGAGTATACCAGCAACTAGGACCAGTGCTTTGGACATTTATTCAGCATTACTATCTGTTATTGAATTGTGTTCCACTCACATATTTGGCCTTCCTAGCTCCACATACTTCTTCTGGACAACACAGGTTTCTACCTCGCAATCGCCGGATCACTTCTTCCAGGTATCCTCTGTTTTGCTTAGTAGAACCTTGTAAGAACTTGAGTTGAATCTGCCTTTTGCTTCGAGAGAGCCTCCACATATACAGTAGCTTATAGGGATAACCCTTACTCTCTATTGTGCTTCTCTGTGTTTCTTTGTTTTGTTGCCATGGCAGGTTCAGGTAAAGGGGATGATGATGGAGGAGATAAGAGCCCAAAAGACTTCAACGAGTGTGTTAGCCAAGCTCAGCTCCAAGCTGCTATGGAGAAGCTGAAGGAAACCATCGCTGAAAAGATTGCTGAAGAGGTTGCCCAGGCGGTCACCGACACCATCAACGGCCTCAACCTTGGAAAAGCTCAACAACAGTTCACCCACGACGTGGAGAGACTGGACAAACGCATGTCCACCATCTCTGGTAAGATAGACGAGCTGGAGACAACCATCGCCGCCGCTCAAGTTGACGATCGCGAAGAGAGACTGCGACATCGCCTTCGCCACAATACCCAAGGTATGGGTAACCAAGGTCAGAACAACCGTCCCCCTGATGATCCTTATGCTAAGATCAAGTTAACAATTCCTTCTTTTTCGGGCAAATATGATGCTGATGGTTACTTAGATTGGGAGATGACGGTAGAACAAAAATTTAATGCCCATCTTGTTCCTGAGCAACATAGAGTTCGACAAGCTACTAGTGAGTTTAAGGACTTTGCAATTGTTTGGTGGAATGGGTTAGCTCTTAGCAATGCTGTGCCTACTACTTGGGAAGATCTTAAGAGAGCCATGCGTGATCGTTTTGCCGAGTGCCTCAGTTTTGGCACTCGGCAAAGAATGGCACATTTGCCGAGTGCCTCAGTTTTGGCACTCGGCAAAAATCGGAGGCACTCGGCAAAAAAAATCGACAGATTGCAATAAAATGTTTAAAATCACTGCAACCTGGACCAAAATCACACCAAATCATACATATATGCTCATCATCATTATAGACACATACACATCACCACCATCATCATCACAGGCATTTAAATCATCACAACACATAGAAATCTCCACAAATACATAGAAATGGTCCAAATAGTGATAAACCAAGTCGTCGACAACCACAAGCACAAGTTCATCAAACGTAAGCAAGCACAACTAGTTGGTTCATGACATAAGACTAGAAATACAACTACAATCTACATCGGAGGGCGATGATGATAAGGATGAAACGGAGAATAAGCATTGGGAGGGGAAACCGACTGATTGTTCAATCCCGCTGATATGTTCTGCAAAGAGGAGATATTACATTATTAACACAAGATTCTAGATAGACGTGCCGACAGGAAGTGGAATGAAACTACAAGGATTTAGGTAGACTCACCGGAGTGCCCTGACTCGGACTCGAAGTGGATTTAGGTAGACTCACCGGAGGAAGAGGTAGTGGCGGCGGTTGCATGCCACCACTGTGCCACTGGTAAAACATCGCCTGCATTTGCCGCTGCATCTCCTCCTGCATCCTTGCATTCTGTTCGGAGAGCCTCGCATCGTACCTCGCCTGCTGTTCCTGCAGCTGTGCCTGGTACTTCGCCTCCTGTGCCTGGAGCTTCGCCTCCATCTCCTCCCGTAGTTGGGCCTACAACATGTCATCCAAATGTTACAATGCAAAGCAAATATATGTCTCAAATCCAACGAAACGACGAATAGAACAGAAATAACCTGGGCTTGGTCAAACTGAATCTGTGCAGCGCTTGGCCGTGGGCGTATGGGCGGGGCTGAGGACGAGCTCCTCGCTCGGATCTCAGAGAGGGTGGGAGTAGAGGCCGTGTCCAGTGTGCTGTCCCCAATCCAGTACCGGCCATGCTTCTTACCTCCACCCACCCTCATGATGATCTCTCCATCAAGGTCCTCGGTGCTCGGGTTCCACTCTGGCCCGTGCTTCTCCCTACCCATCTCGGTGTACTGACTGAGGCGAGTGTGGACGGTGGGGTTGCTGTACGCCTCGGGGGGGTCCTCCGGGTTGTAGTCGACCTCGATCGACGTCGCCTTGCCCTTGTGGGCCATTGCCCAAGCCATCAACGGGGGGCACTCTCGGCCCTCATGCGCCCGCGACTGGAAAGAAAACAGAAAGATGATTAGAAATTATGCAAAATTGAGCGTTTGTAAACAACGAAATGAATTCGCGTACCCATCTAGTCGCGTACTCATCAAGGGTACGGTTGCCTTGATGGTGTGCTGGACCAGGCATCTTCAAACGCCGCTGCCGGCAAGCTTCGTGCGTCTTCTGCCACTCGGGGTCGCACCACCTACTCACAAAGTACTCCCAGCAGTCCCTGTGAGAGGCGCACCACCACGGAATCACCTACACGTCATTTGACAAAGTTAGATGTTAGTTATTGTGAAACTATGAGAATAACAAATTAATCGTACTTAATCAAGTATAGAAAACATGAGAATGTCAAATTACCTGCATGTATTGTTCTGCAGCCAGCCATATGGTCCGAGCCGCCTTTTTCTCAATCTTCCTACCAAGTTTTTTTGCGTAGTAGGTCCTCACGTCCTGGACGCGCGCCTCGTAATGCATGTCCGTAATGAGTTTAGGACATGCATCGTACGCCCGACGCACCGCACGGTCCCTCCATTCCGGCTCGACCCTGAAAAAATCCTGCACATTGACGCGATGTATACTTTCATTATTTGAAGAATATCCAATGAACGAGATGTATTGACCAATTCAATGTAAACAAGACTTACCCACAGCTCTCCAACTACCCGGTCCGCCACGGTGCGAAAGTCTCTCCCATCCTCGTCTGGGACATCAGCGACGCGTTTGTAGTGGGCCCACGTCAAGGCCGGCTCCTGCCCCCCGTCGCTCAGTGACACCATGCCAGGAAAGTGTCTCCTGCACAAAAGGCCGAGGATGCCGGCAGGAATACGTTCGTGGTCACCCGGAACGATCGTCTCCCAGCCCCTGCACAAGTGATCAAGACCATGATTAGTTTCTATTTAGATTTGAAACATAGCAAATGACTTAAAAGTTAAAGTTACTTACTTCTTCCCTTTGGGTCGAACCAACGGGCGTCTCTCAACAGGGATCGGTCGCTTTGGAAGTCGTGCGGGACCTCGCTCCCACACTTTCGGCACGTCCTCAGACGCCGCCTCGTCCTCCCCGTCCTCCTCCTCCTCCCCGTTCTCCTCCTCCTCCTCCCCGTCCTCCTCCTCCTCCCCGTCCTCCTCCTCCTGCTCCGGGGCCTCCTGCTCCGGCTGCTCCTCTGAGGCCTCCGAGGCCTCCTGCTCCCGCTCCTCCTCCGACTCGTGCACGGAAGGAGCAGGGGACGGTGGCCTCGACCCCCTCACTCGACGCCTGCCGCCACCTCTGCAGCCTCGAGCCTTGACTCGACTACTCCCGCTCCCAGACCCCTCAGCTGCAGCGGACCGCTTCCCAGTCGCCTTTTGGTACAGGGACGTCACCGTCCTCATCACACCACCACCCTTGCCCACCATCTTTGATCAATCACCTGCAATTAACAAGATTAAATCCATCAGTATTTCGAAATATATGCAAAAAAAATATAACATGTAATAGAAAGTAACATAGTATTGCAAAAATTAAATTAACTACTACGGGCCATACATGTATTAGAAATAATCATCAAGATCAGGATCTTGTGCATTGTTTGCCTCATCATCACTATAATCATCAAGGTCCATATCATGTTGCACGTGTTCTGAAGGCGGAATGTCATCGTCGTCTAAATGTAATCGCTCAAGTAATTTCAAGTCGTTCGCATTATGAACCTCATCTCCAGCATCGTCATCAACAACCGTTTCATTGTCTACTTCCGTTTCGATCTCTTCGGTTAAGTCTATCACAAAACCCCCTTCTAGCCCATCTTCTTGGAAGAACTCTCCATCGACATATGTGTTTGGGTCTACATTGTAATCTTCATTGTTTGGGACCGGTAGTTTGCCGTGTGGCGATACCTTGTACACAACATCCCAACCCTTGAGACGGTCGTCAGTTTGGCACGGGTATGGGAGATAATAAACTTGTGTGGCATGTTGAGCAACAATATATACATCGTCTCCTGGATAGACGGATGACTGTCGAATTTCGACTAGCCCAAGATTAGGGGTCCGTCTAACTGCTTGAGGATCAAACCAATGGCATTTGAATACGACAAGAGGGAGAGGCTTGCAACCATCAAAACAAATTTCGTATATTTCTTCAACTCTTCCATAATATTCGACCCCATCGTCACCAGGAGTAAAAACTCCGGTGTTAGTGGTTTTACGATTAGGCCGATTCTGCTCGTAGCTTGTTGTGTGAAAGCGGTACCCATTAACATCATAGCTTTTAAATGACTTGACCGCATAAAGACAGCCCTTGGCAACCTGTCTTAACTCGGCATTCATTGTCGCTTCGGTTCGGGCCTGCAAGTTCAAACAAGATAGTTAGCTACATTATTTGCACGTACGAGAAACTTGTAATGTCATACTAAGAAAATGCTAAATACCTTCCTATTGAACCAAGAAATGAAATCGGGCGATCCATTTCCTGCACCGTTGCAAAGAAGGGTATCGACATCATGTGCGGTAGGAGGCACTTCATCATGCCAGAATACATCAAGAAATCCCCTGTAGCAATGAGGAACAAGTGGGTTGGATGTGGAACAAATGGGTTAGATGTCTAATTATGAAATTTGTTCATAACTTACTTGATGTACACGTCCACTTCTCTTAGGTTGGTCAGCACATACAGCATGATCGTGTGCCACTCTGGATATGTCAAGTTCTTCTTGGTCGCTTCACCTCCGCGCCCGTATTGCCCTTGGAAAAGGCTGAGGGTCGATTCATTTTCGTCAACGTTGTAACGAGAGGGTGGAAAATGCACACTCGGAAGGTTATCAGAATAGTATTTTGTTGTGAAGTTTGACACCTCCTCCAGAACGTGTGCCTCTGCAATGGAAGCTTCAATTTTGCATTTATTTTTACATTTCGTTCGAAGAACCTTTTGACACCGCTCAATTGGGTAGCACCAACGGTTCTGCACAGGCCCCCCCATTCGAGCCTCATACGGAAGGTGCAAAATCATATGCACCATCGGAGTGAACAAGCCTGGTGGAAATATCTTCTCCAACTTACAGAGCAACACAGGCGTCATTTTTTCCATTTCTGCAATCACGGAAGGTGATATCTCCTTACCACAAAGCTGGCGGAAGAAATAGCTCAACTCTGCCAGCACTTGCCACACATGATCAGGGAGATAGCCTCGAACCATCACGGGAAGAAGCCGCTGAATCCACATGTGGTAGTCATGAGTCTTGACCCCGTTGATTCGCATAGTAGCCAAGTTCACTCCCCTACTCATATTCGCTGCGTACCCATCAGGGAACATTAACGTTTTGAACCATTCTAGTACTTCCTTCCTTTGGGGCCTCGTCAGGACGAAATCCGCCTTAGGTTTTCTCCATGACTTGCCGGAAGCAGGAGGCGCCATGTCTAGCTTTGGTCGATTGCACAAAGTAGCTTGATCGACTCTTGCCTTAACATTGTCCCTTGTCTTATCAGCAATGTCCATGATTGTTCCGAAAAGTGGAACGCCTAAGCCATGTTCAACGTGCATTAGGTCAATGTTATGTGGAAGAAGAAGGTCTTTCATATACGAAAGCCTATACAAGCCACAGATCTGAGTGAAGGCATGTAGCTCACCATATCCCACAAAACCACCGTCTGTTTCATCGACCTTGAGACCATCTAACATAGCACTCACCTGCGCACCTGTCAAGAACTGCGGTGGAGGGTTGAGAACTTGGACACCTTTCGTAAAGTTCTTTTTGTCTCTTCTGAATGGATGGTCAAGAGGGAGGAATTGTCGGTGTTGGTCGAACGAAGAAAACTTGCCACCCTTCTTCAACCAAATCCACCTTACAAGATGCTTGCATACCGGGCAAGGAAACTTTGAGTGAACGCCCCAGCCACAGAAACAACCATACGCCGGCATGTCATGCAGAGAGTAGAAGTACCAAACATACATTCTGAAGTTTGTCTTTGTAGCTTTATCGTATGTCCATACCCCTTCCTCCCAAGCACGTTCCAAATCATCAATCAGAGGCTCCATATAAACAGACATATTACTCCCCGGGTTTTCAGGAATTATCAACGACAAGAAAATGTTCTGTCGTTGAAAGATGACGCCTGGAGGGAGATTGAGGGGTATAACGAACACGGGCCAACAACTGTACGGGGCAGCCCCCATGCCATATGGATTGAACCCATCTGTTGCCAGGGCCACACGTACATTACGAGCCTCCCGAGCTTTGATGTGATGAATGTTATCGAATCGTTGCCATGCTTCACCATCGGATGGATGTACAAGCTTATTGGCCTTGTATCGAACTCCATGTTTGTGCCATGTCATCTGTTTCGCGGATTCCTCGGTCATGTACAGCCGTTGGATCCTCGGTAAGAACGGAAGGTACCTTAGGATCTTCACGGGTACCGTGAGCTGCCTTTTTTGCCCATCACCCGCGTCTACCTCCATGAACCTAGAGGACCCACACTTTGGACAGTATTTTGCTTCTGCATGCTGTTTCCTGAATAAGACGCATCCTTTCGGACAAGCATGTATCTGCTCATATGGCATCTTAAGTGCACTAAGCACTTTCTGTGCCTCATACATGCTCATTGGTAGAATGTGACTTTCCGGAAGCAGGCTGGCAACAACTGTCAACATAACATCGAACGCGTTCCGACTCAAGCTAAACTGGGACTTCACGGCCATTAGACGTGCAATGGCATCCAGTTTTGAAACCCTGGTATGCCCGTGAAGAGGTTTCTGTGACGCTTCAAACATGTCATAGAAGCGCTTTGCGGACTCCTCTGGCTCCTCCTCCCCCCTAGGTTGTTCACGGAACTGGGCTTCCTGATAGTCCTGTAACATGTCCTCCACCCCGCCATCAGCATCACAATCATCGACGCGTTGTCTCACGACCTCCCCCCTCAATCTATGGGCTTCACCATGGTAGACCCACCGGGTATAGCCTGGCGTAAATCCATAGTTACCAAGATGCAACCCCATCTCCTCCTCCGTCTGCTCCCTTGTGTTGCCGCAACGGCTGCAGGGACACCAAGTCTTTCCACCTTTGCTGACATTGGCAAATGCTTGTTTCAAGAAAGCAAGGGTCTTGTCAACCCATTCGCTTGTTTCAGAACCCTTCCTTGGACGGCCCGTGTACATCCACGCACGGTCATCCATCTTCTATCATATATATGAGGGAGCAATTTAAAATTTATTGGCACCTACACGATGCCTATAATGTCTAATAGGTGAAGATAGGTCCTAATCCCACCCGACGATGCGTAGATGGGGCTAGTTTCCAAGGTCTACTCCGGTCCGAGACGGAATTTTGGCAGCACCTCCCCGCTGTTCTCCAAATACACGTCCAGGGAGGGAGATTGTGTATCCGGAGAACAACAGGGAGGCGCGACTGAAACTCTGTCTCAAACCGGAATAGACGATGGAAACTAGCCTCATCTACGCATCCTCGAGCTGTCCAAGAAACGTGGACAATTCGAAATAGATACGGTCCTAGATATGCAACCATCGGACATATCTCCAACTGTATCTATTTCGAACGGGAGACACTTAACTTGGTTACGCGTTACCTACAAACAGAAATGGAAAAAGGGCGAGGGGATCTTTTATGTCTCACCTTGCTGTCCCGCAAAGTGACGAGTGGAAGACGGTGGAAACTAAAGCCTCTCCTATCCTGCAAAGAACGAAACATAAAGCCGTCAATTCAAAATTTCGGCAGCACCTCCCCTGTATGGTGAGGTTCCCAAACCCTGCAAGAAAACAACGGCGCGATGGCCGGCAAACATAATTCAATTCAAATCAACGGCGCGATGGCCGGATACCACATCGAATTGATGACAACATGTTCATATTTCAATTTTTGCGTTCAACATTTGCATACACCGCAAGCATGTCGGTTCCATTTCATTCCATACAAACAAATGAAAGAATTGGAGCATTCAACATTTGCATACACCGTAATTTTTCCGTAATTTTTCACATACAAAAAGCATACACTTTAATCTAACAATTGCATACATTTACATACAACAAAGTGGGATTCAATTTAACTAGTTCATATTTAATTATTGACAAAAGCAAAAAAAAAGAAAAGAAAAAGATAGGAGAAAGGCTCACCTTGGCTGGACGTCGACGGCAGGGAGCTGGTGGAGGGGGTCGGGGCAGCTGGTGGAGGGGGTCGGGGGAGGAAGGGGAGGGGTGCGACGGGGTGTCGCCGTCGAGGCCCTCGGGGCGGGGGCGGCGGCGTCGGGCCCCCCACGGCGGCGCAGCTTCGGTGGCGGGGAGGAGGAGCGGGCCGGGCGAGCGCCGGAAGGCGGGGAGGAGGAGCGGGCCGGGCGGGGAAGGCGCGGCGTGCCTCGCCGTGCGTTGACCGGAGCGCGGGGGAGGCCGGAGGGGGAGACGAGGACGGGAGGCGCGGCGGCGGGCGGGCCTCCGCGGCGTGCGGCGAGCGGGGAGCGGAGGGAGAGGGGCGGAGGAGCCGCGGCGGGCGGGGAGCGGAGCGGGGAGGCGCGGCGGTGGAGGCGCGGCGCGGTGCGAGGTGGCGGCGTCGAAGAAGATAAGGTTGGAGGAAGAAGGAAGAGACCCGCGCGGGCCTAAGTCAATCCAAAAACTTTCCCGAGTGCCAGATCTGAAGGCACTCGGCAAACTAAAGGCACACGGCAAAGTTAGTTTGCCGAGAGCCGCGGGGCCGGCGCTCGGCAAAAAAATTCACCAGTAACTTAAAAAAAAAATTAGGAATTCGAAATAAATTCAAAAAATAGCCAAATTTTGCTGTGATACATTCCATATGATCTTTTATCTATAAAAAATATATTTAAGGTGAAACCATATTGTGACCATTGTTTATGTTCGCAATCTAAAAAGGCACTTCATAACTCTATGGAACTTCTTCGCGGAAGCTCTCGTTTCTAAACAATGTACGTGACAACTTTTGCGAAACTTTTTCTACGATTTATCATGGCCTCCACTTATGATGTCATGATACCAGGGCGAGTCTCATAATTTTCGGACTTTGTTTGAATTTTATAAAATTAAAATACTATTTCACCCAATCTTCGCGTGTATATTTTATGTACAAGATGACCAAATTTTCAGTTCATTTCATCCTTAAGACCTTACATTGGACTCAGGAACATTAATATCAACTTTTGCGTGAATAAACTTTATTATTTGAATCACTTAAAGTTAAAATTTGAATTATCTTAAAAATATGCTTTATATGTCATAAACATCTTAAATATACCAAAACGGATGGAAAAAATCACCAAACATTCGCATGAGGTAACATTCATACATACATCCACCACATAAATAGAAATTATGGGGAAAAAATAAAGGAAAAAAATATTTTGCCGAGGGCCAACGTTAGGCACTCGGCACACAATTTTTTTGCCGAGTGCCGCTAACGGAGGCTCTCGGCAAACAACATGACTACCGTGTGTTGGTTGTTTGCCGAGTGCCTATTGTGTTGGCACTCGGCAAACAATTTGTTTGCCGAGTGCCGTTGGCGCGGCGCTCGGCAAACCCGTAAGGTACCGTGTGCTTAGAGTTTGCCGAGTGCGGAGGGCCAGGCACTCGGCAAACAACTAGTTTGCCGAGTGCCCGACAAATGGCACTCGGCAAACCTTTTGACACACGGCATATAGCGGGTTTCCCGTAGTGCCGCCGGCCTGGGTCGGAGCCCTGCTCGCGCGCAAGATGACCATCGACTCCGTCACGTTGAAATTAGGCAACAAACAGTTCAAGCCGCACGTTCCCCTGGCAGCAAACGTCCGCCGCCTGGAGCTCCGCTTCTGCTGCGTCGACCTGCTGCCGTCATCCTTGTTTCCCGTTCTCGAGTGCCTGCGACTAGCCTGGGTGGAAATCTCGGAGACGGGGCTCGCCGGTTTGGTCGACGGCGGCTGCCCTGCTTTGCGGGAGCTGTGCCTAGAGAACATGCATGATAGCCTCCGCCGCGTCGCGCTCCGCTCCCGCACCCTGGCCACCGCGTGCATCAGCAGCTGCTGGAACCTTGAGGAGCTGTGCGTCCGGGACACGCCCAGTCTCGGCGCTCTCACCTACGAGTATGTAGAAATAGATGACTAGGTCCATGTCTATCTGTTGAGTAGCGTAGCATATTCGGTTGCTTCCAACCGACTCTTGTACATGTATAAAACCTCAGGAGATCAATGAGAACACTTGCGATTGCTCTCTACTTTCTCTACATGGTATCAGCTTAAACCGATCCTACCCTTCCGCTGCTTCTCGATGGCGACGAGCCCTTCCACCCCTGCCTCCTCCGGCGGCTCCTCCACCATCAACCCTTTTGCTGACTCTGCCCCACCACCAATCGCCGCCTCCGCTCTCCAGCACGTCAGTATCCGCACCCATGTGCCGATCGTGCTCGAGTACGGTGACTCCACCTATTCCCTGTGGAGCAATTTCTTCGACGCCACCTCTTCCGCAAATTCGGGCTGCTCGATCATGTCGATGGCACCGTCGACGCGCATGCAATGTGGCACGATGCCGATTGGCTGCAAGTCGATCAGTGCGTCGTCTCGTGGATCTACAACTCGATCTCCACCAATCTCATGACGATGATCCAGGTGCCGCGCCCGTCGGCGTACCAGCTCTGGCAGGCGATCCGCGGGCTCTTCCTCGACAACGCCGACATGCGCGCCGTCTACGCCCTACAGGACTTCCACAGCCTCTACCAAGGCGACATGAGCACCCACGACTACATGTCCCGCCTCAAGACCCTCGCCGACCTGCTGCGCGACGTCGGCCACCCGGAACACTTGCGATTGCTCTCTACTTTCTCTACAGAGTACATGGACCTATGGCGGATAAAACTCGAGGTTCCCGTCTCTGTGCAAGAGATAGGCCTCAAGCTGCCCACCATAGGCTCACTACCAGCCCTACTACTTCCTCCCACTACGGATGTAAGCAAAACCCTTTTACTGATTTTATTTATTCATTAGTTAGCAGTCCACATTCACAGACATAAACAACTTGTACTCTAAACCCCTACTTTGATGGTTGCAGACGCCTTTGCCCTTGGTGACGTCGCTTAATTTCAGCATGGAGTTTGACTCGGCTAAAAAACTCAAGGAGGCTGCCCGCATCTTAACCTTGTTCCCGCGGCTCCGGCGTCTGCAGATTCAGGTAACTGATTAACCAGACATGAATTGTCTCCATCTTAATTGGTTTACTAGTCGTCATGCAATTTTACATGAAAAAAATTAACTAATGTTGGCATGCATGCAGTGCCTTGACTCCTGGTCATCGAAGTACAAAAGGTGTTACAGAGGGTGGCCACCGACGGCTGGGAAAATCGCTTGCCTAAACCAGCACCTGACGCACGTGCGGCTGCAAGGCTACTGCGCCATCAGAGGAGAGCAGGAGTTTGCAACCTTCCTCGTGTCTCAGGCCATGTCTCTCACTCTCCTGGAGATGATCCACTCCGCCCACTGGACCGTCAAGACTATAGAAAGCTAGAAACGCACACTATGTAGAAGGGGTGTTGCCTCCTCTGTAGCCCAGCTCCGCTTCACCAAACAAAACTAAAAAACCAAACAATGAAACAACCACGACGCCTCTCATATGGTAGCATGGCAGCTTAGCTGCACACGACGCCTCTCGTATGATATGTACAGTCTTTTATGTGTTCTTATGACTATTTTTTTTTTGAACAATATGTGCAAGAGCACTCCTCTTTTCATTTAAGTAGAAAGGAAAATAGTTCAGGGTACATGATCTTGATTACATTGCGAACCAAAACTCAACATTGATTTGTATCCACACTCCTCCACACCACTAGAGGTCCACAATCGTTTATATATATTACATAGAGGCTATAATTTTTCAACTTAGTCTTAGGGTGAGGAGGTTGTTTGACTGTATCATCCAGGCCAACAAACTTTTAAAGCGATGCACTGAAGGTTGACTAAAGTAAATTCAAAACCCGAGGGAGGGAGGGGGGGGGGGGGGGGGGGCACATGGCCACCTCTGGCTACAGAGAAGCTCCGCCCCTGCTTGCCAGACCTCCTCCTTTCCGTCGTGGAGCTTTGCTAAAACGAGGGCGGTGGACTAAGGATGACCCTGGAGGAGACGTCGTTGACGTAGCCGGTCCCATGTTTTGATATTGAGGCCGTATATTGTGTCCCGCATCTCTGACGACTCCACTGTCACGTTCCTCTCCAAGCAGTCACTTTTCAAGTCTGTGTGAAGAAGTATATAATCAACATTTTTCATGGATTTCAAGTATTGGCAAAAAGATGTTCACCAAAATTTATCCAACGATGCTTAAGAAGGGCGCCTCGGTCGCAACCTTCACCTTCGACACGGCGGATCGCCGCGCGTTGGAGGATGCCGGAAGCGCTTGGAAGCCGCGCGGCGCATGGTCGCTGCCGTTCGCTGGCTGCGGGTTGTATCACCCCGAGCTGGACGCCTGGGTCGAGCTCTCGCGAGACGATCGTGGCCGGCTCTGCTCATGCGACCTGATGCCAGCAACAACAATTTCTGACGACGCCAGCGACGACAGAAAACGCCCGGACCGGAAGCTAAGCTGGGAGAGGATGTTCAGCCCGGAATCATAAGAGAAACACTTCGGTGCCACCCTCGTGTACATGGGAGGAGCTGCACGGAGCAAGTTCAGCCTCGTGGAGAGCATCACCATCAGAGATGACGACGATTCTGATGACGAAATGGACGACTGCAAGATGAAGGAGGAGCAAGATGCGTCCCAACCCACCTGTTGCTGTTGGATTCGACTCACGACGTTTTCTCTCAAGTATGATGGGAGTGGGAGCCTGACGTACGGCAATAGCCGCTATGTTCGATGCTACAAAGCGTCCGACACGGCTACTGAGCCAATGCTCACGTCTCCCGTGGCGTTTTGGATGTAAAAAAACATGGTATCACTATGATGCCACGCCAACGGAATGTTAATGATTATTATTTTTTTAGTGGCGATGGAGCCACATGGGTGAACAGTAAACACCCAGGCTTCCCGAGAGATTAGGAATTGGGTTTTTGTATTTGAGGTTTGGAGGTTCTCCAATGTCTGCAGGGGAGAGGTATAGTCTACATCAATGGTGTTTGTCTGCCGGCCTCTCTACTCTAAAATTCTAAGATTTACAAAGCTGATCATTAAGGTTTCTGCTTAATTACAAATGTCGGCTCTGTATGACCCGCAATGGAGGCAAAGTTCAGTGCGCTTAAATGATAAAAATATATCCAATTTTTTTTGCATAAATTAGAAATTTCTCTGCAATACCCAGATTTGGTGACAAACAATGGAAGCACGACTTTAATAAAAGGAACGCAGTGAGGCTTATTAACAAAGGGAATGGGCCGAATGGCACGACACAAGTATTATCGTTTTTTTATCTTGCAAACGGATTCGAGTTCGGAGTAGAAACTGTTGGAGCATTTATAATATTGCATCAACTTTGCACGATAATCTTTTTTAGGATTTTTAGAACATATAACTATTTTTTAAGAGCTTTCGAGTTTCCAATTTATTGTACGGATTTGACTCAATAATTCAGGTGGATCAGAATTGGACTGTGGAGGAAGCCCAAACGGCAGAAGATCGACTTTGACTATACGATTCGAAGAGTTACAAGCGTGCCTTACTACTATCTGCAAACACACATCAGATCGACCAAAGATAAACGACGACGGAACGGCGTTTCACATATATGCAATACAAAGTTGCAAACCCCAGCACGCGGATCACCGATCGGCGGCCGTGATGGATCTTCTCCCCGATTGCCTCCTTGAGATCATCGTGTCGTTTCTCCCGCCCAAGGCCGGCGCCCGCACCATGGCGCTCTCCCGCAGCTGGCGATCCATCTGGCCGTACCACCCGCTCCACGTCGATTTCAGTGACGCCCAAACCCGGGAGGAGCATCTGGGCGACAGCTCCCTGTGCGCCGTGCTCTCCTCCCACCGCGGCCCGATCCGCCGCTTCTCCGTAATCTCCGACAGCCGCCACACCACCCCACCGTTTGAACTTGGTTTTACTGCTCGTCATGCAATCTGACATGAAAAAATTTAACTAATGCTGGCATGCAGTGTCTTGACTCTTGGTCATCAAAGTACAAACGGTGTTACAGAGGGTGGCCACCGGCGGCTGGGATAATCACTTGCCTAAATCAGCACCTCACGCACGTGCGGCTGCAAGGCTACTGCGCCGCCAGAGGATAGCAGGAGTTCGCAACCTTCCTCATGTCTCGGGCCATGTCTCTCACTCTCGTGGAGATGATCCACTCCACCCACTAGACCGTCAAGACTATAGAAAGCCAGAAACGCACGCTATGTAAAAGGGGTGTTGCCTCCTCTGTAGCCCTGCTCCGCTTCACCAAACAAACTAAAAAACCAATAAACAATGAAACAACCATGACGTCTCTCGTATGGTAGCATGGCAGCTTAGCTGCACACGAAGCCTCTCCTATGATATGTACAATCTTTTATGTGTTCTTATGACTAATTTTTACTCCTCTTTTCATTTAGGTACATGATCTTGATTCAATTGCGAAACAAAACTCAACAGTGGTTTGTATCCACACTCCTCCACACCACTAGAGGTCCACGATCGTTTATATATATCACATATAGGTCCATAATTTTTGAACTGTATCATCCAGGCCGACGAACTTTTTAAAGCGATGCACTGAAGGTTCATACTCCTTCACCGAGTATTTAAATTCCTCCCTCGCTCACCCTCTCTACCGGGAGCTGCCGCCGGCCATTGCTCCCCATTAGGGCTAACATCGAAGGAAGAGTGTTGTGGACTCCCTCACATCTTGCCCTGCCAATTTCCCTCATTCGGGTTAGATTCGAGAAAATCACCACCCACCCTCTGACCGTCGAGGAGCAACTTCCCCTCCTCTTCATGTGAATCCTCATGCGCTTGCCAGCAGTGGCGGAGCTTGAATGATATTCCAGAGGATGGGGGACACGTATTTTGTAATGCTTAGCTGATGAAAAATCACTGTTCACTAAAAGGAAATTTCAAAACTCCGGGGGGGGGGGGGGGGGGGCACATGGCCACCTCTGGCTACAGAGAAGCTCCACTCCCTGTTTGCGGTGACGGCGGATGCCATGGCGAGGAGGGCAACAAGTGCCAGAGCACTCATTGTGCCTGTTGGATCTTGAGTTTGGAAGATTGATTGCAGATGAATGAGCTCACTCCATATGCATCATATATAGAGAATGGAAACACGTCCTCCTTACGTGAGGTTTTCGCCAATGATATATTTGATGGAGCAACCACCTACTCTCTTCTGTTTAGGGAGAATACTCCTTACTCTCTATTTGGGAGTATCACCCGTCCCTTAGGGTTCTTTCTTATCGAGTCCGACGGATGCGAGTTGTCGTGCTGGGGATCGCTCGCGGCAGAGATGGCCAGGAGCGTCCTTATGCGTGCGACTGGATAGGGCGGGCTCGCGCCAATCCCCGCGCTTGATGAGCAGGCCCTCCCGCCTATCCCCCACCTTGAGCTTGAGGCTGGAGAGCCATTTAGTGGTCCATAATTTTGGCTCAGCTCCACTCGCTTGAGCTTTCAAGCTCACCAAGCTTGATAGATATAAAAATATTAACCAAAATTCATCAAAAGAATAATGATTATTTTTATGTTAGATGAAGCTCAATTTATCGTCCACCTTTATTCACTAATACTAATAACTTTTGCAAAGTTGTTGCATATTATGCTTAAATAGTGAGGGTGATAATCTCCTTAATTTTGCATATCATGCTCAATAGTCAATATGCTGCCTAAACAGCGAGCTCTTCCTTTTTAAGCTACTGTAGTTAGCACTTAACGTGTGACTTGCATTGTGTAATAAAAAAAACTACTGTAGTTAGTTTTAAACAAATCAGAGCCAGCTCCCTCCTTTGCCACCACTAGTGATGGCCAAATGGGCCGGGCTATTCAGGCAGGCCCGAAGCACGCTTTTTTTGGCCCGACACGAACCCGGCACGGCACGGAATATTTACGGGCCGGGCTGGCCCGGCACGGACCGTCGGGCCGTGCTTGGGCCGAGGGTGCGGCCCGACGGGCGGCACGGCACGACCCGATATTAAATATAGTTTATGTTTCATATAAATATAGTTTATGTTTCATATAGAACAGCAAGCATGAAGTAAGTCTCTTGCTTCCTAAGCTAGAGGTTGGGGGTTCAAGTCTCCACTTTGTCATATTTTTGTTCTGATTTTCAAGATTTTCAACACTATTGGGCTGAAATGGTGAAATGGGCCGCCGTGCTCGCGGGCCGGCACGGCATGATTAGGCACGAAAATGCCATTTCGTGCCGGGCCACGGGCCGAGGGGGGAGCCCGTGGGCTGGCACGGCACGGCCCGAAACGAATTGCGTGTCGTGCCGGCCCGAAAATTAAATGGGCCGTGCCTATTCGGGCTCGGGCCGTGCCGTGCCGGGCGGCCCATTTAGCCATCACTAGCCACCACAGCGCGCGAGCGGGAAGCTACGCGGGCGCGAGGCGCGAGCCCCGGGGGATGGGCGCAAGCGCTGGGCTCGACCTGCTCGCGACGTGCCCTTATCCGCTCGCGTCTGGGTGCGGCGACCAGCTGCCTTTTGAGCCCGGCTCCACTGCTGCTAGCTAGGCCCGCCCCTGAAGGCCTCGTTTGGCAATCTGCTAGGCCCGCCCCTGCCACCGGCGCCGTCGACGAGACGTACGACACCAAGGTGAAGATCGGGGAGGCGCTGGAGGCGTCGGCCAGGGAGATCGGTGACCAGCCCGTCGAGAGGCCCGACGCCGCTGCCATACGCGTGGCCGAACGTTGCGCCGTCGGCGACGAGGGTGGAGGAGCCGCGTCCCCGGAGGCGTCGCCGAGCGCGCGCAGGCAGTGGCAACGAGCGCGCGACGAGGACAAGGTCACCTTCGGTGACGTCCTCACGGTACGTGTGTATGTCTAAATCCATCACGCACTCTGATCAACGAGCTGCTTCGATCAACGCCTTGTTTTCGATGTGATGTGCGTGTGATGTGCGTGTCTTCGCCTTGTTTTCAGTCGGAGACGACGATGAAGCTGCCGACGGGCAAGGCCGTGACGAGCCAGGTTGCGGCGGCAGAGGCGGAGGCGGCCGCGAACGAGCCCGGAGCGGCGACCAGGCCACGCGGGGTGAGCGAGGCGCTTAATCAGGCGGCGAGGCACAACTGTGAGCACGTGCGCGCGTCGTGAATAATGGAGAAGATGACACACAGAGTGTCTGGAACGTCCATGCGTCATGGCGTCATGGCTAATTAACCTGGCCTCCTTTGTAAAATACTAGCAGTACTCACGAGTCACGACCACTGCGGGTCTGCGGCCCTGCCTCTCTCTAACTCTCTGCTTGGCAGCCATGGATGCCGGCGGTCGCCGTTTGAGGAGGAAAAACTAGTTTCACTTTGCACGCACCTAATGCATCAAACAGAGTGGGTGTGGATGGATAAGAGCATGAGACTGGAAACGCGCACGAGGCGACAGGCGCGCCGCCTTGGAGCCCATGTCGGCATGTCGCATGTCAGACGACGACACAACACAAGTTCCGCAGCGCGCGTCGTTCCGCGCGGCTGGCCACGCCGTGCGCCTGGACTGCTGCTAGTGCTGGTTCACCTGCCGGGTCCCGCCGCGGGCTTGTCGTTCGTGGGCACCAGCGGGCTGGGCTGATTCGGCGCGGCGGGCCTTTAACATTACCCGAACAGCCCACACTATATCTTCCTCAGAAGCAGCCCATTGGACCCCAACTCGTCTCCAACTCCTCGCGCCAATCCTCGTCATGTCCATATCAACCGCCGCCGCCGTTCGCCTGGCGGGCACATCGCCATCACCTCTTCCTCCCTTGTCTCGCCTTCTTCTCCCAGCAATCCGTTACGAATTTCATTTCAGCTTGATGTTGGGTTTATCAAACTGGATTTGTTTCTCCGTTTTTGTCCTTTCTTTACTCTCCATCAGATTCGCTCGAGTTGCTGTTGGAGAAGGAAGGACCGTAATAATGGCTTTGATTCTTGACTGGATTCGAATCCTAACGCAAAGCTACAAGGGCCAGCCACAGCTCCGTTGAAGGAGGAGAAGAAGGGCGCAGGGTACCTCGGCAACAAGGAAAGAGCAACAGTGTCGAAGAAGCGGTCGTCGTCCCTGTACCTCGTCTTCGACGACTGGTCATGTGGATACACCATCCGCAAGCTATCTCTGTCATCCGGCGACATTCCCGGCTCGCATCTGCCAGCGCCCATCTTCCGCTTCGAGGCGCAGCGCGGCCTGCCCCGCGCACTTCGCCGCCGCGTTCGGTTCCAAGATCATCGCGATGCAGCCCGTACTCACCCCCGCCATCCTCGACAACGACGACGGCACCGCCGCCGCCTCTTCCGTGCCCAGCAAGAACCTCGTCCCCGTCTTTGACGTACGAACGCGGAGCCTCAGGTACGGCCCCCGGCCGAGCCCGGACCACGTCGACCACGTCTACTTCCCCGTCGACGGCGGCAGGCTCTTCGCCCTGGCCGCCGGCGGATGCTTCGAGATGCTCCGCCCGCCGGCGCCTGAACCAGATGACGGCTCTGTGTGGTCGTGGCGGAGGCTCCCCGCGCCGTCGTTCGAGTCCAGGAACGTCACCTCCTACGCCCTGCACCCCAACGGACGAACAATCTTCGTCAGCGTCGAGAAGGACGCCTCGGTCGCCACGTTCACCTTCGACACGGCGGATCGCGCGTTGGAGGATGCCGGAAACACTTGGAAGCCGCACGGCGCGTGGTGGCTGCCGTTCGCTGGCCGCGGGTTATACCATCCTGAGCTGGACGCCTGGGTCGGGCTCTTGCGAGACGATCGCGGCCGGCTCTGCTCATGCGACGTGATGCCAGCAACAACAATTTCTGAACGCCAGCGACGACAAAAAATGCCCGGACCGGAAGCTAAGCTGGGAGAGGATGTTCAGCCCGGAATCGTACGAGAAACACTTCGGGACCACCCTCGTGTACATGGGAGGAGCACGGAGCAGGTTTTGCCTCGTGGAGAGCATCTCCATCAGAGATGACGACGATTCTGATGACGAGATGGACGACTGCAAGATGAAGGAGGAGCAAGATGCGTCCCAACCCACCCGTTGCTGTTGGATTCGACTCACGACGTTTTATCTGAAGTATGATGGGAGTGGGAACCTGACGTACGGCAATACCCGCCATGTTCAATGCTACAAAGCGCCTGACACGGCTACTGAGCCAATGCTCACGTCTCCCGTGGCGTTTTGGATGTAAAAACCATGGTACCACATGAGGCCACGCCAAAATGTTCATGGCATTTTTTTTTGGTGGCGATGGATTTCTTTTTTTGCAAAAAGTGTGAATATCATGACTTTACATCAAATTAATGTTTATGCAAAAAAAATTATATCCACCCATGATTTAATGCATAATATAGGGCAAACTGAGATGAAGATGAACCCTGAAAAGCTCGGTGCGCCTAAAAGATAAAAATATCCATTTTTTGGATGAATTACAAACGTCACCTCTGCAGTACCCACAATGGAGGCACATTTCAGTGCGCCTAAAAGATGAAAAGACATAATGTTTTTGGATGAATTAGAAATGTGTCTCTGAAATACCCATAATTGGTGACAAACAATGGAGGCACGACTTAAACAAAACGAATGTAGTGGGGCTTGCTCTCTGCTTTTTACTATGTTTTGAACGTTAGGACATCAGGATTAGTATCATCAAAAAGAGAACGAATGGGGTATTAACAAAAGGAATGCAAACACGTATTGTTGTTTTTGTGTCTTGCAAATGGTTTCGAGTTTGGAGTCGAAACTGTGGGTACACCGGCCCATAATATTGCATCATCTATGCACGATAATATTTTAGAACCTATAACTATGGTTTTTTATAGAGTGTTCAAGTTTCCCATATTTGTCCGGTTTTCACGAAATTACAACCAAATAATTCAAGTGGATCAGGATCGGATTGGAGGAAGCCCAAACGGCACATGATCGAGTTTCACTATACGATACGATGCGAATACAAGCGTGCCTTATTACTATCTGCATACATTACGAACACACATCAGATCGACCAAGAGAGATAGACGACGGAACGTGATGGATCATCGTGTCGTGATGAATCATATAGACGACGGAACGTGATCGACCAAGATAGATAGACGACCAAGACAGATAAACCCCAGCACGCGCGCGGATCATCGATCGATCGGCGGCTCGGCCGTGATGGATCTTCTTCCCGATTGCCTCCTTGAGATCATCGTGTCGTTCCTCCCGCCCAAGGCCGGCGCCCGCACCATGGCGCTGTCCCGCCGCTGGCGATCCATCTGGCCGTACCACCCGCTCCACGTCGATTTCAGTGACGCCCAGACCCGGGAGGAGGTTCTGGGTGACAGCTCCTTGTGCGCCGTGCTCTCCTCCCACCGCGGCCCGATCCGGCGCTTCTCCGTAACCTCTTACCCCGACTTCAGCCGCGGCGCCCCGATCTGGTTCGGAGCCCTGCTCGCGCGCAAGACGATAATTGACTCCGTCACGTTGGAATTAGGCAACGAACTGTTCAAGCCGCACGTTCCCCTTGCAGCCAACGTCCGCCGCCTGGAGCTCCGCTTCTGCCGCGTCGACCTGCTGCCGTCGACGGCGCCACCTACGTCCTTGTTTCCCGTTCTCGAGTGCCTGCGGCTAGCCTGGGTGGAAATCTCGGAGACGGCGCTCGCCGGTTTGGTCGACGGCGGCTGCCCTGCTTTGCGTGACATAAGCCTAGAGGGCATGGACGGCCTGCGCCACGTCGCGCTCCGCTCCCGCACCCTGGCCACCGCGTGCATCAGCAGATGCCGGAACCTCGACGAGTTGTGCGCCGGGCACGCGCCCAGTCTCCGCGCTCTCACATTCCGGTACATGGGCCTGTGGCGGATAAAAATCGAGGTTCCCATCTCCGTCCAAGAGATTGGCCTCACGCTGCCCACTATAGGCTCACTAGTCACTACCAGCACTACTACTTCCTCCCACTACGGATGTACAGTATAAGCAACGCAAGCCCTTTGATTTCATTACTTCGCAGACCACATTCACAGATATAAACTACAGTACAGCAACATTTGGTACTAACCCCTACTTTGATGGTCGCAGATGCCGTTGCCCTTGGTGACGTCGGTTGTTTTCAGCATGGAGTTTGACTCGGCTAAAAAATTCAAGGAGGCTGTCCGCATCTTAACCTTATTCCCGCGGCTCCGGCGTTTGTAGATTCAGGTACAGCCAGGAACTTTCTCCATCTTAATTGGTTTACTACTCCTCAATGTCCTCATGCAATTTTACATGAAATTTTTTAACTAATGTCGGCATGCAGTGCCTTGACTCCTGGTCATCAAAGTACAAAAGGTGTTACAGAGGGTGGCCACCGGCGGCTGGGAAAATCGCTTGCCTAAACCAGCACCTCACGCACGTGCGGCTGCAAGGCTACTGCGCCACCAGAGGAGAGCAGGAGTTTGCAACCTTCCTCGTGTCTCTGTCCATGTCTCTCACTCTCATGGAGATGATCCACTCCGCCCACTGGACCGTCAAGACTATAGAAAGCCAGAAACGCATGCTATGTAGAAGAGGTGTTGCCTCCTCGGTAGCCCAGCTCCGCTTCACCAAACAAAACTAAAAAACCAAACAATGAAACAACGACGACGCCTCTCGTATGGTAGCATGGCAGCTTAGCTGCACACGACGCCTCTCGTATGATATGTACAGTCTTTTATGTGCTCTGATGACTAATATTTTTGAACAATATGTGCAAGAACACTCCTCTTTTCATTTAAGTAGAAGGGAAAATAGTTCAGCGTACATGATCTTGATTACATTGCGAACCAAAACTCAACAGGGATTTGTATCCACATCCACACCACTAGAGGTCCAAGATTGTTTATATATATCACATATAGGTCCATAATTTTTCAACTTAGTTTTAGGGTGACAAGGTTGTCCAGGCCGACAAACTTATAAAGCAATGCACTGAAGGTTCATACTCCTCCATCGAGTATTTAAATCCCTCTCTCAGTCCCTGGCAAAAAATAAAATCCCTCCCTCGCTCCCTCTCTCTACCGGGAGGTGCCACCGGCAATTTATCCCCATCAGGGCTAACATCATAGTAAGAGTGTCGTGGACTCCTTCACATCTTTGCCCTGCTAATTTCCCTCATTCCGGTTAGATTCGAGAAAATCACTACCCACCCTGTGACCGACGAGGAGTAACTCCCTCCTCTTCGTGCGACTCCTTGTGCACTTGCCAGCAGTGGCGAAGCTTGAATGATATTCCGGGCCGGGGGGTTAAGAGATAAACCTATATTTACACTAAACTTGCGTATTTAGTGCTTAGCTGAAAATCACTTCAAAACCCCTGGGGGGGGGGGGGGGGGGGCACATGGCCACCTTAGCCTACTGAGAAGCTCCTCCTCCACACATCCTCGCCGTCGTGGAGCTTGCTATTGCTAGGGTGGTGGACTAAGGATGACCTCAGAAAACTATTAAGAAACAAGAGATTGGTATATTTATTGATGACTTGGACAAATATATATGAAGGATTATAGAAAGGGGGGAAATCATGTAAACAATGTCATCTTGTACCTGTCCACAACAGTTAACCAGGTGGGGCAGTAGCTCTGATCGATGATCAGTGGATGCTTGACATTGTTCATCCGTATACCGTGGAAGGAGACACCGTTGACGTAGCCGGGGAAGGGTCTGTCTCATGTTTTGATCCTGAGGATGTTTAGCGTGTCCCGCACCTCTGACGACTCCACTATCACGTTCCACACTCCCGCCTCGTCGGCATTCCCGCCCAGGCTTCTGATGCTGATGCCGTGGCCCGGGCTGCACTTGATGCCCTTAAGGATGACGTTCGAAGAACCCGGCCCCAGGGAGACGCAGTCGTCGCAGGTGACAATTCCGCGCGCACGCCATCGGTGTTTGGGCCGTTCGCCGGGGCGATGATGGTGGCGTGATGCAGCGTTACGCCGGTGCTGTTGTAGACGGCCAGGTGTGATGTCCACCAGTGTGAGCATGTGCGCTCCCCCTGCTTGGCCACCTCTGGCTACAGAGAAGCTCCACCCCTGCTTGCCAGACCTCCACCGCATCTCCTCGCCGTCGTGGAGCTTGGTAAAGCAAGGGCGGTGGACTAAAGATGACCCTAGAGGCGAGCATCGCAAACCCGACGAGCGCAGCGCATTCTTCATCAGTCCAATTTCTTGCCACCGCAGATTTGAATGACGTGCACAAACAAATTTGTGAAACTAAAATTGCAAAAACGAAGTTTGTGTCCTGGACGACACCAGAGGCGAAGCTATGAGCCTATGATTGTCTATCGAGGTCAGCCGACCCCCATAACTTTTGCTAAAGTATAAAGCTAAACCAGTGTTCCATGCTAGCAATGACCCCATCAGCTAAATGGGCTGACCCCGATGCCTACCCCGTCATGACACAACAGATACGTTTGTGGATTTAAAATCGCAAATACACACTCATAAAACCTTCATAGGTCTCTAGTGCATTTAACTCTTGTGGTAGAAAAGCTTAGAAGAACGGGAACAAAGGGCATAACTCAAAGACAGTGAAACATGCATATGAAACTTGGATCATAGATGGACAGGGAGAACTGAACCTGTTACACATTAGATACATTATCTTAGCAAGATTTGTACATATCACCGCTTTCTCACATCCAGAACGCAACGGGACACTCCAGAATGGGCATGGTAACTCCAGCCGGCACCATGTAGTACCGGTGTCGTTGGCTGTCACCACAGGTGAGGTCTCCGTTGTCGTCATATTTCAGAGAGAACGTCGTCACCCGAACCTCATCGTAGTACAAGGCTCCGCCGTCCTCCTCCGAGTACCGCTCGATGGCGATGCACTCCACGATGCAGTAGTCGCCGCCTCCCACGGAGAGGACATATGGTGGCGCCGACGTGCTTCTCGGCCGGGTCCACCTCGCCAAAGCAGTACAGCCTCTCCTTGCTGAGCTTCCACGGCGGGCACTGCCGCAGAAGGCAATCGGAATCGGCAGGCGGCACCTTACAGGCGCAGACGTGGCCGGCCTCGTCGGCGTTCGTGGACAGCCCGACCCAGGCGTTCAGCTCGCTGTCGTAGTGCGGGTTCCCCCCGAACGGCAGCATCCAGTCGCCGTGGGATTTCCACGCCACGGCGACGCCGCCCTCCTCTGCTTCCAGTCCCGTGTCCTGATCCGCCACGAGGAAGCTGAATGTGGCCGGAGGAGCGAGGCCGCCGACGCTGACGAAGACGGTTCGGCCGTCGGGATGCACGGCGCAGGAGAGGACGAACCGGGGGTCGCAGCGCGGCGGCGGGTCCGGGAGCGTGGCCCACGACCAGATCTGCCGGGATGTAGACGGCGGTTTGCGCAGCAGCTGGAAGAACGACCCGCACATGGCGAAGAGCATGTCGTCGCCGACGGGGATGTAGACGGGGTAGAGCTTGGGATTCTCGTGGTGGTGCGGGCCGTGGAAGAGGGCCCGCGCGCGGACGTCGAAGAAGGCGGCGCCCCCGTCGTCTTCCCTGCGGTGCGCGGCAATGATCGTGGCGCCGAAGGCGGCCGTGAAGTACATGGGCAGCCCGCGTGGGGCCTCCAGGCAGAAAACGGCCGGCGGCACGTCCTGCAAGCCGATAATTGCGTCGGCGGACGGCAAAGAGACCTTGCGGATGCTGTATCCCCACGCCCAGTCGTCGAAGACGAGGTACAGGTGCCGCCGCCGCGGCGGTTTTGCCGCCGGACAGCCGCCATCAAGACGCCGGCGCTTAGGCATCCTTTCTCTTTACTCCATCGTCGATCATCGGCGTATTGCATGCGCCCTGTGATTGGTACGTATTGAAGGCCAGACGATTGAGGAAGAAAGAGTTTCTCTTTCCGAGACGGTTCTCGGTCGCACGTCGACAGATTCGATTCTTCCATGCGGAACCCTGCATCACGAGCGTGTTGATCAAGGTGTGTGTTTTCCGAGCGCCGCAGAGAACCGCCAGATAAAGTCGCAACGATTCCTAATCCACAGGTGGACGCGTTCATTAGTCCTGCGACGCAGCGCTACGAACTGATAAATTGCGATTCTTTAATTCCTGTATACTGATGAACTGATGAATTGCAATCAATTAGTAGCTTAATTGATTGCATCATTTGTGAAACGGAAACTGGGTTCACACTGATAGAGCCAGAGGGCTATCATGCCATTTGCAGCACTACAGATACAGAGTACAAGACTACAAACACAAGTACCACCCGTTTTAAATTTACACGTCCTGTAAACATCAATCATTTAAACCAGGAGGGACTACATGTGTTTACTGCGACTCTTGCTTGTGTCCAGGCTCCAGCTCGCTTTATTTATGCAAGTTGTAGCATCGGTAATGCTTTTCACAACCAGACCGCCACCGGATTTTTCATGAGAGCCTCAGTGACTGATTCAGGCACGCTGTAGTACCGAACCCGGCGGCTGTGGCCGATTGTCAGGTCGCCGTTCTTGTCTTACTTGAGGGAAAACGTCGTTAAACGATACAAATACCACCTAGGTATGGACAAACCTTCCTCCTCATAATCATCAGTTGAACCATCGTCCTCCTCATCAGCAGCTTCATCATTCACCTCATCATCAGCAGTACTCGCTTTGCACGAGGCAGTACTCGCTTCTGCCTCCCATGCAAACGAGTGTGGCGCCGACGTGCCTCTCCGCCGGCTCCTTGCTGAACAGTATCTCCTTGCAGAACTTCGGAGCCGGGGACGTCGACTGCCCGTCGCCATCGCCGGCGTTGTCGTCGGCACTGACGGACGCCATGTCGTCGCATGCACAGAGTCGACGACGACCGGCTGCGTCCGAGTTCCTCGCAAGCCCAACCCAGCAAACGGCAACGTGGTCAAAGTGCGTGCGGCCGGCGAACGGCAACGCTCGCTCGCCGAGCCGTTTCCATCCGCCGCCGCCGCTAACGTCCGCCGTGTCGAAGGTGAAGGTGGCGGACGACCAGGCGCGAGTGACAAGGTTGTCCAGGCCGACAAACATTTAAAGCGATGCACTCAAGGTTCATACTCCTTCATGGAGTATTTAAATCCCTCTCTCAATCCCTGGCAAAAAATAAAATCCCTCTCTCGCTACCTCTCTCTACCGGGAGCTGCCGCCGGCAATTGCTCCCCATCAGGGCTAACATCACATTAAGAGTGTCGTGGACTCCCTCACATCTTTGCCTTGCTAATTTCCCTCATTCCGGTTAGATTCGAGAAAATCATCACCCACCCTCTGACCGACAAGGAGTAACCCCCTCCTCTTTGTGCGACTCCTTGTGCACATGCCAGCAGTGGCGGAGCTTAGCACTGGGCACAAAACCCGTTATTCGAATCCCAAACCTGAAAAACCCGAACCCAGAAAACCCAAACTGCTTTTTGGGATTTGAAGTTTGAAAACCCGAAGTTATTTCGGGTTAATCAGGTTTGTAGTCCCGGTACCCGATGGAACAACCCGAAGCTTCAGCAGCCCATGTATGTAAAGCTAATTTCGGCCCAGCCCATAGAAGTACAACAGCCCACTACGGAGGCAATGAGTCCACAACAGAGATTTCCTCGTACTGTACCCTAGCCGCGCCCTGCAGTTCGCTCCTACTCCGCTCCTACAGGATCCGCAGTCGCACCCCGCCAGCGCTGCCCCATGTCGAACCTCCCCTCACTCCTGCCGGCGCCGCCCAGGCTGGGAAGCAGCTGCGCAAGCGCCACAACGCCACGACCAGTGACCCTGCGCCCCGCTGCGCCGCAGCACGTCATCATAAGAGAACCTCGTCGAGAGCACCCCGGCAAGACCGTTTGAAGCTGAAGCGCGGTGGCAACAATGGACGAATCTGGCAATGTAAATCTTCCCGTTTGTGCACCTTTATTCAGTTTCAACATGAACTGTGCCAAAAAAAAATGCTGCAAAATTCTGTTTTCTGGAGGTTATGGTGAGTTCGGATAAGTTTGGGTACCCGAAATTCGGGTACCCGATGTCGGGTCCTTTTTTTTCCTCCTAATTTTGGGGTTCTAATTTTGGAAACCCGGATTTTTAATAACCCAAAAAACCCGACCCGAAATTATCGGGTAACCCGAACGCCCGGTCCTAGCGGAGCTTGAATGATATTCCGGGCGCCGGGGGGGGGGGGGGGGGGGGGGTGCAGGTTAAGAGATAAGCCTATATTTACACTAAACTTGCGTATTTTATAGTGCTTAGATGCTGAAAATCACTTCAAACCCCGAGGGGGGGGGGGGGGGGCACATGGCCAGCTCTGCCTACTGAGAAGCCGGGGCAATGATGGTGAGGTGCCACAGCGTTACGCCGGTGATGTTGTAGACGGCCAGGTGTATGTTCTTGCTGGTCCACCAGTGTGAGCCCCTCCACGCTCACGTTCCTGGACTTGCTAATTTTGAGAGTCTGCATCCACCATCCACCATTCGACCCATCATAAATGAAGCAATATAGAACGAAGGAGATGAAATACAGTGAGGAATTAGCAGTAACATACTGTGGTCAGGGGAGGGCACTTCCCGCCGCCCTCCTTGCACACCCAGAAAGCGCGACCTTGACCGTCTAGCTTCCCGTCGATGCGGATGCTTAGGTCGTGAGCGTAGTGGAAGGCGATCCAGGCCGCACTGTCATGGTGGCCGACGCTTGAACCGTGCCGTCGATGGTGAGGACGACACCTCCAGAGCTGCGGCACGACCCTTTGAAGTCGACCGTGCTAAGCAAGAAGGTGCCGGCTGGCACGCGCATCAATGGTGCGCTGCCGGTGTCGTTGCATGCGGCAACCGACGCAGCGAGGAACGCCCCGGCCGATCGTCCCGGCCAACGGGATGGGCACTGAAGTCGACCACACTGTAGTCGGCCGCGGCGGTGACGGCGGACGCCATGGTGAGGAGGGCAACAAGTGCCAGAGCACTCATTGTGCCTGGTGGATCTTGAGTTTGGAAGATTGATTGCAGATGAATGAGCTCACTCCATGTGCAGCATATATAGAGGACGGAAACGCATCCTCCTTGTGTGAGGTTTTCCCCAATGATATATTTGATGGAGCAACCACCTACTCTCTTCTGTTTAGGAAGAATCCTCCTTGCTCTCTATTTGGGAGCATCACGCGTCTCTGGGGCTTCATTCTTATCGAGTCCCACGGCTGCGAGTCGTCGTGCTGGGGATCACTCGCGGCAGAGATGGCCAGGAGCGTCCTTATGCGCGCGACTGGATAGGGCGGGCTCACGCCAATCCCCGCCCAGCCATTTAGTGGTCCATAATTTTGGCTCGGCTATACTCGTTTGAGCTTTCAAGCTCACCAAGCTTGATAGATATAAAAATATCAACCACAATTCATCAAAAGAATAATGATTATTTTTATGTTAGATGAAGCTCAATTGATCCTCCACATTTATTCACTAATACTAATAACGTTTGTAAAGTTGTTGCATATTATGCTTATTAAATAGCGAGGGTGATAATCTCCCTAATTTTGCATATTATGCTCAATATGCTGCCTAAACAGCGAGCTCTTCCTTTTAAGCTACTTTAGTTAGCACTCAATGTGTGACTTGTATTGTGTAATTAAAAAAACTACTGTAGTTAGCTTATATCTATTCAGGAGCCAGCTCCCTCAGCCACCACAGCGCGCGAGCGGGAAGCTAGGCGGGCGCGAGGCGCGAGCAAGGGGATGGGCGCGAGCGCGACGGGCTGCTCGCGGGCCACGTAGCGGCGCGAGCGCTGGGCTTGACCTGCTCGCGACGCGCCGCTATCCGCTCGCGTCTGGGTGCGGCGACCAGTTACCTTTTGAGCCCGGCTCCACTGCTGCTAGGCCCACCCTTACTCCGTAGTGGACGACGATGAAGCTGCCGACGGGCAAGGCCGTGACGAGCGAGGTCGCGGAGGCGGAGGCGGCCGCGAACGAGCCCGGAGAGGCGACCAGGCCGCGCGGGGTGAGCGAGGCGCTTAAGCAGGCGACGAAGCACAACTGTGAGCACGAGCGCGCGTCGTGAATAATGGAGAAGATGACACACAGAGACAGAAGAGTGCCTGGAAAGTCCATGCATGTGTCATGGTGCCATGGCTAATTAAGCTGGCCTCCTTTGTAAAATACTAGTAGTACTCACGACCACTGCGGCGCTGCCTCTCTCTAACTCTGCTTGGCAGCCATGGATGCCGGCGGTCGCCGTTTGAGGCGGAAAAACTAGTTTTCACTTTGGATAAGACTGGAAACGCGCACGAGGTTCTTGCTGGCCACGCCGTGCGTGCCGTGCGCGCCGTGACTCCAGTGCTGGTTCACCTGCCGGGTCCCGCCGCGCCGAGCACAGACGCCACGGGCTTGTCGTTCGTGGGCACCAGCGGGCTGAGCTGATTCGGCGCGGCGGGCCTTTAACATTACCCGAACAGCCCACACTATATTTTCCTCAGAAAGAGCCCATTGACCCCAACTCGTCTCCAACTCCTCACGCCAATCCTCGTCACGTCCATATCAACCGCCGCCGCAGTTCGCCTGGCAGGCACATCGCCATCACCTCTTCCTCCCTTGTCTCGCCTTCTTCTCCCAGCAAGCCTTTACGAATTTCGTTTCAGCTTGATGTTGGGTTTACCAAAACTGGATTTGTTTCTCTCTCTGTCTTTTCTTTACTCTCCATCAAATTCGGTCGAGTTGCTGTTGTAGAAGGAAGGACTGGGATGGCTTTTATTCTTGACTGGATTCGAATCCTAACTGCAAAGCTACATGGGGCAGCCGCAGCTCCGTCGAAGGAAGAGAAGGACGTCAGCAACAAGGAAAGAACAATCCTGTCAAAGAGCAGTCCCTGTACCTCGTCTTTGACGACTGGTCATGGGGATACACAATCCGCAAGCTTTCTCTGTCCTCCAGCGACAATCCCGGCTCTCATATGCCACTACCAATCTTCCGCTTCGAGGCACAGCGCGGCATGCCCGCGCACTTCGCCGCCGCCTTCGGTTCCAAGATCATCGCGACGCAGCCCGTACATATCCCCGCCGTCGACGACGACGGCGCCGTTACCTCTTCCGTGCCCAGCAAGAACCTCGTCCGTCTTTGACATCCGGACGCGGAGCCTCAGGTACGGCCCTCGCCCGAGCCTGGACCACGTCGACCCCGTCTACGTCCCCGTCGACGGCGGCAGGCTCTTCGCTCTCGCCGCCGCCGGCTGCTTCGAGATGCTCCGCCAGCCGGCAGACGAACCCAACAGCTCGGTGTGGTCGTGGCGGAGGCTCCCCGCGCCGTCGTTCGAGTCCAGAAACGTCACCTCCTACGCTGTGCACCCCGACGGACGAACAATCTTTGTCAGCGTCGAAAGGCAGCTCAACGGCGACGGCGACGACTCGCTTGCCACATTCACCTTCGACACGGCGGATCGCGCGTTGGAGGATGCCGGAAACGCTTGGAAGCCGCACGGCGCGTGGTCGCTGCCGTTCGCCGGCCGCGGGTTGTACCACCCTGAGCTGGACGCGTGGGTCGGGCTGTCGAGAGACGATCGCGGCCGGCTCTGCTCGTCCGACGTGATGCCAGCAACAGCAATCTGAGTCTGACGACGCTAACGACGACAGCAGACAGTGCCCGGACCGGAAGCTCAGCTGGGAGAGGATGTTCAGCCCGGAATTGTACGAGAAACACTTTGGTGCCACCCTCGTGTGCATGGGAGGAGCACGGAGCAACTTCTGCCTCGTGGAGAGCATCACCATAAGCGACGACGATTCTGATGACGAGATGGACAACGACTGCAAGATGGAGGAGGAGGAGCAAGATGGGTCCCGATCCACCAGTTGCCGTTGGATTCGACTCACGACCTTTTGTCTGATGGGAGTGGGAACCTAACATACGGTAATAGCCGCCATGTTTGATGCTACAAAGCGCCTGACGCGGCTACTGAGCCAATGCTCACGTCTCCCGTGGCATTTTGGATGTAAAAACCATGTTACCACATGATGCCACGCCAACAACGGAGTGTTCATGATATTTTTTTTCGTGGTGATGGATTTCTTGTTTGCAACAAGTGTGAATGTCATGACTTTACATCAAATTAATCTTGCAAAGCTATAAGCCCGATTTTACATCAAATTAACGTTTATGCAAAAAACAATTGTATCCACCCAAGATTCAATGCATAATGTAGGACAAACCGAGATGAAGATGAACCCTAAAAAGGAAATAATTTTGGATGAATTACAAACGTCACCTCTGCAGTACCCATAATGGAGACAAATTTCAGTGCACCTAAAAGATGAAAAGATGTAGGTTTTTTTTTTAGATGAGAAATGTGTCTCGGCAATACCCAGAATTGGTGACAAACAATGGAGGCACCACTTTAACAAAAGGAATGTAGTGGGGCTTGCTCTCTCCATTTTTATTTTTTTGACGTTAGGACATCAGAATTAGTGCGTCAAAAAAAAAGAGAACGGAGGGAAATACCTTGGACTCGTCCTTGATCCAGATCGATGAGAAGAAAGGGGCAAGAAGGTCAAGAAATTTAGAGATAACGTTCACATTGACGGAATGGTAAAAATCTTAACGGAGCTCTTTTGATGCTAAATTTCTAAAACATGCATCTTTCGATGTCAAAGAACTAATTTTCCCAACTAAAAAACCAAACAATGAAACAACCACGACGCCTCTCGTATGGTAGCATGGCAGCTTAGCTGCACACGACGCCTCTCGTATGATCTGTACAGTCTTTTTTGTGTTCTTATGACTAATTTTTTTGAACAATATGTGCAAGAACACTCCTCTTTTCATTTAAGTAGAAGGGAAAATAGTTCAGGATACATTATCTTGATGTACATTGCGAACCAAAACTCAACAGTGATTTGTATCCACACTCCTCCGCACCACTAGAGGTCCAAGATCGTTTATATATATCACATATAGGTCCATAATTTTTCAACTTAGTCTTAGGGTGACAAGGTTGTCCAGGCCGACAAACTTTTAAAGCGATGCACTGAAGGTTCATACTCCTTCATCGAATATTTAAATCCCTCTCTCAATCCCTGGCAAAAAATAAAATACCTCCCTCGCTCCATCTCTCTACCGGGAGCTGCCGCCGGCAATTGCTCCCCATCAAGGCTAACATAACAGTAAGAGTGTTGCGGACTCCCTCACATCTTTGCCCTGCTAATTTCCCTCATTCCGGTTAGATTCGAGAAAATCAACACCCACCCTCTGACCGACGAGGAGTAACCCCCTCCTCTTCGTGCTACTCCTCGTGCACTTGCCAGCAGTGGTGGAGCTTGAATGATATTTCGAGGGGGGGGGGGGCAGGTTAAGAGATAAACCTATATTTACACTAAACTTGCGTTATTTATAGTGCTTAGCTGCTGAAAATCACTTCAACCCCAACAAACAAGAAGGAGACACCGTTGACGTAGCCGGGGAAGGGCCGGTCCCATGTTTTCATCCTGAGGCCGTTTAGCGTGTCCCGCAGATCTGACAACTCCACTGTCATGTTCCACAGTCCCGCCTCACCGGCCTTCCCGCCCAAGCTTCCGATGCTAATGCCGTGGCCCGGGCCGCACTTGATGCCCCTGAGGACAACGTTTGAAGAAACCGGCCCCAGGGACATCACCTTCTACGCCCTGCACCCCGACGAACGAACAATCTTTGTCAGCGTCGACGGCGACGACTCGCCTGCCACCTAGCGACAACAGGCAGCGCCCGGATCGGAAGCTAAGATGGGAGAGGATGTTCAGCCTGGAATCGTATGGGAAACACTTCAGCGCAACCCTTGTGTACATGGGAGGAGGAGCATGAAGCATGTTTTGCCTCATGGCGAGCATCTCCATCAGAGACAACGACGATTCTGATGACTAGATGGACGACTGAAAGATGGGGAAGGAGGAGCAAGATGCGTCCTGATCCACCAGTTGCCGTTGGATTCGACTCACGACGTTTTGTCTCAAGTATGATGGGAGTGGAAAGCTGACGTACGGCAATAGCCACCATGTTTGATGCTACAAAGCGCCTGACGAGGCTACTGAGCCAATGCTCAAGTCTCCCATGGCGTTTTGGATGTAAAAACCATCGTACCACATGATGCCGCGCCAAAATGTTCATGATTTTTTTTTTTTGTGGCTATGGATTTCTTTTTTTGCAAAATGTGAATATCATGACTTTACATCAAATTAATCGTGCAAAGATATAAGCCCAATTTTATATCAAATTAATGTTTTTTGCAAAAAACAATTGTATCCACCCAAGGATTCAATGCATAATGTAGGATGAACCGAGATGAACATGAACCCTGAAAAGCTCGGTGCGCCTAAAAGCTAAAAATATCCATTTTTGGATGAATTACAAACGTCACCTCTGCAGTACCCATGATGGAGGCAAATTTCAGTGCACCTAAAAGATGAAAAGATATACTCCATTTGTTTTTAAATATATGACACTGTTGACTTTTTTCGTTACTTTGACCATTCGTCTTATTCATAAATATTTATGCAAATAGCTAAATGTATAATTTAATCTTAAAGTGCTTTGGACGATAGATCTAACAACATACATTTCACGTTAAGTAACTAATTATTTTCATATATATTGTTGGTCAAAGTTCAACAAAAAAATCAACGGCGTCGTATAATTAAAAACGGAGGGAGTAATTTTTTTGGATGAACTAGAAATGTGTCTATGCGATACCCAGAATTGGTGGCAAACAATGGAGGAACGACTTTAACAAAAGAAATGTAGTAGAGCTTACTCTCTCCATTTTTTTTTGCCATTAGGACATCAGTGTCATCAAAAAGAGAAAGAAGGGAGTGTTAACAAAAGGAATGCAAACACAAGTATTATCGTTTTTGTGTCTTGCAAATGGTTTTGAGTTTGGAGTCGAAATTGTGGGTGCATCCATAATATTGCATCAACAATGGACTATAATATTTTAGAACCTATAACTATGTCTTTTTCTTTAGAGTTTTCAAATTTCCAATTTTTGTCCGGTTTTCACGAGATTGCACCCAAATAATTCAGGTGGATCAGAATCGGATTGGGGGAAGCCCAAACGGCCGACTTCCACTATACGATGCGAACACAAGCGTGCCTTATTACTATCTGCATACAAACACACATCAGATCGACCAAGGCTGATAGACGACGGAACGTGATGGACCATCGTGTCGTCATGGATCATAGACGACGGAACGTGATCGACCAAGATAGATAAAATCATATACCCCAACACGCGGATCATCGATCAATCGGCGGCCGTGATGGATCTTCTCCCCGATTGCCTCCTCGAGATCATCGTGTCGTTTCTCCCGCCCAAGGCCGGCGCCCGCACCACGTGCTATTGAAAACCCTGCCAAACCGACTTTGAACGTGGTGGATTGCAGAGGTCTGAACACGACTGTCACATGTGGGGCTACCATCCTCCGTAAAGCCGGATGCACTCTCACGCCTAACATGATTCTTTGAACCATACAAACAATCATCCTAGATAATCTACTCCTAGCTAACAGGATAGACCAACCATGCATAATAAATCTAAATGAATTGTGTAGGCATCCACCAGCAATCAATCCACTTATATCTACCACACATAGACGTGGAACTAATACAAAAACTTCACTAAGGTAATTACTCATATTAATAACATCGACCAAAGGTAATTCCAAATTTAATAAATAGGGAGAGATATTCATAATAATTCTTACAAAAGAGGAAATAAAGATACAAGAGAGCTTTACTTAACTTCCGAAGATAACTCCGAAATCCAGAGCGAAGCTCTCACTTACACTCTAACTCCCAACTAACTACTAACTAGAAAATAAGAGTAATTGGATTCTTCAATGAGGTGATTCTGCAGCTGCCCAGGGGTATTTATAGCCTCTACAGGATCAGGAGGGGTCTTCTAGCGCAAGGAGGAGTGGCGCGCCCGCCAAGGCAGGACGGCCGGCCTAGTAGGGGGGCCGGCCGGCCATCCATCGAGGCGGTTTGCCACCGCCTTCGCTCTGGACGCTCCTGATTGATTCTTGAAGTCGGTTCCGAAGTCGGTTCGCTTCTGGAGACAGCAGAACTGGAGTGAGGGCCAAGTTTAGGTCCACTCAGCCCATCTTCTGGAGGGTCTGCGGTATTTCCAGTTTGGGCTTTGATATTCTTCATGTTTGGACTTCTTTCAGCCCACTGGATTAGGTCTGCAGGCTCTGGGCACAGGACAAAGCCGGCCGGTCGGCCTGTGATTTTGCTCACAGAGGCCCATTTTCTTCTTATTTACTCCTGTACTCATAAATCATTCAAAACTCGTGGAAATTGATTAGTAAAACAAATTAATGCCGAGCTTTGGTGATTTACCTATTTATTTACCGATATGTTGACGGTAATTTGGTGGTTTAAACACCGTCAACAATCACTCGTGGCAGAGATGGCCAGGAGCGTCCTTACGCGTGCGACTGGATAGGGCGGGCTCGCGTCAATCCCCGCGCCTGGCGAGCAGGCCCTCCCGCTTATCCCCCACCTTGAGCAGAGCTTGAGGCTGGAGAGTCATTTAGTGGTCCATAATTTTGGCTCGGCTCCACTCGCTTGACCTTTCAAGCTCACCAAGCTTGATAGATATAAAAAATATCAACCATAATTCATCAAAAGAATAATGATTATTTTTATGTTAAATGAAGCTCAATTTATCCTCCACCTTTATTCACTAATAACTTTTGCAAACTTGTTGCATATTATGCTTAAATAGCGAGGGTGATAATCTCCCTAATTTTGCATATTATGCTCAATATGCTGCCTAAACAGCGAGCTCTTCCTTTTAAGCTACTGTAGTTAGCACGTGACTTGTACTATGTATATCCAGTTCAATGTGTTCGATTCGTTGATGATGGACTGGGTTGGCACTCATGTATACTGCAGACACATTGTCACAGTAACCTTTGCCTGTGCGCATCCGAGCTCATCAAGTAGCTGCCGTAAGCTGCCGTATCCTCAGCTAGAGCTTTTGAGACAAGAAGAAGCCAGTTGGTGTTCGAGTCACATTGATCCCCAAGAAATGGTGCAGTAGACCAAGATCTTTGATGGCGAGCTCGTTCTGCAGTCTGATGATGATGGCACGAAGCAGTGTGTCGGAAGACGCGGTAAGAACAATGTCGTCTACATAGAGTAGAAGAAATGCTTGTTCTGTGCCACGACGAAGCATGAACTGAGATGCTTGTTCTGGCCGCCGGCGGATGCTTCGAGATGCTCCGCCCGCCGGCGCCCGAACCCGACGGCTCGGTGTGGTCGTGGCGGAGGCTCCCTGCGCCGCCATTCAAGTCCAGGAACGTCACCTCCTACGCCCTGCACCTCGACGGACGAACAATCTTCGTCAGCGTCGACGGCGACGACTCGCCTGCCTTGTTCACCTTCGACACGACGGATCGCGCGTTGGAGGATGCCAGAAACAGTGGAAGCCGCACGGCGCGTGGTCGCTGCCGTTCGCTGGCCGCGGGTTGTACCACCCTGAGTTGGACGCCTGGGTCGGGCTCTCGAGAGACGATCGCGGCCGGCTCTGCTCATGCGACGTGATGCCAGCAACAACAATCTCTGAGTCTGACGATGCTAGCGACAACAAGCAATGCCCGGACCGGAAGCTCAACTGGGAGAGGATGTTCAACCCGGAATCGTATGAGAAATACTTTGGTGCGACCCTCGTGTACATGGGAGGAGCACGAAGCATGTTCTGCCTCGTGGAGAGCATCTCAATCAGAGAGACGACGATTCCGATGACGAGATGGACGACGTTTGCAAGATGGAGAAGGAGGAGCAAGATGCGTCCCGGTCCACCAGTAGCTGTTGGATTCGACTCACGACGTTTTTTCTGAAGTGTGATGGGAGTGGGAACCTGACGTATGGCAATAGCCACCATGTTCGATGCTACAAAGCGCCTGATGCGGCTACTGAGCCAATGCTCAAGTCTCCCATGGCGTTTTGGATGTAAAAATCATGGCACCACATGATGCCACGCCAAAGTGTTCATGATATTTATTTTGTTGTGACGATGGATTTCTTTTTTGCATGACTACCATGACTTTACATCAAATTAATCTTGCAAAGCTATAAGCCCGATTTTACATCAAATTAATGTTTATGCAAAATACAATTGTATCCACCCAAGATTCAATGCATAATGTAGGACAAACCGAGATGAAGATGAACCCTAAAAAGCAAATAATTTTGGATGAATTACCACCGGCGAAGCCACGTTGTGGCTCCCTGGTGCACCGGCACCAGGGCCAAAATAAAAATCCTCTTGTTACCATCTGATTTTGACTCTATGTGCAACACGTTAATTCAAAAGCATGCACCACCAGGCCTTGTGGATTAGTCCAGCGGGAGCACGCAAGCCCAGCCCAGCTGTCAGCCTGCCAAGTGCGACCCAACAAAGCCCAACAATCATGCGTAGCAAGTTAGCAACCAGCAGGCAGGGGCTCCAATTAACTTGTGCGTTGGTGCCTGTTTGTCTTCCATCGGAAGCCTCGTCCTCGCCCTGTTGCCGAAGACGCGTCCAGTTGCCAAAGACCGCCGGCATCGATCGAGCAATCACCAGGCGGAGTCGAGCAACCAACTGCCGGCCGCGGCGCCGCGCACACCTCCTCGTCACCACGGCTGCAAACTTGCCGATTGCTCCAGACATCTTTTCCTCTCATGATCTCTCCCTTGGCTGCACTCCTGCAAGTAATTCGATGCCCATGGTATGCTTCTGATCTCCTCCTAAAGTTTACAAGCAGTTCAATTTTGGTAGAGTAAAATGAGATAGTCTGCTTTTAGGATTTAACTGATCCTCGTTTTTAACTTGTATTGTAGTGTTAGGGTTTGATATTGGAGCTCTGCAAATTATGGAGAAGTACTACAAAAGAAAGGCACCAGATAGAGATGAACAGGGTCTCAATTGGGAACAAGAGATTGAATTTGACCCCGGCAAAAGAAGAGAAATTATTAAGTACCACCCTAATCTCAGAGATGCAGTAAGAAGAAAGTACTTGGAAAATGGACCTTGCCAACCCCGTACTCTTGATTTCCCAAGCACTAAAATTGGGGAGAAAAATAGAAGATTTAATCCTGAATGGTATGATGACTATGGAAGCTGGCTTGAGTACAGTGAATCCAAGATAGAGTGTATTGCTTGCCTTGTTTCTTGATGAGAGTACGCTCTAAGAAGGAGGCTGGGTATGAAGCATTTGTTGTTGACGGTTGGAATAGTTTGGTCAATCTGTTCCCAACAATTGTGAAGGTGTTAGCAGTTGTAGAAAATGAAGACAAGGATGGAAAAAATAGAGAACAAGCATGGGGTCTACAAGTGTACTTTCAGTCTTTTGCATTTGTTTTCTATTTGCATCTCATGTTGACTGTTTTGGCAACCACAAATACCTTGTCCATTGCATTACAGCGGAAAGATCAAGACATTGTCAATGCTATGAACTGTGTGAGAGCAACTAGAAATCATTTGGAGGAGCTTAGAAGAGACGGGTGGGATAAAGTCCTGGCTGAAGCATATGCATTTTGTGAGAAGCATGACATTGTCAAGTTGGAAATGGATGAGGCATATGTTGACCCTAAGAACATAAGGAAAAAAACTGGAATCACGAACAAACATCATTTCCAAGTAGAGTGCTTTAATGTTGTCCTTGATTGGCTACTTCAAGAGTTCGATAGTCGCTTCAGTGAGACTACCTCTCAACTGCTTGTTTGTTCGGGTTCTCTAAATCCAAGAGATTCATTTCGTGATTTTGATGCTGAAAGGTTGGTAAGCCTAGCTAAATTATATCCCAAAGATTTTGATTCCAAAGATTTAAGGGAACTTGACCATGTTCTTTCCTTTTACATTTCTGATGTTAGAGGAGATGATAGATTCTCCAACTTGCAAACTATTGCTGAGCTTTCCCAAAAAATGGTAGAGACCGGAAAAGACAAGTGTTATTTATTGGTTTATTGGCTTTTGAAGCTAGTATTGGTATTGCCAGTTGCCACTGCCACGGTTGAGAGAATCTTCTCAGCCATGAAAATTGTTAAAACGTACTTGCAGAATTGTATGGGTGATGATTACATGAGCCATAGCCTTATTTGCTATGTAGAGAAACTATTAATGGCGAAAGTCACAAATGATGTTGTGGTTCGTCGCTTCAAGGCCATGGCGCAACGTAAATATTAGAAGGTAATGTATCTATTTTGTTTGACTTTTTTTCTATTCAGTTTCAATTTAAAAATCTGAAATCATTTTTGTTAACTTGTTTCTTAGGTCGTCAAAGCTGGATGGTGCATTTTGCTATATTGTATATAATACTTATATTATATAGTTTTCGTTTTCGACCTTCACTCCATATTTGAACAAGAATTATGGGATTATGTATTTTGGTAAGCATAAATATTGCTTGTTCTTACTGATCGTACAATTAATGTATCGAACAATTATTGTCATATGTATATTGAAGTGTGCACTCGGGTCATTGAAGCTCTAGCTTCGCCACTGTGAATTACAAACGTCACCTCTGCAGTACCCATAATGGAGATAAATTTCAGTGCACCTAAAAGATGAAAAGATATTTTTTTTTAGATGAGAAATGTGTCTCTGCAATACCTAGAATTGGTGACAAAAACAATGGAGGCATGACTTTAACAAAAGGAATTTGGTGAGGCTTACTCTCTCCATTTTTACTTTTTTTTTACATTATGACATCAGAATTAGTGCGTCATCGAGTATTTAAATCCCTCTCTAAATCACTGGCAAAAAATAAAATCCCTCCCTCGCTCCCTCTCTCCACCAGGAGCGGCCGCCGGCAATTGCTCCCCATCAGGGCTAACATCACAATAAGAGTGTCGTGGACACTCCCTCACATCTTTGCCCTGCTAATTTCCCTCATTCTGGTTAGATTCGAGAAAATCACCACCCACCCTCTGACCGACGAGGAGTAAGCCATCCTCTTCGTGCTTCGTTCGACTCCTCGTGCACTTGCCAACAGTGGTGGAGCAATTAAATTCATCCCATGGTAAGCAATTAAGAAAAATATACATATGAATACTAAAGAAACAACTAAATATGGTGTGACCTCTCTGACCAACCCATGGTATGCATGACAGAACAATAATTTTTGCTACAACAGAAAATTTGTAGCCTCAGCAACATCAACGTGTGCAACAAAAGTACAACATGCACAAATACTATGTTCTAACCGAGGGAAGTTTGAGCATTTTAGTATAATATTGTATAAGCTGCTCTGGACGTGAGACATATAATGGGACAAAATTGCTCTGAAATTAAGGAAACAACAAATTTTCAATCAGCAATAAAAATAAATAGTTGCATTGTTAGTTTACCTGTTCCAGCTCCATTTTACGAAGATCCCTTCAAAGCCTCAACTCTGCAAGGCCTTGTCAGATGATGGTCTGGTCATCCGGTAACACAATGCCTGCAACAGCACTAAACTGATTAGTTGCGTGTTCGTTTTATTTAGGACTAAAGTATTTGTCTAAAATTTTTGTTATTTAAAAGTATTAAATAAAGTGTAATTACAAAATTTTTTGCAGGAACCTGTGCTACTTTGCGAGACGAATCTAATGAGGGTAATTAAGCTGTGATTAGACAATAGTTACTGTAGCATCACTGTAGCAAAACATAGCTTAATTAGGCTTGTTAGATTCGTCTCATAAATTAGCACCCATCTGTAAAAAGATTTTATGATTAGACTTTATTTAATACCCTTAAATAGCAAGATTCTCTGGACTAAACTTTAGTATTAAAGGAAACTTTAGGGGTACGTTTCACTAAAACTGCTGTTGATTCCTGCTCACAGATGCTATAAGTTTGCAAAGAACTGTATGCATTATATTAAAAATTGCAGGAATGCGTCAAGATTGTTTCTTGTTTCCTTTTTAGTGTCCTGAAAAACTCTATATATAAAGAGAGTCACTGAATAAATTTTCCTAGGTAAGCAACACAGAAAGACACCGCATGAGTAACCAACGGTAAATAACCGAAAAAGATTTCGCAGGCTATGAATGCACTAATTTAATTACATAACCAAAGCTTAAGATAGTTGAGTTCAAAAGAAAATGCTTAAGATAATTTACTATTTTCCTACAGCGAACAACTTATTACCTATGTCTGCTCTTCTTCCTGCAGTTAGGTGGTCTGGGCAATGACCCCTGATTTCACATACAGAATAAGTTCAAGGAGACTATTTCGGCATATTTCAAGGGAACAATCTGATAGGAAGCATTTTCTTTCCCAAATTACAGTAGAACATTGCATTTGAACCTGTAACATGGAACATTAAGGAGGGGAAATAAAAATTTATAAAGTAGTGCAGTAAAATATTGGTAAAGCGGAACCAACAAAAAAAAAAGATATTTAATGCAGATGATCACATCCAAGAAGGCACATAAACCTCTATCAAGGTATTCAGGGTTAAAATTCAAACCAATGATATAGCAAGAGAGGAACAAATTAAGGTGAGCAAGTAACAAAGCAAAACTCTGAAACTTGACAACCATATGCTTCAGTTTGACATGGCTAAATATGAACGATGATATTGTAAAACATGGTCCCAGTCAAAACAGTCCTAAAACATGGCATATGTTGTACAACATATCCCACTTATTTGCAGTAAGTGATGCATTTCTGTTATTTTTATTTACATCTACATAGTAAAATATCGCTGGGCTCATTGAATAGATTCAACATAAATCTCACTCGAAAACCGTTCTCCTGTATTAATATGGCTGTCCCAATATTAAATACACCAAGTTCTCAAGTTTGCTCAGTAGATTTATAAACTGAACTTTCTTCTAGTCAGAGTCTCAGATCACCATTCTCTGCTAAACGGAACTGCAAAATGCCTCTGCTCACTGCAATATTCATTGTCCAAGTGACCTTACCTGCCATCAGAAAATATTCACGGTTGCTGATCTAAGTGAATGCTTCAATGTAGCTCTGCCATCAGAAAATATTTTGCATACATATGTACTAATATTAGCAAATAAATCAGCACGAAAAATAGCAACAATGCACAGAGATGGAGGTTGTAAACCAGGAGCACTATTGCAGATCTTTATTACTGGTCAATTTTGATATCTTAATCCATACAATTTTTTTTGTCCTATTCTTCTACCATAAGTCACTCTTTTAATTTGCTCATAATGTTTTCAGAATCAAACACCTAGCAGATAAAAAGTAAACGTCCACATGCTGATCTAGGCAGTAGAAGGTAGGCAACAATTGTCCCTACAAAAAATGCAGGGGGGAAAAGAAACAAATAAAAAAGGACTGATCTAGTTGGGAAGCGAAATAAGTGTATGTTGCAGTTACAAAAATACCAGCGATAGTTGCAATCCGTGTAAACAATAAAAAAAACAAATCTAGACGTGTATTCTGTTGTTGTGAATGTAGGATGAACCGAGATGAAGATGAACGCTGAAAAGCTCGGTGCGCCTAAAAGATAAAAATATCCATTTTCTGGAGAATTACAAACGTCACCTCTGCAGTACCCACAATGGAGGCAAATTTCAGCGCGCCTAAAAGATGAAAATATATAATTTTTTTGGATGAATTAGAAATGTGTCTCTGCAATACCTAGAATTGGTGACAAACAATGGAGGCACGACTTTAACAAAAGGAATGTATTGGGGCGATATTGCATCAACAATGCACGATAATATTTTAGAACCTATAACTATGTCTTTTTTTAGAGTTTTCAAGTTTCCAATTTTTGTCTAGTTTTCACGGGATTGCACCCAAATAATTCAGTTGGATCAGAATCGGATCGGAGGAAGCCCAAACGGCACATGATCGACTTCCACTGTACGATGAGAACACAAGCGTGCCTTATTACTATCTGCATACGAACACACATCAGATCAACCAAGATATATAGACAACGGAACGTGATGGACCATCGTGTCGTGATGGATCATAGAGGACGGAACGTGATCGACCAAGATAGATAAAATCATAAACCCCAGCACGCGGATCATCGATCAATCGGCGGCCGTGATGGATCTTCTCCCCGATTGCCTCCTAGAGATCATCGTGTCGTTTCTCCCGCCCAAGGCCGGCGCACGCACCATGGCGCTCTCCCGCCGCTGGCGATCCATCTGGCCGTACCACCCGCTCCACGTCGATTTCATTGATGACGTCCAGACCCGGAAGGATCTCGGCGGCAGCTTCCTGGACGACAAACCCTGTGCGCCGTGCTTGTTGGGAAAACCGGCACTAATCAGCACCAATTAACCCTCATCTTGTGCTGAACAATGAGGAGAACAATATCCCAACAGCCCTGCAACGGAAACAACAATCACAATGCACAAGTGACACAGCGATTTACGTGGAAAACCTCCTCGGTGTGAGGAGTAAAAACCACGGGACCAACCGGTCCACTCCAACTTCCACTATAATCAACAGTGGATACAATGGAGTCTTCTCTAGAACCTCTAGAGGCTTACAACAGCAGCACCACACTCATCAAGTTACAAACTTGATCACAATAGCAATACTCACAACAACTAGAAGAGATATGACAGCAGTAAACAGAGATGACACAGATTATGTCCCCTTCAGTTATCAGTCCGTAACTCCCAAACTACAGCTCAACAGTGCACGAAATTTGGTAGGCAAGTAGTTTCAGGAGTCCTCTGTATACTAACCAAAATTCAGATCAATCCGACCCTGTTTGACTACCCAAATGATTCATCTACCAGAACTGTTCTGTCTGAAACTGCAGCAACCCGAACTGACAAAAGACCTCACAAATCTGATGCTCTACTGAACCAATAGCCAGTGGCGAAGCTAGCGCATCAAAGATCCTGGTGCCATTGGCTGCTTTTGGAAGTTTTTACATGGGGCATATGTGGTAAAAAAAAATAAAGATATACACTGAAATTTCCAATTTCCCTCGTGCCATGGCACTCGGGAGTCTTCATGTAGCGTCGCCCCTGCCAATACCCAAACCAACTGACCAGATCAAAGTACTCTGAGTGTAGGACGAGCTCACCAAGTTTAGAGCCAATCCAAGCACGTTTGAGCCTCCAATCAACAGCTTGACGCCTGTAGGTTCGAAGCCACCAAATCTAGACAGATTCACCTCTTCTTCTTCTTCCTCTCTTCTCTCTTGTTGTGTGCTCGTGTCCTGGTGTGGAATGGTCTCAAAATGACCAGAAGCTTCCTCTCAATTGAGGCTAGAGTTTTCTTCCTACATATATATTAAATGTGAGGTAATCTCCATCATTGATTTCAGGACAGATCAATAGACCACAAGAACTCGGCTTGTGGGCTGAAAGTATCACTTGTTGGACTTCAGACCATGTGGAGGGACAGCCCAACAGTGCTCTCCTCCCACCGCGGTCCGATCCGCCGCTTCTCCGTAATCTCCGACGGCCGCCGCACCCTGCCGGCTTGGGTCGAGCCCTGCTCGCGCGCAAGACGACCATCGACTCCGTCACGTTGAAATTAGGCAACGAACAGTTCAAGCCGCACGTTCCCCTGGCAGCCAACGTCCGCCGCCTGGAGCTCCGCTTCTGCCGCGTCGACCTGCTGCCGTCGACGCCGCCGCTGTCAGTGTTTCCCGTTCTCGAGTGCCTGCGGCTAGCCTGTGTGGAAATCTCGTAGACGGCGCTCGCCGGTTTGGTCGACGGCGGCTGCCCTGCTTTGCGTGAGCTGTGCCTAGAGAGCATGAATGATGGCCTCCGCCGCGTCGCGCTCCGCTCCCGCACTCTGGCCACCGCGTGCATCAGCAGCTGCTGGAACCTTGAGGAGCTGTGCGTCCGGGACAGGCCCAGTCTCCGCGCTCTCACCTTCCAGTACATGGACCTATGGCGGATAAAACTCGAGGTTCCCGTCTCCGTGCAAGAGATAGGCCTCACGCTGCCCAACGTAGGCTCGCCAGCAGTACTACTTGCTACCGATGTAAGCAACACAAACCCTTTGATTGATTTTATTTAGGCCCCCTTTGGAACGCAGGATTTTCACAGGAATTGTATAGGAATTTCACAGGAATCAGTTGACTGTTCACAGGAAAAACGCAGGAATAGGAAAAAATCCCGCATTCCAAAGGGGGCCTAATCATTACTCGTTAGCAGTCCACATTCACAGACATAAACTACAGTACACGGCACATTTTGTACTAAAAACCCTTTGATGGTTGCAGATGCCGTTGCCCTTGGTGACGTCGCTTGATTTCAGCATGGAGTTTGACTCGGCTAAAAAACTCAAGGAGGCTGCCCGCATCTTAACCTTATTCCCGCGGCTCAGGCGTTTGCAGATTCAGGTAATTAATTAAACAGCCAGGAACTTTCTCCATCTTATACAGCAATTGGTTTACTTTCTCGCCATCAATTTTACATGAAAAAATTTAACTAATGTTGTTGGCATGCAGTGCCTTGACTCCTGGTCATCAAAGTACAAACGGTGTTACAGAGGGTGGCCACCGGCGGCTGGGAAAATCGCTTGCCTAAACCAGCACCTCACGCACGTGCGGCTGCAAGGCTACTTTGCAACCTTCCTCGTGTCTCAGGCCCTGTCTCTCACTCTCGTGGAGATGATCCACTCCGTCCACTGGACCGTCAAAGACTATAGAAAGCCAGAAACGCACGCTATGTAGAAGGGGTGTTCCCTCCTCTGTAGCCCAGCTCCGCTTCACCAAACAAAACTAAGGGGTGTTGCCTCCTCTGTAGCCCAGCTCCGCTTCACCAAACAAAACTAAAAAACCAAACAATGAAACAACGACGACGCCTCTCGTATGGTAGCATGGCAGCTTAGCTGCACACGACGCCTCTTGTATGATATGTACAGTCTTTTATGTGTTCTTATGACTATTTTTTTTTTGAACAATATGTGCAAGAACACTCCTCTTTTCATTTAAGTAGAAGGGAATATAGTTCAGGGTACATGATTTTGATTACATTGCGAACCAAGACTCAAGAGTGGTTTGTATCCACACTCCTCCACAACACTAGAGGTCCACGATCGTTTATATATATTACATATAGGTCCATAATTTTTCAACTTAGTCTTAGGGTGACAAGGTTGCTTCACTGTATCATCTAGGCCAACGAACTTTTAAAACGATGCACTGAAGGTTCACTAAAGGAAATTCAAAACCCGAGGGAGGGGGGGGGGGGGGGGGGGGCACATGGCCACCTCTGGCTACAAGAAGCTCCGCCCCTTCTTGCCAGATCGCCTCCTCCTTTCCGTTGTGGAGCTTGTTAAAACGAGGACGGTGGACTAAGGATGGCCCTAGAAGAGACACCGTTGATGTAGCCGGAGAAGGGATGGTCCCATGTTTTGATCCTCAGGACGACGTTCGAAGAACCCGGGCCCCAGGGAGACGCAGTCGTTGCCGGTGCCGATGGTGGTGTTGAAGAGCGCACGTCGGTTGACAATTCCGCACACATTCTATCGATGTTTGGGCTGTTCGCCGGGGTGATGATGGTGAGGTGCTGAAGCGTTATGCAGGTGCTGTTGTAGACGGCCAGGTGTATGTTTTTGCACTCAGTGTGACATGTATTTAAGCTACTGTAGTTAGCACTCAGTGTGACTTGTATTGTGTATAATAAAAAACTACTGTAGTTATTAGCTTTAATCAAATCAGGAGCCAGCTCCCCCTCCTCAGGCACCACAGCGCGCGAGCGGGAATCTACGCGGGCGCGAGGCGTGAGCCCCGGGGGATGGGCGCGAGCGCGACGGCCTGCTCGCGGGACACGTAGCGGCGCGCGAGCGCTGGGCTCGACCTGCTCGCGACGTGCCCCTATCCGCTCGCGTCTGGGTGCGGCGACCAGCTGCCTCTTGAGCCCGGCTCCACTGCTGCTAGGCCCACCCCTTAAAGCCTCGTTTGGCAATCTGAAAGAACAATCGAGCTGACCCCGCCGTGTGGATTGGGCAAGGCCGTGACGAGCGAGGTCGCGGCGGCGGCTGCGGAGGCGGAGGTGGCCGCGAACGAGCCCGGAGCGGCGACCAGGCCAAGCGGGGTGAGCGAGGCGCTCAAGCGGGCGGCAAAACACAACTGCGAGCAGGAACGCGCGTCGTGAATAATGGAGAAGATGACACACAGAGTGCTGGAACGTCCATGCGTCAGTAGTGTCATGGCTAATTAAGCTGGCCTTTATAAAATACTTGTATGAGTGTGACATCTGCCACAATGGAGCTGAAACTGCTGACCACATCATGTTTGAGTGCTCCTTCGCGAAAGCTTTCTGGAACTGTGTTGGCGCTGACCTGCAAGATACTACAACTGTTTCACGGCTTTGGGAATCACCACGTCCGCCGGGTGTGCCACTGGCTCATTTCAGCACTTTTGTTTTGTTCTCCTCTGCTGCTGGATGTTATGGAAGCATCGGCATGAAGTTGTCTTCAGAAACGCATCCGCCTCCCTGCCACGGCTACAGAGTGCCTGGAATGTCCATGCGTCATTGTTAGCGTATCAAAACTGATTTGGTTAACATCTAGAGATTAGGAGGATAGCTCCTCGTATTGTTTGTATCCATGTATATCTCTTGTAACCATGTATATCTTGTACACGCCGTGTATATATACCGGCCACAATCAATAGAACTTGCATCGTGCAATTCTCCTAATTCTACTTTCCTACATGGTATCAGCCTAACCCTACCCTACCGATCCAATCTCTTCCCTGCGCCGCCATGGCCGACGCCAATGCCTTCGACGCTCTCGCTGCGGCGATCGTCGCTGCCATCCCTCAACCTCAACCTCAACCTCAACCACAACCAAATACGGCAGCAGTCCTAGCCACGATCAACGTGCGTTCGCACATACCTTTCACCCTCACGTACACCCCTCCAAACTTCTCTCGCTGGCGTGAACTCTTCACGGCCTTCCTCGGCAAGTTCGGCGCCATGCACCTCGTGGACGGCACACCGGCACCAGATCCTCCGACTCCGGCATGGACCATGCTTGACGATGCCGTGCGCTCCCTCATCTACGCCTCTCTCTCCGACGAGGTACTCGGCATGGTGATCCAGTCCGGCATTACCTCCCACCAGCTGTGGACTTCCATCACCGGGGTGTTCTGCGACAACAAGGCTTCTCGCGCCCTCTCACTCGAGGCCGAGTTCCGCAACACCATGCAAGGAGATCGGTCTGTCATGGCCTACTCCCAGCGCCTCAAAGAGCTTGCCGACGCCCTCGCCGATGTCGGTGCAGCCGTGTCCTCGAACACCCTCGTCCTGACGATGCTACGCGGCCTCAACGACAACCTGCGCCACATCGGAGCCATCATCAAGACCAAGGAGCCGCTGCCCGACTTCAACAAGGCACGCTCCTTGCTCACCCTTGAGGAGGCTGATCTAAATATCAAGAAGGACTCTCCGGCGACCGCGCTCGTCGCGCCCGCCGTAGGCAAGTCACCGTCGCCGGCCAACAACAACACCTCGTCTGGCTCCAACTCATCTGGCTATGGCTCCTTCTCCAACAACCAGCCATGGCGCAAGAACACCTACAAGGGCAAAGGCAAGAACAAGGGCTATGGAGGGCCTGGCCAAGCTACGTCACAGTCCCGAGGTTTTCCATGTTTCAATCCCTACACTGGTACGTTCCAGCTCTGGCCAATGCCCGCTGGTTCTACACCTGCCGCCGGCGGTCCCAACGCACCTGGCATCCTCGGCCGCGCCCCACAGGCGTTCTTCACGTCGGCCAATGCTCAAGCGCCTGCTCCACAAGTGCCTGCATGGGATCCGGCCCAGCTCATCCAAGCGCTGAACGCGATGGCACTGCAGGGCGCCTCGTCTCCCACCTACTACATGGACTCCGGCGCGTCCAATCATCTCGCCAACAATTCTGGTAACTTAACATCTCTCTTGCCAACTTCCGCTGCTCATATCGTAGTTGGCAACGGCTCTCGTTTGCCAATTACTTGCTCCGGCAACACCTCCTTTTATTCTACCACACGTCCTCTTCATCTTCAAAATGTTCTAGTTTCTCCTCGCTTAATTGCTAACTTGGTTTCAGTTCGTAAATTTACCCGTGATAATCAAGTTTCTGTTGAGTTTGACCCTTTTGGCCTCTCTATTAAGGATCTCCTCACCAAGACCGAGATGCTTCGCTGCAATAGCACCGGGGACCTCTACCCAATCATTCCGGCTGCCTCCTCCCAGCAATGTGCCTTCGTCTCCCTTCACGGCAACAGCGTCCTTTGGCACCGGCGGCTCGGTCATGCTGGCCACACGGCTCTCAAAAGCTTAGCTAGTTCTCATAATATTCCATGTAATAATTTTGGCAACGCACCTTGTCACGCATGCCAATTAGGGAAGCATGTTCGTCTTCCGTTTGAACCTTCTTTGTCTCGCACAAATAAAGCTTTTGAGATTATTCATTGTGACCTATGGACTTCACCCATTACTAGCATCTCTGGGAGCAAATATTATCTTGTGTGTTTGGATGACTATACTCATTTTGTTTGGGCTTTCGCTCTTACCAATAAATCTGAAACGTTCAACACACTCCGTGATTTTCATGCCTATGTCTCCACACACCACAACTCGTCCATCAAATTCATCCAATGTGACAATGGCAAGGAATTCAATAATTTGGCCGCACGGACTTATTTCTCGGCTCATGGCACTCAATTTCGTTTTTCTTGTCCATACACATCTCCCCAAAACGGGAAGGCCGAGCGTATGATTAGAACAATTAACAATGTGATTCGCACACTTCTTTTTCAAGCTGGCCTCCCTCCTCCATACTGGGCTGAAGCCCTCCTCACAGCTACACATATTCTCAACCGACTCCCAACTAAAACCACAGGCTCTAAAACCCCATTCGAAGTCCTCTTTGGCACAGCTCCCTCCTACTCCCACATGCGTGTTTTTGGTTGTCGTTGTTACCCAAACATGTCAGCCACAGCTCCACATAAACTCGCTCCACGTTCTTCGGAATGTATCCTTCTTGGTTACCCTACTCATCACAAAGGCTATCGCTGCCTCGATCTTCAAACAAACCGTGTGATCATCTCTAGACATGTCGTGTTTGATGAGGATTCGTTTCCTTTTGCTACTAGCCGCACACCTCAAGAGTCTACTTACTCTTTTTTGGATGACGATATTGCTGCACCTCCATCGGTATTACATGCAGGTACACACTCTGATGGCTTGCCCCCTCCACGTGCTGTACAGCAGCCATCCTCCCTCGCTGCGCCAAGCATGGCACTGGCGCCGGAGGATGTCGCGGCTCCCGGCCCGACCAGCACGCCACGCGCGGCACCGGAGGACGCCGCGGCTCCCGGCCCGACCAGCGTGCCACGTGCGGCACCGGAGGACGTCGGGGCTCCCGGCCCGACCAGCGCGGTGCGTTCAGCACTGGAGGCCGCGGCTCCCGGCAGCTCGGCACCGGCAGCCCGGCAGCTTGGCGCCGCCGCGGCTCTCGGCAGCTCGGCACCGGAGGCCGTCACTATTGCTGGCCAGACCAGCGCGCCACGCGCGGCACCGGGTACTCTACATGCAGCACCACAGCCTGGTCGTGTTCCTCAACCACGTGTACCAGACAATACTCATACTATGCGTACACGAGGGAAATCTGGCATATGGAAACCAAAGGATATTCTTGATCTACAGGCTGTCACTACTCCAGACATCTCTCCAATTCCGAAGACGTATCGCAGCGCCCTCAATGACCCAAATTGGAAGGCGGCCATGCTTGATGAGTTCAATGCGCTGCAATCAAACAAGACTTGGGATCTTGTCCCTCGTCCTGCTTCCGGGAACATAGTGACGGGTAAATGGATTTTTCGGCACAAGTTTAATCCGGACGGCTCTCTCTCACGCTACAAAGCTCGATGGGTGCTTCGCGGCTTCTCTCAACAGCCGGGCTTGGATTATGACGAGACTTTCAGTCCCGTAGTGAAACCGGCGACAATTCGTACTGTGTTGTCTCTTGCCTTGAGTTATGACTGGCCTATCCATCAACTTGATGTCAAAAATGCCTTCCTTAATGGCGTCCTCACAGAAACAGTATATTGCCAACAGCCAGCTGGTTTCCTTGATGCTCATCAACCTGACCATGTTTGCCGTCTTAACAAGAGCCTCTATGGTTTAAAACAGGCGCCCCGTGCTTGGTTCACCAGATTTCAGACATTCTTGCTCTCTCTCGGGTTCATTGGCTCTAAGAGTGATTACTCTTTATTCACTTATCATCAAGGCTCTTCTACGGCTTATCTTTTGGTTTATGTGGATGACATCATTTTGACAGCCTCGGATTCTACTTTACTTGAGCGCATCATTGCAGCACTTCGTCGAGAGTTTTCTATGACTGATCTAGGTCCTTTGCACTACTTCCTTGGTATTTCAGCACATCGCTCCTCTGATGGCATCTTCCTGTCTCAAGCTAAGTATGCCGCTGAAATTCTGGAACGTGCAAACATGACTGGCTGCAACTCTTGCTCTACTCCCATTGAAGTTCACTCTAAACTTTCTGCTGAAGCTGGTGCTCCTGTACCGAACCCCACACTTTATCGCAGTTTGGCCGGCGCTCTTCAATACTTGACGTTCTCACGTCCGGACATCTCCCACGCTGTCCAACAAGTGTGCTTGTTTATGCATGATCCGAGAGAGCAGCACTTCCTTCTTATGAAGCGCATCCTCAGATATATCAAGGGCACTTTGAACTATGGTCTTCAACTCACTCGTTCAGATTGCAAGGAACTTATTGTATATTCCGACGCGGATTGGGCCGGCTGTCCCGATACAAGAAAATCTACGTCAGGCTATTGTGTCTTCCTCGGCAATAATCTTCTGTCTTGGTCCTCTAAACGGCAGCATACCGTATCTCGTTCTAGCGCCGAAGCGGAGTACCGCGGAGTTGCTAATGCAGTCGCTGAAGCTTGTTGGGTTCGCCAACTCTTAGTTGAGCTTCGTCGCCCTCTAAAGACGGCGACATTGGTTTATTGTGACAACATCTCAGCTGTGTACTTATCTACAAATCCGGTACAACACCAACGGACGAAGCATATTGAGATCGACCTACATTTTGTTCGTGAGAAGGTAGCTCTTGGTGCTGTGCGGGTTCTTCATGTTCCAACATCCCTTCAGTTTGCTGATATATTCACAAAGGGATTGCCCTCGTCGGTGTTCAACGATTTTCGCTCCAGTCTCAACGTCCGCTCCTCTCCCGGTTGACACTGCGGGGGACTGTTAGCGTATCAAAACTGATTTGGTTAACATCTAGAGATTAGGAGGATATCTCCTCGTATTGTTTGTATCCATGTATATCTCTTGTAACCATGTATATCTTGTACACGCCGTGTATATATACCGGCCACAATCAATAGAACTTGCATCGTGCAATTCTCCTAATTCTACTTTCCTACAGTCATGGTGTCGTGGCTAATTAAAGCTGGCCTCCTTTGTAAAATACTAGTAGTACTCACGACCACTGCGGCGCTGCCTCTCTCTAACTCTGCTCGGCAGCCATGGATGTCGGCGGTCGCCGTTTGCGGCAGAAAAACTAATTTTCACTTTGCACACCCTCTGTATATATAGCTTGTGTCCGGTTGAGATTTCTTTGCTTTAACGCAACTAATAATGTCACGATTAGGACGCACCTAATGATGCATCAAACGGGATGGATGGATAAGACTGGAAACGCGCACGAGCCGACAGGCGCGCCGCCTTGGAGGGAGCCCATGTCATGCACTACGGCGTGTCGCATGTCGGACGACGACACAAGTTCCGGAGCGCGCGTCGTTCCCCGCGGCTCGCCAGCCACGGCCGTGCGTGCCGTGCGCCAAGCAAAGACGCCACGGGCTTGTCGCTCGTGGGTACCCGGGCTTATTCGGCGCGGCGGGCCTTTAGCATTACCCGAACAGCCCACACTAGATTTTGCTCACAAGCGGCCCATCGGACCCCATCTCGTCTCCAACTCCTCGCGCCAAGCCCTGCGTTCTCCCGGGCGAGTGGCCAGTGGCACATGGTTGCACTACGCCAGCCCGGGTTCGAAGCGCGGCACCCGCGGGACTATTGCAATGAACAGTGCCTGTGGTGGTACTGTTCATTGCACTGTTCGCATAATAAATTTGCAGGTACCTCTCCATGCGTGGTGACACACAGTGGCGGAGCTAGACCCAAAGCCAAGGAGGGGCCAATTGACAAGCTTGGAGTTGATAAGTGTAGAGCTAGTGAGAAAAACTGCTGTATCACTTGTAAGAGAGCATAGAAGACGATAGAGGCATGTGAGGATGATGCATTTGCTAGCCGTTGCTTGTTCATTTATGCACTCATAAGGGAAACTTAATGTAATAATCAAAACTAGTACTGATTGTAAGCATGCATGGTGTAGAAATTTCCATGGAGAAGGGGGGGCCAGGGCCCCGGCTGGCCCTCTCCTGGCTCCGCCAGTGGTGACACAAAGGGAATACAACGCTCTTCGTCGCGCGCTGGAGCCCGATGGTTTCTAGCGATCTCTCGAAGGACGCAGTCTTCGACGACACTGTGTGTAGTTGTAGGGCTGGGCGTGTGCGTGGGTGTGTGTTGGTGTGCGTTGTGGTGTGAGTGAGTGTGTACGCATACGAACAGATACTACAACTGTACTCAGTAGGAGAGGTTTCAAAAAAAAAAAAAAAAAAAACTCCTCGCGCCAATCCTATATGTAGGTGAGCCCCCTCGGCCCCTCCTCGTCTCGTCCGTATCTACCGCCGCTGCAGTTTGCACCTCCTCTTCCTCCCTCGTCTCGCCTTCTTCTTCTTCCAGAAACCCTTCACGAATTTCATTTCAGTTTGATCAATGTTGGGTTTATCCAGTGGCGGACCCACCAGTAGGGCATGGTGGGGCGGCCGCCCTACCTAGCCAGCGGCGAGGAACCCCCTTACCCCCTCCTGTTCCGGCGACTCGACGAGCAGCACGATGGCCGGCGGCGTCGTTTCTTGTGAGCTCGGCTGCCAGAGGTAGAAGAAAACATGTTATGGGCTGGCTGTGGAGTGTGGGCTGCGCACATTAGCTTCTTTGGGCTGCTGGGCCACGAAATGAGGGCGTCAGGCCTGGCCTTGTCTCCCCAATTCTTTTTTGAGCCCATGTCTCCCCAATTCTCATTGGTATATTTTCCTGCCGCCGGCGCCAGCGACAGAACGAACAGAGCGACGCCCTTGTGCAATTCTTGTGCAGATTTGAAGAGCTTTTTCAGTAGCAATTTGCCAAGCTCGAGTGGTTCTGGTCCAAGCACTCGTGAAACTAGCATCGTTGTATGGCGAAGGATGCTGCATTTTGCTTCTATTGCTTTCTTTTTAGGCAGGGACCCTTAGATGAAATTTTTTGTCATGATGCTTTGACCAAAGTAAGGTATCACCACTTGAAGAATGCATACTATGGACTTCCTTTGCATGTTGGTGGGACTGGCATGCCATGATTTTGGAAGTCTAGCAATGAGAATGGTTGAAACTAAGAAAAATCTTGCTTTTCCATTGGTCTATCTTCTCATCGAGTTAGCATTGCTCCTGGCAGTGGCCACCGCATCAGTTGAAAAAGCCTTCTTTGCAGGGGCGAAGCTAGGTTCATGGTTGTGGGTGCAAATGCACCCACAAAAGTTTGAAATTTGCTTGTAATTCACTTGATTTTACAATTAATGTATGCACCCTCCAAATCCAAAATTAAGCACTCATAGACAATTAAATGAGGCACTCTTGCACCCTCACACATTTTTCTCTAGCTTCGCCACTGCTTCTTTGCTATGAAAATAATTAAAACTGATTTGCGCAATAGGATGTACGATGAGTGGCTCAATGATTTTGATAAATTTAAGAAGAGGTTTCAAGCTAAGAAAAAACAGAGAATGGAATTGCCTAAGGCACCTAAAGCTAGAAGAGCAAGGCACCAAGCAACGCATAGTAGCAGTTAGTATTTTACAGTGGTATGCCTCAAGTTCTTTTGTTGAAATATTTGATCTAGAAGTGTTGTTTACTCTTCACATATGATTTATTAACTTAAAGTCTTTGTCTATTCATTTGTTTACCATGAATGGTCTATTTTTTGCGATTTTTATGTGCATGTAGCGTGTATGTGCACGTTGATTTTTCTCCATAATTAAGTTTCGATAATCGTCCGCCCTAAGAGAAATTCCTGGGTCCGCCACTGGGTTTATCAAACTGGATTTGTTTCTCTCTTTTTGTCCTTTCCTTACTCTCCATCAGATTCGGCCGAGTTGCTGTTGGAGAAGTAAGGACTGGGATGGCTTTGATTCTTGATTGGATTCGAATCCTAATTGCAAAGTTACAAGGGTCAGCCGCAGCTCCGTTGAAGGAGAAGGACGTCAGCAACAAGGAAAGAACAATCATCTCAAAGAAGCGGCGGTCCCTGTACCTCGTCTTTGACGACTGGTCACGGGGATACACCATCCGCAAGCTCTCTCTGTCCTCCTCCTCCGTCGATGGCCCCTGCCCGCATCTGCCAGCGCCCATCTCCCGATTGGAGGCGCAGCGCGGGATGCCCGCGCACCTCGCCGCCGCATTCGATGCCAAGATCATTGCGACGCAGCCCGTACTCACTCCCACCTTCCTTGACGACGACGGTGGCGCCGCCGCCTCATCTTCCGTGCCCAGCAAAAACCTCGTCCCCGTCTTCAACGTCCGGACGCGGAGCCTCAGATACGGCCCTCGCCCGAGCCCGGACCACGTCGACCCCTTCTACGTCCCCGTCGACGGCGGCAGGCTCTTCGCCCTGGCCGCTGCCGGCTGCTTCGAGATGCTCCACCCGCCGGCGGCCGAATCCGACGGCTTGGCGTGGTCGTGGCGGAGGCTTCCCGCGCCGCCGTTCGAGTCCAGGAACGTCACCTCCTACGCCGTGCACCCCGACGGACGAACAATCTTCGTCAGCGTCGACGGCGACGACTCGCCTGCCACATTCACCTTCGACACCGCGGATCGCGCGTTGGAGGATGCGGGTGGAAACGCTTGGATGCCGCGCGGCGCGTGGTCGCTGCCGTTCGCCGGCCGCGGGTTGTACCACCCCGAGCTGGACGCCTGGGTCGGGCTCTCGCGAGACGATCGCGGCCGGCTCTGCTCATGCGATGTGATGCCAGCAACAACAATCTCTAAGTCTGACGACGCTAGCAACGTCGACAAGCAGTGCCCGGATCGAAAGCTCAGCAGGGAGAGGATGTTCAGCCCGGAATCGTACGAGAAACACTTCGGTGCCACCCTCGTGTACATGGGAGGAGCACGAAGCATTTTCTGCCTCGTGGAGAGCATCACCATCAGAGAGTCAGATGATGAGATGGATGACTGCAAGATGGAGGAAGAGGAGGAGCAAGATGCGTCCCGACGCACCAGTTGCCATTGGATTCGACTCACAACGTTTTGTCTCAACTATGATGGGAGTGGGATCCTGACGTACGGCAATAGCCGCCATGTTCGATGCTACAAAGGGCCTTGCTAATTCGCGCGCGTGCGCCAGGAGCGCAACCAGCGCACTCTCCCGACAGGCCCGCAGCTTTCCTTTTTAGGAAAGTTTCGCTTCCACCAACTTTCCATTTTTGGAAAGTTTTGATACAACTTTTTTTGAAAAGCTTGTTACGAAAAGTTTCGTTGTAAACTTTTAACCAAACTTTCGGTGGAGCAAACTTTTTACCAAACTTTCGGTGGAGCAAAACTTTTTACCAAACTTTTTTCTCACCCCCGGGCCCACCCACGTGCGCGCGGCCCCGCGCGTCAGGAGCACGCGGGCTCCCGAATGAGCGCACGCGCTCAGATCAGGAGTTTCGTGCTACAAAGCGCCTGACGCGGCTACTGAGCCAATGCTCACGTCTCCCATGGCGTTTTGGATGTAAAAAAACATGGTATCACCATGAATGATGCCACGCCAACGGAATGTTAATGATTTTTTTTTGGAACAATTATGTTTTTACCCTTACTCTGAACTCTAATTGTGATTTTACCTTCACTTTTTTGACTTTATGATTTTACCTCTGTTTTTTTAATCTGAAGCCAGAGTTAACCTCTACTAGGGGTAAAATCGAAATAGAATTATTCTGATTTTACCCCTACTGAGGGTAAGATCTAGCTTAATGTTGAAAAACTAGGGGTAAAATCACAAAGTCAAAAAAATAAAGGTAAAATCAGAATTAGAGTTTAAAGTGAGAGTAAAAATAAAAATACCCCTTTTTTTTAAGTGGCAATGGAGCCACAGGGTGAACACCAAGGCTTCCGAGAGATTAGGAATTGGGTTTTAGGATTTTGAGGTTTGGAGGTTCTCCAATTTCTACGGGGAAGAGGTAGTCTACAGCAATGGTGTTTGTCTGCTGGGCTTTCTACTCTACCATTCTAGGATTTATAATGCTGAACATTAACGTTTCTACTTAAATATGAATAATGTCGGTTCTGTAGAACCCGCAGTAGTTCAGTGCGCCTGAAAGATGAAATTATATCCAATCTTTTGCGTCAATTGGAAATGTCTCTGCAATACACAAAATTGGTGACAAACAATGGAAGCACGACTTTAAGAAAAGGAATGCAGTGAGGCTTATTAACAAATTAAGGGAATGGCAGGACATAAGTATTATCGTTTTTTTTTTATCTTGCAAACGGATTCGAGTTCAGAGTTTTTTTTTTTGAGAAATTACACAGTACAACTCAGACACTCACAACGCACGCACACTTACCCCTATGAACGCACATACGCAAACTCTACCTTTATGAGCATCTTCGAAGACTGAGCCGGCAATTCTTCAGATTCCCGATGTCACCACTGGCGCCTCGCTGTCGACGGCTACGTCGCCTACCGCTGAAAGCACAAATGCCGTTAAATCCTAGAAAATTCGCTCCCACCGGGAGTCAAACCCAGGACCTCAAAGGTGCTACTCGGATGCCTTAACCACTAGGCCAAGACCCCTTTCACGATTCGAGTTCAGAGTTGAACTTGTTGACGATGCATCCATAACATTGCAGCAACCATGCACGATGATCCTTTTCAGAATTTTTAGAACATAAAATTATTTTTTTAGAGTTTTCGAGTTTCCAATTGTTTGTCCGGATTCACTCAATAGTTCAGGTGGATCAGAACTGGACTGTGGAGGAAGCCCAAACGGCAGAAGATCGACTTTCACTATACTACGATCCGAAGAGTTACAAGCGTGCCTTATTACTATCTGCATACGAACACACATCAGATTGACCAAGATAGACGACGGAACGGCGTTGCTTGCATACAAAATTGCAAACCCCAGCACGCGCGCGGATCATCGATCGGCGGCCCGGCCGTGATGGATCTTCTCCCCGATTGCCTCCTTGAGATCATCGTGTCGTTCCTCCCGCCCAAGGCCGGCGCCCGCACCATGGCGCTCTCCCGTCGCTGGCGATCAATCTGGCCGTACCACCCGCTCCACGTCGATTTCAGCGACGTCCAGACCCGGGAGGATCTGGACGACATCTCCCTGTGCGCCATGCTCTCCTCCCACCGCGGCCCGATCCGCCGCTTCTCCGTAATCTCCGACAGCCGCCACACCCCGGGCAGCTGGGTCGGAGCGCTGCTATTTCACAAGACGTTCATCGACTCCCTCACGTTGGAATTCGGCCACCAAGGGTTCAAGCCGCACGTTCCCCTGGCAAAGAACGTCCGCCGCCTGGAGCTCCGCTCCTGCTGCGTCCTGCTGCCGGCGCCGCCGGCGTCCTTGTTTCCTGTTCTCGAGTGCCTGCGGCTAGCCTGGGTGGAAATCTCGGAGACAGGGCTCGCCGATTTGGTCGACGGCGACTGCCCTGCTTTGAGTGAGCTGAGGCTAGAGAGCATGGACGGCCTCCGCCGCGTCGCGCTCCGCTCCCGCACCCTGGCCACCGCGGGCATCAGAAGCTGCCGGAACCTCGTGAAGATGTTCGTCGGGGACACGCCCAGTCTCCGCTCTCTCACGTTCCAGTACATGGACCTGTGGCAGATAAAACTGGAGGTTCCCGTCTCCGTCCAAGAGATTGGCCTCACGCTGCCCACCGTAGGCTCACCACCCATACTTCCTCCTCCCACTACGGATGTAAGCAACGCAAGCCCTTTGATTTCATTACTTCGCAGTCCACATTCACAGATATAAACTACAGTACAGCAACATTTGGTACTAACCCCCTACTTTGATGGTCGCAGATGCCGTTGCCCTTGGTGACGTCGGTTGTTTTCAGCATGGAGTTTGACTCGGCTAAGAGCAACTCCAAGAGTCTAGCTAAATCTCACTCTCTATATTCCCATTTAGCTATCTATTTAGCCAAGATTTTCTCTCTATATCACGGCACACTCCAACAGACTAGCCAAATCAGATTTTTCATATACCTGACATGTGGGACTCTTCACACTCCAACAGAATGCCCAATGCACGTCTAGTATTGCCCAATGCTGAATGCCTAATGCAGAGCCTGCAGTCCGCATCAAAATCACCATCATCTCTAGCAATGCTCGCCTTGTTGCCGTGTACACCGTCGGCCCGAGATCATCGACTTCCATCGCCGCCGGCGACCTCGACAGGCAGAACCCAGACGAGGAGCCGCTCCTCCTCCGCGCCAAGCTCGTCTTTCATGTCTCGTCTGGCCACGTGACATCGCGCAGCTTGTCGAGCACGACGTCCACGCGCTCGACGCCGGCATAACCACGCCTTGCTGTTGCTACACAAGCTACGCTACTGTAGATGCAAAGCAAGAGCACTCTTCTCATTCCTTGTATCCCACATGCATGCGACGCGACAGTTCGCTGTCCAGAGCAGTCCCGACAGCATGACCGGCTACAAGGTGCTAAGCCTCTGGAGTCTACGACGAGAGGGACACATGGTCATGACGATGGCCTCTGGGCGGCCGGCATCGCGTCGACCAGCGAGGTCCTCGCCACCACTATCGGCGTGGGCGTCACCAAGACTGTGTTCATCCTGACGGTCATCCTGTTCGTGGACCGCGTCGGCCGGCGGCCGCTCTACCTCTCCAGCCTGTCGGGCATCATTGCCTTGGCCTCACAGTCATCAAGCGTTCTGCGCTGCACCACACACCGAGGTGGGGGTGGTGGCGCTGGCCATCGCCACCGTGTTCACCTTCATCGCGAGCTTCTCAATCGCGTGGGATCCATCACCTGGGCATACAGTTCGGAGGTGTACCCGCTCCGGCTACGCGCGCAGGGTGCCCGCATCAGCATGGCCATCAACCGCATCGTGGACGGCAGCGTCTCCATTACGTTCGTGTCACTGTACAAGGCGGTCACCATCGGCGGCGCCTTCTTCCTGTTAGCGGGGCTGGCCGTCGACGGCGTGACGTGCGATTTCCTGCTCCGGCTGCTGTGCGCGGGCATCGAGGCGGGCGCGGATGCGGCGGGGACGGGCCGCGCCGGCAGGGGAGGGGCGGCGGGTACGGGCCGCGCCGGCAGGGAGGCGCGGCTGGGACGAGCCCCGGCAGGGAGGGGCTGGGGCGGGGAGGGCGCGCGGGAGGAGGACGAAGCGCGTGGCGATGGGATGGCAAGCGGAGGGGGCTGGCCAAAGATGGCCAGCGGAGGGCGCTGGATACCAATCCAGATAGCTCGGAGATGATTTTGAAGAGGCTGTTGGATCCGATATTTATCCTATTTTTGCTATTTTTAGCTAATCAACTTGTTTTACAAAGGCTTTTGGAGTTGCTCTAAAAAGCTCAAGGAGGCTGCCCGCATCTTAACCTTATTCCCTCAGCTCCGGCGTTTGCAGATCCAGGTACAGCCAGATACTTTCTCCATCTTAATTGGTTTACTACTCGTCATATGCAATCTGACATGAAAATTTTTAACTAATATCGGCATGCAGTGCCTTGACTCCTGGTCATCAAAGTACAAAAGGTGTTACAGAGGGTGGCCACCTGCAGCTGGGAAAATCGCTTGCCTAAACCAGCACCTCACGCACGTGCGGCTGCAAGGCTACTGCGCCACCAGAGGAGAGCAGGAGTTCGCAACATTCCTCATGTCTCAGGCCATGTCTCTCACTCTCGTGGAGATGATCCACTCTGCCCACTGGACCGTCAAGACTATAGAAAGTCAGAAACGCACAATATGTAGAAGGGGTGTTGCCTCCTCGGTAGCCCAGCTTCGCTTCACAAAAAAAAACTAGAAAACCAAACAATGAAATTAAATAACCGCGACGCCTCTCGTATGATATGTACAATCTTTTATGTGTTCTTATGACTTTTTTTATTGAACAATATGTGCAAGAGCACTCCTCTTTTCATTTAAGTAGAAGGGAACATAGTTCAGGGTACATGATCTTGATTTCATTGCGAACCAAAACTCAGCAGTGGTTTGTATCCACAATACTAGAGGTCCACCATCGTTTATATATATCACATATACGTCATTAATTTTTCAACTTAGTCTTAGGGTGACAAGGTTATTTGATTGTATCATCGGGGCCGACGAACTTTTAAAGCGATGCACTGAAGGTTCATACTCCTTCACCGAGTATTTAAATCCCTCCCTCGCTTCCTCGCCAAAAAAAAAAAAAAAAAAAAAAAAAAAAAAAAAAAAAAAATCTCACTGGAGCTGCCGCTACCCATTGCTCCCCATCAAGGCTAACATCACATGAAGAGTGTCGTGGACTCCCTCACATCTTTGCCCTGCCAATTTCCCTCATTCCAGTTGGATTCGAGAAAATCACCACCCACCCTCTGACCGTCGAGGAGCAACTCCTCTTCATGTGAATCCTCGTGATCTTGCCAGCAGTGGTGGAGCTTGAATGATATTCCAGAGGAGGATGGGGGTAAGAAATAAACCTATATTTACACTAAACATGCGTATTTGATAGTACTTAGCTGATAAAAAAATCATTGTTTACTAAAGGAAATTCAAAACCCGAGGGGGTGTTTGGGGGGGGGGGGGGGGGGGGGGGGGTGTTGGGGTTTACATGGCCCCCTCTGGCTACATAGAAGCTCCGCCCCTGGCTGTCAGACCTCCTCCTCGCCGTCGTAGAGCTTGCTAAAGTGAGGGTGGTGGACTAAGGATGACCCTAGAGACGAGCATCTGCACAAATCCGACGAGCACAGTGCCCGCTTGGACAGACCAGTCTTCGATTTTGGTAACCACAGATCTGAATGACGTGCACAACCAAATTTGTGAAACTAAAATTGCAAAAACGAAGTCAACTGACCCCGATAAGTTTTGCTAAAGTATAAACATAAACATAAACCAGTGTTCCTTGCTAGCAATGATCCCGTCAGCTTAATGGGCTGACCCCAATGCTTACCCCGTTAGGACTCAGGACACAACAGATACGTTTGTGGCTCTAATATCGCAAATAAACGCGCTCATAAAACCTTCATAGATCTCTAGTATATGACTCAAAGACAGTGAAACAGGCATGGAATTTGGATCATGGATGAAACACAGGGAGAACTGAACGTGTTACGCATTAGTATACATTATCTTAACAAGATTAATACATATCACCGCTTTCTCACATCCAGAACGCAACGGGACACTCCAGGATGGGTATAGTAGCTCCAGCCGGCACCATGTAGTACCGTCTTCCTCCTCCGAGTACCGCTCGATGGCGATGCACTTCACGATGCGGTACTCGCTGATCCCGCCGCCGCCTCCTCCCACGGGGAGAGGATCGTGGCGCCGAGGTGCGTCTCGGCCGGGTCCACCTCTCCGATGCTGTATAGCCTCTCCTTGCTGAGCTTCCACGTCGGGCACTGCTGCAGAAGGCAATCGGAGTCGGCAGCCGCCGGCAACTCGCAGGCGTTCCTGGACAGCCCGACCAGGCTCTCAGCTCGCTATCGTAATTAATGCGGGTTGCCCCCGAACGGCAGCATCCAGTCGCCGTGCGTTCTCCACACCACGGCCACGCCGGCCCCCTCTACTGCTTCCAGTTCCAGAGCGCCACATGCATCGCGACCGTCCCAGCAATGCGTCTCTGCTCTTCCTCTCGCCAGATAAGCGTTGGCGTCGACGTCTCTGACAAATGAATTGAGCTGGAGGTAGAAGGCGATCTCACATCACGGAGCTCGCCCCACGAAGCAGCAGTACATGTTCCCGCGCGCCGGAGTGTACCCTTCACCGGGCACCTCGTCTCCTAGGCCACATGCATCGCGGTGGCGCGTCCACAGGTGGCTGCGGCGAGAGACCCAACTCTGCCGGAGGCTGAGCGGCTGCGGCATTTCGACAAACGCGTCCGGTGCCTCTGGCGACGAAGACGCGGCTCCCGCGCCGCGATTGATCCGGGCCACACAAAGCCGATTGGACGGTCTTCGGGTACCCAGGGGAGGTCGCTATTCGAAATAGCGACCACCCGGTCGTTATTAGAAATAACGACCGCCCCTGGGGTCCCATCAAACGCCGGCTCCGCTTCACGGCGCGGCTCGCCTGAGCGCCGCCGGTAATCCAGGCCATCCCAAGCGTCCCTCAGCCATCTCCGAGCAACCTAGATGCCGCTCCAGCTTGGGGCGAGCAAGGGAGGTCGGAGTCTGAAACCGCGCCGCCTCTGCTTCTTGCCGTGGCTCGCCGGAGCGCCGCCGCCACCTGCCTGCCGCCCGTCCCGTACCTGCTTACCTCTCCTCCTTCGCATGTACTCCTGGAGGCTTCCGTTCTTGATTCTTTCCTTATCGTGCACGGGTGGAGGCGACGAAGCTGAAGAACGATTGCTGGCCATGGCGAACGGCGCCGTCGCTCGCCCAAGCTCAGCCGGGCATGCATGGCGATGGCGAAGGGGCCGTGTGCTTGGCAGACATGCATGGCGCGCGCCCGAGACGCGACCCTGAATCCCTGATTCGTCTTTCCCTAGCAGGCCACTGAGCTGAAAACAAAGAGTACTCTGATATCCTAATTCACAGGTTCGCAGGTTGATACGGTTGTCTGGTCTGGCAAGGCCTCTGTTCCTGCTCTGCTAACTCGCTGCCATGTTCCGGCGCGTTCCATGGCTCCTCGAGCCTCCAGCATGCATCGACCAAGCAGCTGCAAGCCGCAACGCATTTGGGCATCTGAACCTGCGTGCAACATAGCTTCATGTTGTCCCCTGAAATGGTGCATCGCTTCACTGAATTTCCTTCGCTTCGAGGCGATGGAATCACCTGATCGACGAGCTGGGCAAAGATTCTGCTCCACTTCCACATTTCTGGGAAGTCGCCGGAGGCTGAAGGTGGCCAGAGGAGCCACACTCCGCCGACGCTGCTGACGAAGACGGTTCGGCCGTCGGGGTGCGCGGCGCAGGAGAGGACGAACCGGGGGTCGCAGCGCGCCGGCGGGTCCGGGAGCGTGGCCCGCGACCAGCTGCTGCTCCGGGAGCCGGAGCTAGTCGGTTTGCGCAGCAGCTGGAAGGACCCGCACATGGCGACGAGCTTGTCATCGCCGACGGGGACGCTGATGGGGTAGAGCTTGGGGTCCTCGCGGTGACGAGGACGTCGAAGAAAGTGGCGCCCACGGGGCGGCCGCCGCCGGCATGCCGCCGGATTTTGGGTACGCGAGCGGCAACATACCGTAAATGTGGGTGTGTTTGTGCGTGCGTGTCCTATCTGAAGTTCCGGTGATAGCCGGCACTCATGCATTTTTCATCAAGCAAAATAAAAGATCGACGAGTCGAATTATGTTGGGTTGAAGAACAGCAGCAAACCTTAAATTTCTGTGCCCGTGCATTACATACAAAATTGCAGGGACACCTCTCCACGACAAGTGCTAAAATTCGAACCCATCGTTGAACCCGGCGTCGTAGGCGGCATCAACCTCGGCGTCGCCGATCATGTCCCCGATCATCATCCCACCTACCGCGCCGCCGAGGAGCCTAAGATCGAGCCCCATTCCCATGCCACCACCGCCGTGGTGCCTCGCCGGCAGCGGCGGCGCCGGGTACCCGTACATCGATGGTGGCGGAGCAGCATTGTACCCGTACGGCGGCGGCGCAGCAGCGTACGGGTACGGCTGCGACGCGTACCCCGCGTTGTACGGCGGCGGTTGGTACGCCTGCTGCGGCGCCGGGTACGCGGTGGCCGGCGGCGGCGAGGCGACCATGTCCGTCGCCGCCGCCGAGTCCTGCACGTACTTCACGTACTGCCCTTCCTTGTTTCCCGCGACGCCGGTGGCGGGGACGTCGATGAACTTGTAGCAGAAGTAGAGCACGCCGTGGACGCGCCCCGACCGCGGCCGGCGCACCTGGTACGTGGCCGGCCTGGGGTCCCGGCTGCCGGCCTTGCCGTCGCCGCCGTCGCCCGCCGCCGCCACGAGCAGGTCGTCGATGGGCACGAACACCTCGCCGACGTCGCGGCTGCCGCCTATGAGGGCGCGGCGCTCGGCGCGGAGGAGCACGTGGAGGGCGAGGCCACGGGTGTCGGCGCCGGACGGGATGAGGGAGTGGAACGTGGCGTTCCAGGCGGGGCTGCACCCGATGTACCGATCCGTTGGCGTGCTGTGCGTCGGCATGCGCGGGTCGCCGCCGGAGATGGAGGCCACCGCTTACACACGCATCCGGGAGAAGAGGGTCACCTTCTTCAGGTCGTTCGCCGAGATCAGGTTTACCGGGTTTCTCTTCCCCGTCCCAGCCCCCGTCTTCCCTGGGGTGCGCAGCCGTGATCGTGGCGCCGAAGGCGGCCGTGGGTAGCCCGGTCGACGCCTTTAATTAAGTGGAAGACGGCCAGCGCCACGCCCTGTAAGCCGGTGATTGCGTTGGCGGCGAATGGCGAAGCGACCTTGCGGATGCCGAGTCGTCGAAGACAAGGTACAGGTGCCGCCACCGCCGCGGTTTCGTCGGGCAATTGCCGAGCTCGTCAAGACGCCGGCGCTTAGGAGGCACATCCTTTCTCTTTACTCGTCGACCGTCGTATTGCGCCCTGGAGAACGAAATTCCCACATGGATAGTTGATTTCACAGGTCAACAATTAAATTATTGATTTCATTTGTTAATGTGGCCTTAATTGAAAGTTAAATTAGGATGGGGGCATGTGCCCCTATGCTTATAAAAATCACTCTCCTGAACTTAGCTCTACAAATTAAATTTGGTCCGGTCAAATCATTACAATTTGGGATTTAGGTCCATCTAGCACACAAACAAGATGGGTTCACAACCCCAGACCAGCTGCCAAGCGCATTCTTGCACACTGAGACCATGACTGGCTGGCCACCGTACGTGAGCGGATGTCGTTGAGCTTTATCCCGCTGCACGGCTGGCTCCGGCTGCACTCAAATCTTACTGCCACCGCCGTAGCAGAGGAACCACTGATGCCATCATAGTTGACATCAGTTATCTTAACCTCAAAAAACTATTAACAAACAAGCGATTGGTATATTTATTGATGATTTGGACAAATATATATCAAGGATTATAGAAAGGGGGGAAATCAGGCAAGCAATGTCATCCTATTACAGCTTGTTCGGCAGGCTGCAGCTGCGGCTGCGGCTGTAGAAAAATAACTGCGAACATTGTAGCGGCTGCTGAAGAAAATAACTGAAACAATGTAGCTGCTGCAAAACAGCTGCTGCAAAGCAGCCAGGCGAACAGGCTGTAGTTGCTAAAATTAGCACTTGAAACACCATCGTTCTCGCCCACACGCCGTAGAGAGCCGCCACATAAAGCCATAAAAGCCCTATTTGAAACCTCTAAGGCTAATTGTTAGCTACTAAAATTAACACTTGAGTTTCAAACACCCTAGCTAATAGCCTAACTAATTATTATCTACCATCCCCCACTAACAATTATCCCATTAACTCTTCAAATCCAGCTAATAGGTGGCTAAAGGTCATCTAATAATTAGAGGTTTCAAACACCTTCGTCTAATAGTTAGCTACCTAGCTAACTATTATCTCTAAAGATTTCAAACACACCCAAAGTCGCAACGATTCTAATCCACAGGTGGGCGCGTTCACGTTGAGGCAAGCGACGTGTGTTGCCACCGCATTAGAGAGATCCGAGTTTGCTCCCGATAGCATTTGGTTGTGCTGGCTGGTATTGGATCATTAGCCCTGCGACGCAGCACTACGTAAGTACGAACTGATGAATTGCGAAATTTTATTTCATGTATAGCTTAATTGCATCATTTGAACTGGGCTGACACGGATAGATCGAGCCAGAAGGCTATCATGCCATTTGCAGCACTACAGAGTAGTACAAGACTACAAGCCATAAAACTAACTACACTACCATCAGTTTTAAATTTACAAGTCCTATATAAGATCAATCATTTAAACCAGGAGGGACTACACATGTGTTCACCGCGATTCGAGCTTGTGTCCAGCTCGCTTTATTTATGCAATAATAATGCTTTTCACAACCAGAACGCTACAGGATTCTTCATGAGAGCCTCAGAAACTGATTCAGGCACGCTGTAGAATCGAACCCGGCGGCTGTTCCCTGTCGTCAGGTCGCCATTCTTGTCATACTTGAGGGAAAACGTCGTTAAACGATACAAATACCACCTTGGTTTGGACAAGCCTTCCTCCTCCCTCTCATCATCCTCAGTTGAGCCATTGTTCTCCTCATCAGCAGCTTCACCATTCATCTCATCGTGAGCAGAGTCGTCGTCGTCTTCGACGACATAGACGCTCTGCACGAGGCAGTACTCGCTTCTGCCTCCCATGAAAACGAGCGTGGCGCCGACGTGCCTCTCCGTCGTCTCCTCGCTGAACAGCATCTCCTTGCAGAACTTCGGAGCCGGGGACGTCGACTGCCCGTCGCCGTCGCCGGCGTCACTGGCAGACGCCACGTCGTCGCATGCGCAGAGTCGACGACCGCCGGCGGCGTCCGGGTTCCTGGAAAGCCCAACCCACGCGTCCAGTTCACCGTCAAAGTACGCGCGACCGGCGAACGGCAGCGCCCGCTCGCCGAGCCGTTTCCAGACGCCGCCGCCGCCGCTAACGTCCGCCGTGTCGAAGGTGAAGGTGGCGGACGACGAGGCGCGGGAGCGGCGGCGGCGCTTCTCGGTGCGATGGCGACGGCGCCGCCTCTCGGTGCTGACGAAGATGGTTGGTCCGCCCGTCGCGGTGCACGCCGTAGGAGGTGACGTGCCTGCGCTCGAACGGCGGGTCGGGGAGCCCCTGGCGCCACTCCCACTCCCACCCCTCCGCGACGACGACGACCGGCGGCGCGTCGAGCCGCTTGAAGACGCCGTCGGCGGACAGTGCGAAGAGGCTGCCGCCGCCGGCGGGGAGGTAGATGGGGTCCACGGGGTCGGGCTGCGGCCGAGGGGCGTACACGAGGCTGCGCTCGCGGACGTCGAAGACGGGGACGTGGTGCGTGTGCGCGAGGGGACGCACGCCGAACGATGGGACGACGGGATGCATGGCGATGATGCTGGAGTCGAAGGCCGCCGCGAAGTACGCGGGCAGCCCGGTCCGTGCCTCGAACCGGAGGATGGGCGACGGCAGGCGCTGCTCGCCGGTGAACGCAGCAGGGTCGTGGGACGACAAGCCGACCTCGCGGATGCTGTATCCGCACCACCAGTCGTCCAGGACAAGGTACAGGTGCCGCCGCCGCGGCGTTGCCGTACTCATCATTGTTCTATCGTCGTCGAGGTTTTGTCGCACCCGTCCCTCTTCTCAAACAGATCTGATTTTTCTTCCTTCTTTGTTTTCTTCCTTCCGTAGAAACAGATCTGACAGAATAGTAGAGCAACCCAACTCGTCTGATTAAGAGAAAGATTAAGAGGAAAAGAAAGAAAGCCCAGCCCAACAAAGAGGCCCAACAAAGGGGATCCGAACCGGGGGCAAAGAAAGACAGGGGAAGTCACGCGCACACCCCTCAAAGTCAAGCAATGACACCGATGAATAAATCAAGATGGGTTTAATAATGTTGTATGCCTTACTATCCTTCATCCGTAAATACAAGCTTTTTTTGGGTTCGATTTTTTTTTTCTAACTTCGATCTTAAATAGAAAATGTGATTATAAATATTAATAAAATAAAAATGCTATTGGATTCATGGTGAAGCCATCAATCGTAATAGAGTTCTCATCGTCATATTCATGATTTTCTATTTGAAGTAATTTATTTTAGGCAATCTGTTTCTCTAACTGAAGTGGTCAAAGTGATTGATGGAGAAATTGTATAGAGGTCTTACTACGATACACTACAATCACAAGGTTGATCTAGAGTACCTTCGCAAAAAACAAAAAAAACAAAACAAAAAAAAGGGAAAAAAAGGTTGATCTAGAGTACACAGCTGCCCCCAACCAAACCATCAATAAAATTATCAAAAACACCGATCCACACTTAGCAGACAATAAGTATATCAACCATATTCTGTGCAACTTGACTTTGCTGTTTTTACTCTTTACATGCTAACCAGGGCTCGCTGCTCCAAACTGTTACAAGAAAATTGTGATGAACTTTTGACTAAGACTTCTAACAACAGTTTGTGAAATTCCTTCACTTACATCTACATCAGGGGTGGAGAATGGCTGTAAGTTGCAAGAGCTATTACTCTTCAAGAACTTGTCTAGGAGTACACCAAATGTTCACTAAACGTCTGTCAGAATTATGGATGATACAATCATGACATAGGCGAGGAAGAAGAACATGACGATTTGGATGAAGAACTTCGGGTTATCCCTCAAACTTGGGGCCACCACTGATCTACTGCTTGAGAATAAAGGAACAAAGTTTTGAGTTATGTACACTCAATGATGCATTTGAATGAAACGGATATGTGGCATCGTTATACCTGGCAATCCGCTGCGACAGTCTATGGAAGGGTAGGCTCTGAATGAAAACAACACCTGGTCCTGTGAGAGATGCAGTTAGCTGGTTCTCACCCTGCATAAGACGAGGCTTGTCAGTGCAAAGAAATAAGAACTTTTTTTTTTGCGACCATAAGAACTTGTGAATATGAACAGTTAATAAGGAAACATGAAGCATGGGGAGGGAAGAAAAAAATGATCTACTCACCCCAAAGACAGCTCTCCTAAGTTGGTTAGGGCTCTTCAATTGAAAGTTAATGGTATTTGTCATAGCCACAATACAAGCAGCATCAGCGGTAATAACCTCTCGGGGAGCAAGAATTTTCTGCATCACTGGCAAAATTAAAGAGCAAAACCTTACCAGTTAATAGGAGGACCTTATCTGCATATTATCAAAACTAACAATAACTTGCTACTGTCAAAACATAGGATATCTTACATGGCTCGTCAGTATAAAAATAAATTAAAGGTCTATTACATATACAGCATCTAGGTTATCACATAATGATATGCGCCTATACCAAATTAGATGTCGCAGCAAGTATTTTGCCTCATTGTCATTTGCGACATCGTATCATTCATCGTAATAGATTCTGATCTGACCATTTTTGCATAGCTAGAGAGCAGAAAGAGCATTCACAAGAGCAAAACCAATTGTACCTGATCCACCACCAACAAGGAAAGCCATCCCCTGACCCCTAAGCTTTTGTTTGAGTACCATCTACAAAGGATTTAGAGCATTCATTTTCCAACTTGCAAGTTACCCAGGAAGCATACAAAGGACCAGAAAAAGTGCAGATTACAGCATGATCCCCAAATTAATGATATAATCGAATAGAATACCTACCTCTGCACCAATCTCAATATTACGCGGTCTCTGCTCAACTGTACTAGTGACTGACACATCATTGACTGAACATAGAAAAGCATCTGCCTGCAATGAAAATTTGCTGTATGAAAATGTTGCTGCAACCTTCACGCAAAGTAACCAATTTTAAGCAGAACTTACATGGCAAAGAAGTTCTCCACCAAAATTTGATAGATCTAGCTGCACAAAAGTAAGCAGTTATGATCAGACTAAGATATCAATTTTGGTGCACGTGTTGATACACAATTATAATGTGATGCCCATAGAGTTGAGTACATTCAATATCTGCAAAAATGGTTGAGAGGTAGGGGAATCTAAATAGCCAAAAGCACAAGGTATCATTAACATTTCGTTAATCAGTATAACATACAGTTCAGGTGATAAATATTACTAAACAGTTTAGTAACATGAAGTCCTAATGAATGGTACTAATTGCACAACAGATCTAACAAATCCTAGCTGAGAGTGAAAATGTTCTCTTTTCCACATGTAGAGAAACTCTGGAAATTTCAACAACTATCAAATGAAATTTTATAAATGTTAAAGCGAAAGGAAAATATTGATGCAGTTGTAAGGACTCAGATCTACACAAAATAGGGAAAAAATAATATTGCTATACTAGGATTTACTAATTGATGATGATTTACTGACAAGACATACTAACCGGCAGTATTCTCCCCGGAAATGGCGCGGAAATCCCAACATATCCATCATCGGAGCCAGGATTAAAGAAAACGGTGCTGCTTATGCTTTTTCCAAAAATCCACTGCCACACGCCTCCATCATTTTCAGGCAGGTAATTATTGTCCATCTGCATGTTCCCAGACATGTAGCACATTGTACCTAAAGAATATAACAATGATGAAAGCTGCAGCTAACAATATCTTGGACTAACATGCTACATTATTTCACATCAAGAAATATGTAACAGATAATACTTGGTAACTACTAGCCACAGGGTTCGTCCATTATGACTATAGGTTGAGTCAAGGCAACAAGAAGTGCCAAACGGAAGCTGCAATGCGCAGGTACACATTAGCGCTGAATGATTATTGCTCGAAAGATATGCCAAAAAACTAACAACCTTCGCCACACAATTACCAGTTTAGCATCTTACTAGTTTAACTGAAAGTCTCACACGCACACAAAAATAAATACTTGTTCAGCAGGCAAGCTGCAAAGCAGAAGGGATTCAATTCAGTTACCTGGTTTCGCAGTCAACTTATCCTGAGACTTCACCATCACCTGAAAATCATTTTGCCCCAACAGTTACAAGTAAGCCCGGCTCAATCCAACTGAAGAAAGTTACTACGAGTAAGCATAACTAGTATGAGAAACTACCTGCAGAACTTGCACATCGCCGCCGGATATCTGAAACGCCGTCACAGATCCTTGCTGGCTCTGCAATCAACCAACGCAGTTCAAACCGAATCAGGACAAAGCGATGAGAAACGGAGTCCAGGCGTCGCGGATCGGTGGATCCAGACATACGAGCGCGAATTCCAACCCTAACATCTAAGCGGAGACGAGACCGCCGTGCGAAGGGAAAGGATCAGATCGCGCAGGAGTGAGCAGACCTGGTAGACGTAGGGCTGGAAGGGCGTGGAGTAGAAGGGCGCGGCCATGGCGAGTAGAACTTCTGGAAGCTTCTCGAAGAGGTCAGTGGGTGCCGGCTGGGAGCGTCGTCGTCGTGGTCGGGGGAGTTGCCATTCGGCGGTGATGGCGAGGTGTTCTTTGGGCTCTGAGCTTAATTACGAGGGGATTTTTTTTGTTTCTTCTTTGTTTTACGGAACTGGATTATCTCAGCCGTTAGTTGTGCCATGGACGGCTGCTGATGCGAGTAGGGGTGCTTGCGTGGCCTGTCCACACAGGCTTTCTGTGCACGTGGCGGCATGCCGTTGGTTTGAGTGGCTTGCCACGACGTGTCCGATGTATGTAGGGCTCATGGATTTTTCCTCCCTTCTACCGAGTGAATGTCTTTTTGTCTCGAGTTCCATCTCGGTAATAAAAATCAAAGGAAAATTCTGAAAACAACAGTATCGTCTACCTCAGAAAAAAATACATTATTGACATACATAGTCACTAATTTGCGTATCTTTTTTTTAGAACATTTGTGTATCTTCTATGTGTGGTACAATATAGTCACGGTAGCATTTCCTCGGTATATTCTTCATTTTGACGCGAGGAGACCCAAATTTCCTAATGTCAACCAAAAAAGACCACAGATAGTCTATATGATATGTATAATAACACTCACTTCATTTTAACACGACACACGTTGCAATTTAAAATAATGCCAAAATAACTATCCCCGAACGTCATGAAAACCAAATAAGGAAGTTTGACCTGTGTTGAGTGGTGGTTTTTTAGAAGCGGTTAACCATTAGTGTAATAAGAAAACTTTAGGCCCTGTTTGGAACAAAGGAATGAAAAACACAGGAATAGGAAAAAACGCAGGAACAGAGAAAACACATGAAAGGAAAAAGTGCCAAAACCGCAGAAATCCAAAACAGAGGAACAAAGAATTTGAGCTGTTTGGAATACAGGAATGATAAACACAGGAACAAAATGCATTATAACTAAATAAATTATTTTTGCGAGGGAACTAAATAAATTATTTATAAAGCCGACAATTATTATTGAATGCATTTAAATCAAATTACTAACCTCTTGTCACCTTTAACTTCTCACTTTATTTTTTAAGGGAACCCATTCCTATATGTCATTTGCTAACACACCAAGCACTTAAGCACCAAGCACGCATGCACATTGATTCAAAGCGGGCATGTACTTTAGCTAATTAGGTTGTTTGCATGCACAGCCAACGCAATAAGCAAAACAAAGGAAAGTTTCCTTTAGCTCCAACCTCATGGTTTATTTCCTACGTTTTGTGAAGGGAACCATTCCTTTCCTCTGGAAAGGAATTCATAATTCCTCCATTCCAAACACCAAGTTTAGGAAAAATTCCTTTGGAATGAGTTCCTTTGAAATTCCTTTGATCTTCCTTTGTTCCAAACGCCCCCTTAGTGATTCAAAGCTTTACAATGAAATGCTAATTGAGATACAATATATAAATGAAGCTATCAACAATCACGTTACATAAATCACTTATACATGCGAAGCTTTGGTTACAAGTTCCACATAATTGTATGTAATATAGGTACAACAGAAAATTAGCACTCCAGTTGATCGGTTTTTTTTGGTTTTGAGACCATGTTCCAAAATGTTTTTTTCCCCTGGAAATGGAGGGGATAACTTCGTGGATCAATATGATAGCTTAACTATCACTCCAGTGTTCATAAACCTCTCTCTACATGTGTTTTTTTTTTTTTTTGAACGGATGCATGTGTAGATATTGTCTTCACATTTATTTTGATAACGTCTGGCAATAACGAACAGTGGATGGGCAGTTATTTGCCTATTATATATTGTCTCTTTTTCATGTTAGTATGGATCAATTTCAAGTCTCAATAGGTTTTGTAACTTGAGTAACCGTGGAGTTCATTGTAACCACAACAGTGACAAATGTCTGAACAAAAATAATTTAGGGGCCATGTTCATAAAGCTACTCTCGACGGGAGTTTAATTCTCAATGAATGTGTGCCATGTCAGCATTTCTAATAACGTTGGAAGCTAACAACGAAGGGAGAGAGAGAGCAAACCAATTTCATCTAGATAAACCTAGATATACGTTGTTTCCAATGCCATGTACAATTTTGATTTTGAAATAGCATAAAACTTACATTGAGGGTAGGTGTTTCATTTCATTTTACCAACATGGTAAGCTTAAGAACAATAAAATAAAATTATGCATTGAGATGGATGTTTCATTTGCTTCTATGTGGCATGGCACTTTTGGAAAACAGTAGCCACGCGAGAGTAAACAATCCAACAAGCTACGGGGCTAGGCCTGGGTAGTTCCGGTTGAGCCCGGCCCGGCTTGACCCAGCCCGGCTCAGCTTGGATCTACATAACCCCTTCGTCTTCGTTCCGACTCTGTTAGGCCCCGACCAAACAACCAACGCTTCGCTCCCATCCCAACTCCGCCGAGCATCGCCGGGCTCCCCCCTCTTCCCCAACTGATCTTCACACGTCGCTCTACCATACGTTGCTCCCCGCCGCAGTGCCGCTCCTCCATCAACTCAGTGGAGCGGAATGGGGGTCCCTCCAGTTGCGGATTGATTTGCTCTTTCGCTGGTGAGTAATTCGAGCTTTGCCTGTGTGAACTATTCCGAGAACGGGTTGTTTCTGTTCGAATTGTTGATTTGGATGTGGGATTGCTTGCTGTATGTTGGTCTACTAATCAATCCATCCATCTGTGGTTTGGTTAGGTGATTTCCTCCGTGTTCAGGATCAATCTACCCAGGGCCCGGCGAAATTTATTTCCCAAGAATTTCGGGGATTCAGCTGAATCCCCATGTCTCCGGGTAAGCCCGGCCATGCTTCGGGCCGGGAGGCGGTGTTCTGGTCGGATAAGATGAATGACTACCTCCTCGACTCGCTGCTGCACGAACAGGCGATTGGGAACAGGGGCGAGAAGTTCTCCTCCGTGGCATATGATAACATCATCACCGGCGTTGGCCAAAAGTTCGGGGTGGCAATCGACCGGAGTAATATCAAGAACCGCCTCAAGCATATCAAGGAAACGTTCAATGAGTGCAAGAACATCCTCGGCGAAGATAGCCGGTTTAAGTGGAGCGCAGCCAGCAAAAGATTCAATGCTGACCCACAAGTTTGGAGGGAGGTGATAGAGGTTTGTATGCTGTCAATCATTCAAGAATATGTGATGACACCTGTGGTCGAGAGAAAAGTTGTTTTAAGTCATTGATCTGTTATAAACCCTTTGCTTTGGTCTTGTAGAAAAAACCAGAAGCCAAAAAATGGATGACAAAGACCATTGACAATTATGATAGGTTAATGGAGCTCTTTGGTAAGGATAGGGAAAAACGTCCAGCTGTTGAAATTTTAAAAGGTGCTCCGAAGAAAAAAGCGCGAAAGGAACCGCCAAAGGAACATCAGCATACTTCATCAAATGGCTTGGATTTTACCGTTGCCGACAGTTCAAACACAACAGTAAATGGAAGTGAGGTACAATCTTTGGACCTTAATAATCATTATTAATCAAGTAAACTATACATTTTTTGTTGCTATTATTGCTTGTGGCATCGATTGACCAATTAAGTGAAGTTAGTAATATTGACATGGGATCCCTAGTTTTCCACCTATACTTTAGGCATGACATTCCTTCTAAGGAAAGTTTGATTCATTATCAAAATTGTGGGCTGGCTGCCACGTTTCCTTAGCGCCATGATTCGACTGTCATGAATCTAGTCATTTTAATATTTTATTAACTCTGCTACAATTGTGCGATGGGCAATTCGGTCGTGGGCGGGCACTGCACGATGCGTCTATGCCTAATATTTTGCTCATTGGACTTAGATGATGTGGCGGTGGATCATGTTGACACAAAATCAAGCCGTTTTCCCCACTGGATGCTTATGCAGACACCAGCATCTGAAATCATATATTCCAGGCTTCACTGTCTCCTAGCTCCTGCATGTTCCTGTATCGTTTTTAGTGCACAATTGTCTGCTTGTTATTTTGTACATCAAGGTGTGACTTGTCTAGTTCACTTTCGTGAGCTACCTAATTTAATAGCTTGTTCCTTTTATATCTGAAAAATAGCTTTACCAGAATTGGAATTTATATGCTTTGTGATGAATTTTATTTCTCTATTTTTAGATTCCTTATAAATAATAATTTACCTGTCACCCGTTATTATCTTACGAACTAGTGTTGATCTGGCTTCTTAGTCATGTCTTTTTGATACGTTGGATTGCAGCCGTCAATGTGCATTTGTGCATAACGTTTTGTTCCTAGAATACTAAGGTTCATTATTTGGAAGGTAGTACTGTTGGCGTTGAGGCCTTTGACATCAGTTTTAATATAATATTAATGGGTCATGACGGTGAAAAGGGGTACCGTTTTGTTTATGGTTCACTTGTAAGTGAAAGAAAATTTCCTTTTCTCCAGACCAATGAATGAATTCATAGTATTTCCTCCCTGTGCCAGTTTTCTTGGATTTTTATGGAATAAGGATATATAATGGGGGTAAATGTGTTTATGATTTTCTGGATTTAGTGCAATTTTAGCTATACTTTAATGCGATCTTTATTTCCTTTCAGGCCCCTGACAAGGCGGTAATAAAACAGGATATTTCTGTGGAACTTGATTTATCAGAATTGTGCAGGACTGAGACTGGGATTGTTGCCATACCTGTTTGTGCCAATGCATATGGCAAAGGTTTGCCCTACGCTCCTGAAAATTGGCCATGTCCTGGAGATCAGTGGTACTGGAGAGTGGGATGCAGGACTAATGCTGGGGGCCATTGGGCTGACAGGTAATGCTCCTATCAAGGCCCGTTATATTGGATTGAATTTTAGTACTTTTTTTTTTGGCACTGTGTACAGATTAAGAAAATGAATACTGGGTATCATCTCCTTAATTTTGCATTGGACCAACCAATGTCTGCAGTTAAATTGTTCGTACTATATGTGGTTATGCCAAGAAAATTATTATTTTTTTCTGCGCTGACGACATTTCTTATGGATCCAACTGCAAACAGGTATCTCACTCCACCCCCACGTTTTCGTGATGCTACTGGAAAAAAGACAGCATTTGCAAGTAGATTACAAGTTGAAGAGTTTATTAAGAGAGAGTTTCCAGAGCTAGATCTTAACACATTCTTCTCTAAGTTTATATGGAAGATCCCTGCTAAAGGCTACAGGATACAAAAAGGTTAAGCCTCTTTGTTGCATTTTATGTTGTTTTAGTGACTAGTGTGTTGGATAATCACTTCATTCAGGCATTATGTCAACATTGGAACATATTATGGATTGTGAAAGCTTTTGAAGTGGCTATTGTTGTGAACATGTGCAGTTTCAAGGCTTATAGCGGGACCATAGCTCTTGTAGTAAGTAGCTGGTGTTTGTGCACAGAGGAGCTGTAGACCTACCACAACAATTGCTATACTGAATAGTAGTGTGTATTGGCCTATTGGCGCTTCTGCAGATGGAAAGCTACCCATCCTTTGGAAGCCATATACTTAATACTCTGTATGTTTGCAGAATAGAAGCTGTAGCGAACGGTGTGTAGGCTTATTAGAAACAACATATGTGAAACAGCTTTCTGAATATGCCTCAAAACCTTACATGTTCCTTTCCTCTAAACAGTGATAACGTCTGTAATAATAGCGTTCTCATATTGCTTTACCTATTGTAGTGGGTTTCTTACATTACACTTTAGGTTTTTGTTTTGGAAGTAACTTCACCATTTTCCTACAAATGTAGCCGACTATGTTGCAGCTAATATATTGTTACAACTTCACCCTATGCATATGTAGTCCACGGTTAAAATGAAAATCATTTTGACTGTAGAACACAGCATATTCTTTTGATTACTTGGTGTAGAAACATTCCTCGTCTTCGCTTTTTTATTTTATTGGATGATGGATTTTGGTCACAGACTTAATTCATCCCTACCATTTCCTGGGGAAGATGACCTGTTTAGGAAAGGTGAAGTTTTGAGTGGATAACATGAAAGTACAAGTTGAATATGAAACTGCATGGTACACAACATGTGGTACAACTTCTCTGGATATTTACCTAACTTTCCAATCTCTCTGTTCTCTCTCACCATCCACATCTGCATTTATTATTGCATATTGAAATCCCCTCTTACATTTACCGGAAGTGAGGCCAGTGTAGCTGTCCGTGCAATGTAATTTGGCCAAAGTCATTTGTTTTTCTTCAAACTGCCAAAGCCGTTTTTATTTTCAGTCGGCTCGCGAAATTATAATCTTACACATAAATGTATTTTCATATTTCAGTAGGCCCATTTAATTTTAGCTGCAGGCCTGTTTGAGTTCCGTAAGCCTTTGAACGCATACAAGTTTTAGGATCATACTGTATTTTCCACATCTTGTATGTTTGGACACTATTAACTTCTGACTTTTCTACATGCAAAACTTTTGGGCTTTTGGGCCCACGCTATATTTCCCACATCACTGTACATATATCTTGTCTCTATATAGTGGTCTATGGAGGCCGTCCCCTACTTTCCCCTCTCCTGAACCCTAGCCGCCAATCAATTTCACCACCCATTTCAGCCGACTCTGACTGATGATGAATCCCTTTGCAATTGCGCGACAGCGCACAATGAAGCGCTATCTGGAATCCCGTTCGCGCCGGCAGCAGAGCATCATCAGCTCCAATTCCATCTTACCAGTTTCTCCCAACCTGGATTTCAATCATATCTCTTCTCCAATATTAAACGGTGATTTTTCCCCAAATCCTACTCAACAAAGGAGATCAGATCATTTTCCTTTTGTTCAAAAGAAGGATCTGCACTTATTTTCTTTCTTATTTTCTTCATATCCGCTCTTCAAATTGCTTAGCGTTATATCTTGTGATTCAATATTAGTACAAAACGAAAGGGTGGAAATATTTCATCATTTGAGATGCTGATTATTCTGGGTTTTGCATGCTAATGCCTTATAAAATTCAACATATTTTATTTGGATATTTGCTGCTGTTTTGTTTTTTCTGGATTGCTTGCTTTGTGTTGCTTTATAATACCTAAATGTTTCCAGGTACCCAGCAATCAAGGCTCCCTGAACCTGAACCTGAACCTGTTGTCACTGATCCAGTTGGCCCATGTAAGGCTAGGAATAACTTGTGCAACCTTGAGAGAGAAGGCTTTATTGAATCATCACCAGCACAGGCTTGTGATATCTGCTGCACAGTGCCTGGTTTCTGCCGTGAGTGCTGCTGCATTCTCTGTAGCAAGACTGTTGAATATTCTCTTGGAGGTTACAGCTACATAAAATGCGAGGCAGTTGTGGAAGAGAACTATATCTGTGGGCATGTTGCACACCTTAATTGTGCTCTTCGATGTTACATGGCTGGAACTGTCGGAGGAAGTATTGGCTTGGATGTGCAATATATCTGCAGGCGCTGTGATAATATAACAAACTTGATGATGCATGTGGAAAAGCTCATGGAAACGTGTCGATCTCTCGAATCAAGGGATGAAATCGAACCTATGCTGAACATTGGCCTATGCATCTTGCGTAGCTCAAAACAACCAAGAGCAAAAAGCTTGGAGAAATATATGGCTTCAGCAATGGCAAAGGTATAATGTTATATATTTAATATTCTTTTATTAGCATCTACCCTGAGGTCCCTGACGGTCATGGTTCAGTGTTCCTATCTATTGTTTAATGTAGGTTACAAGCGGTGTTGATATAGTTGATGTTTGGAAAATGGAAGATGATGAGGGCAGAGCAACACTCAATGCAGGTGAACTTATTTTTTACAATTATTTTTTTATATTGCATCTAATCATAATAGGACAGGACAATATTAAGGCTAAATACTGTTCTAGGACTTTGAATGTCAGTTCAGAAGTTCTCAGCCTTGTTGGCATTTTGGCAATGATTTGGGCCTTAGTGTTCTATAATTCTGATAAATCCCAACACCGTACATAATGATGAACCTTAGGATCTTATTAGTCGAACCTATCCGGGATTGTCCTGCATAAATTTTCTGATGCCTAGTGTAATCTTAGTGATTTATCACATGTTCTTGCCTCAGTGATGTAGAAATGATGGATCCTCCTGTTACGTATAATCCAGCATCCGTGCACAACTTTAATTATGGCTAATGGAACCTTGGAGAAATGACATTACAGTTGGATAGCTAGTATATTATAATTGTGAATCCATTTACCTTTTATGTTTAAATGTGTTATTTTCTCTTATCTGTAATGTAGGAGAGAATTCCTCACCTACCAGTGCTGTGACTGTGCTTGGGGTTCAAGAACAAGCTCCTGAAGAGGCGGTACTTCCAGGACATCCTGATCTGATAGATCCACTGGTTGATAATAAGTTAGAAACGTCTGTTGAAAATCTTCCAGTATACATTACTGGTGACCATAGGACCATGTCTGCCAAATTTAAGGATGACATTGATCTTGCCCTTGAAGAACTAAAGAAAGCTCAGGAAGCAGAATATAGGCTGGCTGAGGAGAAGCTTTGTTCCCAGAAAGATAACATTCTCGGTGTGTATAGGCAGCTTGAGTCGGCAAGAGCTGAGCTTACTCATCCCGGCCCCATAACTCCCACTACAAATTACGGTTCTATGCTCTCCAATGTTCTGAACTGTGTGGACCAAGTAAAGCGTGAGGAGGAAAAGTTTAAAAACATGCTGAAAGTTGCTGGTGGTTTTGGGAAAACTCCAAAAAGCGTCACCCAGGAGCTCTTTGGGTTATCTGCAGACAAGTAGTTCGAACATCAACTTGAATTTGGCTACTGGTCTACCGTATAGTCGAACTTGAATGTACTGTTGTGCTATTGTATGGGTTGTATATATACTCCCTAGTGGTTGAACTAAACAAGTAGTGTTGTGGATGCCCAGATTATCTGTGGACATTCCTTTCCGGAACAGTCGTTGGATGAAGTATTCTGAATGAACCAAATCTGAGCTCCCATAGTATCAGTTAACTAATTTTATGTGATAGTTATGATGCCAAGCGTTCACTTTTTCCAGTGTTAATTTCAGCAACACTGAAAACATGCCCTAGGCAATGCGAAATCACAGCATCAGTAAAAGAATGGAGATTGAAACTAGTGCTTCACTGATGGTAGCTCCAGCCGCCGATAAATCATATGGAGTGATTGGCATTTGATGCATTGGTCACCCTTTCGACGCTGAGTCATTGGCTATCTTGGCACCAGCTCCTGCTGCCACTGTTGCACCATTTCCATCCCTCGACACAACCCAAACCACGTTTAGATCCTGCTGGTGCATATGGGTTGCTGCCTAGTTAGGCCGGTTCCCCCCCCCCCCCCCCCCCCCCCCCCCCCCCCCAATCCTGCGTTTCCCCTATGAAATTCTTGTGAAAAATCCTGCATTTCAAAGAGGCCTTTAGATGATTGCTATACTGTTCAGCATCTTCATTTCTTCATCCAAGTGTCGATATGGAGGCAGCTTTCCCTTTTGCAGTTGACATTGTGTGGGTGGGTGTACAAATCAGAACGCAATACATTAGGCAAAAATATCTGCAGCGTTCTGTCCTGAAATCAATAGAAAGTGAGCAAATGAAGCAGAATACGGCGTGGAGGCAACCGACGATGATGAACGTCCAGATCGACCTCACAGGAGAGATGAGACGGATGCAAATTGATCTCAGGCCAACTCAAGTCAGGTTGATTGATCTGATCCTAACTATTACAACGATGCATTTCAAGTTCTGATTTTACGTGCTACTGGAACCAACCAAAAGAACACGGAATTCAGACAAAGATCTCACAGGAGATGAAATCGATAAGATGAACCTAGAGCTAATCATAGAGCACCCTAAACAGCAAATTGATCACAGGCAAGTCCCACAACTTCAGGTTGGGATCGCCTGTGCTCCGCCGGAAAGCCGGCGCCTGGCCAGCCTTTGCCGCGCCCGCCGCGCCGCCGTCGAGAACTTGGACATGAACAGCTCCGCCGCGGCCGGTATCAGGCGGGTGCCTTCGAACAGCACGCTCTTCTGGTACTCCAGCACCCAGGTCTCCGGCTCCAGCCGCACCGCGCCAACGCTGCGCCGCCGGTAGGCCCAGGAGCTGCCGTTGCTGGCCCTCACCGTCGGCGACACCCTCCCGTCAGACCACTGCGAGCAAATGCCAAAAGGCATGTTTCCAGTGAGCCGATGGTCATGGTGGGTAAATCTCAGCAAGGAAGAGACTGGTTCTTCGCGACCTAGTTATTACCTCGGTGATCTTGCCCGCGAGGAGGGTGAGTTGCCGCGCGGAGAGCGTGGGCGGGAGGAGGCCGGAGGTGCGGAGAGGGCTGCCCCAGACGCTGACCTCCTCCGCCAACGATTTGTACACCGTGCAGCGCCAGTGGAACACTTGCTGCTCATTCTGCGCGATCAAAATTGAAAAATTTTAGCCCGTGATGAATCGCCTCTCTACGGCGAAATTCAAGAAGACGGTTGCGAAGTGCAGGAAGGGCGAGAACGGCAAACCTGGTGGAACCGCCACGCGGAGTCTTGCGAGCTGCAGTTGGCGACCCTGTCGCCGCCGACAAGCTGCCCGACCCTCCGCTCCAGGACGCGCAGCTTGTTCTCCAGGCCGCCGGGCGCGAGCCGCGCCTCGATCCCAACCCGCGCCACGGCCTCAGGCGAAATCTTGGGGCCGAACCCCCTCGCCGCGGCCTCCGGGACGAGCCCCGTGTCCACCCACAGGAGAAACAAGAACCCAATGACCGTCGCCGCGTAGAGCGCCCAGTCATGCGCCGCGACGCCGCCCTTCTCCTCGCGGCCCCCGTCCGCCGCCGCCCGGCCGGGCGCCCGCCTGGACTTGGCCGTGGACCGCATCGGCGGCGTCCACGGCTCGGTGACGTCGGACCCCGCCGGCGCGCCGCGGCGGAAGAGCGCGGGCCTGCGGTCCCTGGCGGCGGCGGCGCCGGCGAAGAACCGGCGCGCGGAGGCCGCCTCGGGCGCCCGGACGAGGTCCCGCGTGGCGTCGATGCTGGCGAGGCACATCTCGCAGGCGCAGTTGGCGTCCTTGCGGCAGCCCGGGTAGTAGCAGCTGTCCCCGGCGCCGCCGGCCCACGGCACGATGGTGGTGGGCGGCGGCGTCCCCGTGGACACGGGCGCCGCGGCGGAGTTGGAGTTGGAGGAGCAGGAGGAGGCCGTGCTCGACCCGCTGGCGGTGGCCGCCGCCCTCATCTTCGCCGCCGCCAGATCCGTCTCCCTCCTCTCTTCCATGGTTCTTGGGGTTGGATTGGTGTGGATGGAAGGGGGGATGGGAACAAGAGAAAGGAAGGGGGATGGGAATTTGAAAAGGCGTGCCGGCGCAACGGCATCCGCGAGCAACGGTCGCCTCGGGCTTTCCTTTATTTTCTCGTGGCGGATCTGGGGATCGGAACTGAACTCAACTGAACTCGTGTTGGATTGAATGAATCCGATCGGGCTGGAGTGGCTGGGCCAATTTCACCTCGAAAGAGCAACTAGGCCTTGATCCAGTTAGATCTTTAAAAAAAAAGTTAGTAGATCCTTTCTTTTTTTTTTCCGGTGCATCCTGTGAGATCTTTGCATGCTGTCCTACGCGATCCTACACGACTGCGATGCGAGTGGAACAGACACGGCTGAAACATACGCAACGCACTGCAACGCCACGCTCAAAACTCGCACGTTGTCTTTGTTCAAAGCATCAGCAGCGTGACGAGTGTGGATGCTTTCAGCACAGTGCACGACGACGTGACGGCGACGGGGTCGATCGAGACGAAGCACGTGCGCCGCGCCGGCTCCGGTGAACCCGTTCGGCGTGACGCGATCGATAAGGGTCGGATCGATCCCTCCCCTCTCTCTCTCTCTCTCGCTCTCCTCATGGTACACGAGCCGGAAGCTCCTTTTCCCCACGCCTCGCGTCGCGTCTGATCCGGCTCGTAGAGTGCACGGCGACGGTGTGTCGCGACTCGCGATGACCGCGCCTGCTCCGGTTAGTGAGAGCAACAGCAAGGACTCTATTCAAGCCACTACTTTATTTTTAGGGTCCTGAGTTAAAAAAAATGAACTCTAGTAGGGACTCTATTTGGGCTCTCATTTTGCATGCCCACTCAAACTCCAACTTCAGGCACTCATTCCCAGGGTCCTCCAATCTCCCCCCTCATCCGTGCATTCCACCATTTTTATTTTCATTTTCTTTTTTTTCTCTTCTTTTTCCCTTATTTCTCTCTTCTCCTTCCTCCTCCTCCCGCACGCCGCCGCCGCCATCTTGTAGCATCCCGCCCCAAATTAATGAGGGGTTAGCTAACCAGGATCATTATCGGGTGATACTTGGCGAAGCAAGTATGCAAATACCACACACATAAGCATAAGTAACATAATTTTACAACGAGTTCAGTTATTACATTGGTTCCATAATTTACATAGAGCATAAGGTTCTGAGTTCGATTATTCTTACATAAAAGAGTTCGAAATTCGATTACAGAAAACGAGCGGAAGCCAAACACACGACGTTACGGCTAAAGTGATATCATGTCCGGCCATAGACACAATTTCACTCTTCATGCTCCGAAGAGGGAGAAACAGGAACCACTTCAAAAGACCAAATACCTGCAGAAACATTTTCAACAAAAGCCCTGAGCAACTAATACTCAGCAAGTCTTACCCGTCAAAATGGCCATCTAAGGCCGACTTCTAGTATGCAGGGGGTTGACCAAGGGTTGAAATTTAATTGCAAAAACGGCGCTAATATTTGATCCTTATTTTCATGTTTTAGCCAAAATTAAGAGGGTTGTTGCATAAATGTAAATATTAGCAATCTAACTAAGCAATACATGGTTGCAACACAATTAATTGAAATACAACATCATATAAACATCATCATGTGTACTTCTTACTACGATGTGACGCAGTGAACAAGTGGTACTCAATAACCGCGAGGGACGGCGATTCGAATCGATTTACACCTGCAGGCGAAACCCGAATACACGACGTACGCTACTCGAAGGAGTTACGCACGGCAACTTTTCACAAGACACCATAAAGTCGGTCCAAGTTCCCCTCTCCCGGACACATGTCCTCCACGCGATACCCACGCCGGAGCAATCCGTGGTTAGCCCATATGCCCTCCCTTCCTACACATACCCGTGAACCACCGTGACCATCTTCATCACCAAAAGAGAGGGGGGGCCCCGTCCAACAATATAACATCAGGCTACTCAGTTTACTAGTTCCCATTCTCCTAGCATGTATCCGGTACTGTTCAAACTTGCTCAGCGGGGCCACAACGATCGGTCCTCAATCAACACAAACGGGGCTATGGCGAACAAGGCGAGCCTTGTCACCTCAACCTACACATGAACTTCCCCGTTCGGTCTCAAATTCATTAACATCAGCAGGTGAGAACATAATGTAAACCCGATCCCAAAATACACCGAGCGGTCTCCATACCACTCAATGTTCTACCGACGATACAACCCTATTAAGCATAGCAGAAACTATTACGTGGCTGTATAAAGCTAAAACCGCCCATAGGAGCATCTAACTCAAATGCAACTACGGTTCCATACAACTCCTAAAACTTAAATGCATAAATCATGACGCGAAATACATGTGAGTAAAATGTAAAACTTTGCAACCATAGGAGTGCACCGGGGCTTGCCTTGGGGCTGGTGGTTAGCACACTCAAGCGTGTTCAAGTCAGCACCGGTCTCCTCGGTCACGATCTCCACGTCCTCGAGTCCGGCGTCGGTTCCTAAATGAATGCAACAATATACAAGATCAAAGATAGTTCACGGAACTTCTTTGACAAAATGACATGGCGATGATATGATGCAATGCAACATGCTGGCAGGGCCATTCATTTGGTTTTCGCATTTTGGTCCCAAGTGATTTATACGATTACTTTGGATTTAGGAATTTCCGTACGCGCAAAAAGGGTTTCTCTTCTAAATTCCTTAAAAAGGGTTCTGGAAGCTCTAAAATTACATTTGTATTTTTATTTAGTAACTTCATCCTGGGTACAGTGACATACCCAAAATTTGGTGCAAAAAGATGCAGGAATAAAATTATATAAAAGATTTTGTTAGCAACTGGAAACTGAAATTACTCCTAAAAGAAGATGAATTTCAAGATGCCACTTGGTGAGATGTTCAGTTAAGCTACTAGGAGTGTGCATGCCAAAATTTAGAATTTTTGCACTTACAGATCTTTTTATAGAATTTATTTCCTGATTCTCTTCATTGAATTTTTATAAAAAAACTAAAAAGAATTCAGATGTTCATGTTGCACCACTGGATAGCTCTCACTTCAAGGATTCCAGAACACTTGAGTTTGCATTTTTACGATTTTTCTACGAATTTCTATCGAATTTACAAGTTTGGCCAAAATCTGGAATATCCAAATAAAAGAAAAGGACGACGTGGCACTGTAGCAGTGCCAGGGCATGGCGGGGCGCGCGCGACGCGGCGGCGGCGACGGCGATGTTCCGGCTAAACGGCGGCGAGTTCCACGAAAAGGTCAGCGGAACTGAGTAGAGGACATCGAGGCGACTCTAGCGCGACTGACGAACACGTGCGCTCGACCGGGGAGGAAGATCGGCGACGATGGCGGCGGCGGTGAGCGGCGGCGCGCGGCGTTCCGACGAGGTGAAGCAGCGAGGCGGCGAGCTAGGGCGCGCATGAGCTTCACGAGGTGATGGGGAAGCTCACCGTAGCACGCGCGCACGTGGAGGAAGTCCGGATGGCGGAGTTCGTCGGAGGGGCGGCGCGGTCCGGCGGACGGCGATGGGGAAGAAGGGGATTCCGGCGATTCTGCTGCGCAAAGCACGACGAGGTCAGCGCTGGACGGTTCGCCATGTAGCACGCAGCTCAAGATTGCAAGGAATTGCAAAGAAGCTCACCGAGGTCGACGGATTTCGCGGCGAGGGTGAAAGCTCGATCAAGCTCCGGTCATGGCGGACTTCCGTCGATTGGAGCTGCTCGCGTGGGAAAAGCAAGAGTGAGTGGTCGCAGTGGCTACTGAGGGCCCTTGCGCTCTCTTCCGCAGCGGCAGCAAGGCTCGGGAGGTGCTGGCACGGCGGCGAGGCGGCGAGCTCACGACGACGACGATGGCGGCTCGGTTTTGGGAGAAAGAGAGGAAGACGACGACGACTTGACCGCGAGGAAAGGGAAAGGATAAGGAGGGGAAGAAGTGGCGCGACCGTGCGACGCTGACGACGGCCACAGTCGCCGGAATGGGCGGCGAGAGACGCGGCGTCGCCGGCGGTGACACATGGCGCTACAGTGCGATTTGAGAATTCTCGAATTTTGGATGATTTTCCTCGGTTCAAACTGATTCAAATTAAATTCGATCTTCCCGAGCTCCAAAAATCATGAAAAACTCAGGTTTGGAAGATTTCAAGTGAGAGGAACAACTTTGTCAATTGGCACTTTTGCTGATTCGACTGGGATTTCAAATTAAAATTTATTCAAACCTTAAGTTTGAAAAAGTACAAGCATTTATTTGGGCCTTTAGATTTTTGTAGAAAAATCTCCAAAAATCTCCAAAATTCTCATTAGCCCCTGGATGCTGAGGAATTTTTCACTTGGGCCCACTTGTATAGAAAATTTCAAAGTTGTAGTTCAATTTCTTGTTTGGATGAATTTTATCCAATTTGAAGTGATTTTGAAATCTTTTTCATTTCTTTTTGATTCCTCTTGATCAATTTCACTAATTAGGATTTGTAGCTTGATTAGAGACTTAATTAAAGTGGGATGTTACAGCCCTCCCCCCTTAAGGAAATCTCGTCCCGAGATTTGCAAAAAGTGCGGAAAAGAGGGGGCAAAAGATTCGCTTGCGTTACCTCAAATGCGAAGCGAGAAAGTCTGGAAACTTGGAGTTCAGAAATTCCTCTTGCTCCCATGTAGCCTCTTCTTCAGAGTGATTGCTCCACTGAACTTTATAAAAGGTGATCGTTTTGTTGCGCGTCACCCGATCTTTTTGATCAATAATCTTGACGGGATGCTCGGAGTAGGTGAGATCATCCTGTAATCCTTCAACATCTTCGAGCACGACGTCGATTGGAGGCTTCAAACATTTCTTGAGTTGAGATACATGGAAAATATTGTGAACCCCAGATAATTTGTCGGGTAATTCCAATCGGTAGGCGACGGGTCCACATTTCTCGATAATCTTGAACGGGCCAATGTAACGAGGAGCGAGCTTTCCCTTGACGCCAAAACGTTGAACGCCCTTTGTAGGTGAGACACGAAGATACACGTGGTCACCTTTCCAAAATTCCAAAGGACGGCGCCTCTTATTGGCGTAACTAGCTTGACGGGACTTTGCGGCTTTTAAATTTGTTTGAATGAGCCGCACTTTCTCTTCAGCCTCTGCAATCAAATCAGGTCCAAAATTTACTCTCTCTCCAGGTTCTGACCAGTTCAAAGGAGTACGACATGAGCGACCATAAAGAGCTTCAAATGGAGACATTTTGATGCTCTCTTGATAGCTATTGTTGTATGCAAATTCTGCCAAAGATAGATGTTCATCCCAATTACCACCTTCTGATAGAACACAGGCTCTTAACATGTCCTCAAGTATTTGATTTACTCGCTCAGTTTGTCCGTCGGTTTGGGGGTGATAAGCGGAGCTTCGAATTAACTTGGTCTTCAATGATGCATGTAACTGCTCCCAAAATCTAGCAACAAACTGAGGTCCTCTGTCAGATATAATGGTCTTCGGTACTCCATGCCAACATAGAATGCGTGAGATATATAACTGAGCATATATCTTAGCAGAGTATCGAGTGTTGACCGGAATGAAATGTGCCGACTTGGTCAATCGGTCCACTATAACCCAAATAGAATCATGCTTCCGAGCAGTGAGAGGCAATCCAACAATAAAATCCATACTAATATCCTCCCACTTCCATGACGGAATGCTTAATGGTTGCAGCTGACCGGCCTTTCTCAAATGATCCGCCTTAATTCTCTGGCAAGTATCACATTCAGTCACATAACGTGCCACTTCTCGCTTCATGCGCGTCCACCAAAATTTGGTCTTCAGATCTTGATACATTTTGTTGCTGCCGGGATGAATAGAATATTTGGACAAGTGAGCTTCATCAAGAATTTTCTTTCTTAGCTCCATATCTTTAGGCACAACCAATCGGTCATTGAACCATAACACTCCATCCTCATCCTGTCGGAAACATTTGATGTCACCATTTTCTAATCTTCGCCGGATATGTTCCATCCCTTTATCTCTCTTTTGTGCAGCGATAATCTCCTCCCGCAGGGTGGGGATGAGAGCGAGATTATACAAAGCACCATGAGGGGTAATCCTGAGGCTGGGTTCACTAGGGTCGCAACATACGGTACGATCCAATTTTTGAACCACAAGATTATTGCAATGCGACTTCCGACTCAAAGCATCGGCAACCACATTGGCTTTTCCGGGGTGATAATGGATTTCCAACTCGTAGTCTTTGATCAATTCCAGCCACCTTCTTTGCCTCATATTCAGCTCTTGTTGTGTGAAAATATACTTCAAACTTTTGTGATCGGTGTATAAATGAACCAGATTTCCCAGCAAATAATGTCTCCAAATCTTCAGAGCAAGAACAACTGCGGCCAATTCCAAATCATGAGTAGGATAATTTTGCTCATGTCTTCTTAGTTGCCGTGACGCATACGCAATGACACGACCGTCTTGCATTAGAACACAGCCCAAACCCGTGCCAGAGGCGTCACAATAAACATCAAATGGTTTAGTGACATCGGGTTGAGCTAACACCGGGGCAGTGGTTAAATGTTTCTTGAGAGTTTGAAAAGCTTCTTCACATTTGCCATTCCACTGAAATTTGATTGCCTTTTTCAGCAGCTCCGTCATAGGCTTTGCAATTTTGGAGAAATTGGGGATGAATCTCCGATAATATCCTGCAAGCCCGAGAAAACTACGGATGTCCTTGATACATGCAGGAGCCTTCCAATTCAGCACTTCTTGCACTTTACTTGGATCCACTGAAATACCTTCATCGGAAACAATGTGGCCCAAGAAAGGTACTTCTCTCAACCAAAACTCGCACTTGCTGAATTTTGCATACAACTTGTGATCGCGGAGCCTCTGGAGTACAATCCGGAGATGCTCAGCATGCTCTTCTTCTGACTTGGAGTAGATTAGGATGTCATCAATGAATACCACCACAAACTTATCCAATTCCGGCATAAACACCGAGTTCATCAAGTACATGAAATAGGCAGGAGCGTTTGTTAGTCCAAAAGACATAACAAGGTATTCATATAGACCATACCTCGTAGAAAAGGCTGTCTTTGGAATATCCTCCGCCCTTATCTTAATTTGATGATAGCCAGAGCGAAGATCAATTTTTGAGAAAACCTTGGCACCTACTAATTGATCAAATAAGATATCAATCCGTGGCAGTGGGTACTTGTTCTTGATGGTGACAGCATTCAGCGGTCGGTAATCCACACACAACCGCAGTGACTCATCTTTCTTCTTTACAAAGAGTGCCGAACAACCCCAGGGAGAAGAACTTGGGCGAATAAAACCCTTGTCCAAAAGGTCATGAAGTTGCTTCTTTAACTCTGCTAACTCATTTGGTGCCATCTTGTACGGTTGTCGGGATATTGGGGCGGTTCCCGGCTGCAAGTCAATCCTAAATTCCACATCCCGGTCGGGCGGCAAACCCGGTAATTCCTCTGGAAATACATCGGGATATTCACAAACCACTGGAATTTCTTCGAGACATTTTCCGGTGGTGAGGTGGACTTGGGGTGTAGAACTGGGTGGGGGTGCCAAATGTATGATGGTAGGACCGTTGAGAGGAGAATCCAGATGAATTTCCCGAGAATCAATATGTAGCACTGCCCTGTGACTTTTCATCCACTTCATACCCAAAATGACATCAATGCCCTGCCCTTCTAAAATTATTAAGTGCGATGGATATACTTGCCTTCCTAATTCAAGGGGTGTCAAAGGGGCACCATGGGTTGCATATATTTTTCCACCCGGGGATGTAATGACATACGGTGTTTTTAGGGGTGTGGGGGTGAGATGCAATCTCTGAACACATGCCATGCTTATGAAATTATGACTGGCACCAGAATCAAAAAGTATGAGTACGGGGCGGTCACGAATGGTAAACATACCCGCGAGTACTTGTTCTCCTTCCAGAATGTCCTCGACTGTAGTATGGTTGACACGGCCACTCTTGGGGTTGTTAACAGATGCCTGAGAGCTCTGCCTGCTGCTGTTATTGCTGTTGCTACCCTGTGACTTCTTTGGGAATTTGCAATCCTTGGAGAAGTGTCCGGTGCGGCCACAGTTGAAACAAGTATAAGGGTTTGATGTCCCCACTTGGAAACTCTGCTGTGACGGGCGAGAAGTAAAAGAGCGCTGCTGGCTGGAGCCCTGAGAAACACTCCTCTGCTGATTGGAGTGAGCACGGTGTCCACCACCATGTGGCATGGCGGCTCTGTACTGCTGTCCAGTGGGGGATGTGATGGCCAAACGGTACCGAGGAGGAGCGGAACCGGATGAATTCCCACCGACACGCTTTCTTTTCTTTTCCTCCTGATGGGCATGTGTAGCATCCTCCTGCACGATCGCGGCACTCACTAACTCATTGTAGGTGCAGTTAGAGAGAAGTGCCAGGCGATCACGCAGCTTAGTGTTCAGCCCTCGGCGGAAGCATTCCCTCTTCTTTGCATCGGTGTCCACATGGTAGGAGGCATATTGTGACAGCTGGTTGAACTTCCTGGAATACTCATGCACATTGCTGCTGCCCTGTTTCAGATCCAGGAATTCCCGAAGCTTCCTATCCATGAGACCTTGTGGAATATGGTGCTCACGAAAAATTGTACGAAACTCTGCCCATGGAACTTGGTAGCCAGCTGGGAGAGTCTCCAAATAGTTCGCCCACCATGCGCCCGCGGACCCACGAAGTTGCTGGGCCGCAAACAGAGTCTTCTGGTACTCGGTGCAGCGAATGAGCCCAAACTTGGACTCGATGGTGCGAAGCCAGTGATCGGCCTCCAGCGGTTCACTTCCTTCGGTGAACACCGGGGGATGAGTAGCCAGAAAATCCGCAAAAGTTGTTTCCGGAGGTGGTCCATTTCGGCCCGCTTGGCGAGCGTTGTTCCCCAGTAGAAGGCGGATAAGATCGTTCTGAGTTGAGAGCAAGTGCTCCATGCTGCCCGGTAGTGGTGGAGGCGGTGGTGCTCCATCACGTTGGGCCGAAGTATCGCCCTCCTCTGGAGGAACCTGCCCGCTACGAGTGTCTCCCATCTGCAGGGAATCAAGTTTGATAAAAGTCAAACCATAATGCCCAGCAGTAAAACATGTTAAGAAATTAACATATAGCAGATCCAAAGATTATAATTGGTTGAACCCATATCATGGACTTCAAAAATTTGCAACACATAAGTAACCAAATCTGTCAAAAACCGGCAGTGATTACTAAAACGAAAACTGACATGTTTCCAGGCAGAAACAGAAAATTTGGTAGTTACGAAAGTTGTAGATAACTTCAAGAGCTTTCCAACAAGTACTCATTCACCTCAATCCGACCAGTATTGAAGAAGTTATGCTATTTCAAAGTTCGACATTTGTCTGCTGAAAATTCTGCTCTGGGACAGACTGAACTCGACTCAAAAACTACCAGATTTCGTCAGGTTCCAGGACGAATCACAGAAAAAGTTACATACCAAACTTGTAGAGAATTATGAGATCTTTCCATAGAGTGCTTAAACACGACAATCGGATTTGAAACGAAGAAGTTACGGCGTTTTGAAGTTGACTGAAATTTTCGGCCGGCGGCAGATTTGGACTTCTTCGTTTGAATGTTTTCAAATTCGTTTGAATGGATTGTTTCGTTACAATTTCCGATATCAACGAACGCAACCAGGTTTCTTTGCAACTTGAGTTCATGAACATGCTAAATGTAAATGCAATCATTTTTATTTACCTAATTTATTCGTTCCTCACCAAAAGAAAAGGGCGCCATTATATCGGCATTCGGGACTCGGTGACGAAATCGTCTCTCAACCGTGTTAGACTAGCAAACGGTGTGACCTCTAACGTGGTTAGTATACCTGCAGAAGATCCACAAACAACGAAACGGCCATTAAGTCAAATGACTCATGCCTCAGCAAAACAACCAAAACGGTCATGCGATCAACGATCCATGCCTCACCATCAAAACAACAAAACGGCCATGCGGTCAACGACCCATGCCTCCACATACATTACCTTTTCATCTCGCCGACATTTCAGAAAAGAAAGTAAAACAATCAACCTAGTCAAACAAGACTCGCTAATTGCCACCTTAAACCGCTAACATCCTTATATAGGGCCGACTAAACCGTACCTCACCGTAAGCGCGGTTTTCGAAAATAATGCTCATTAGTGTGGTATAAACCCGACTTAGCTCTGATGCCAGCTGTAGCATCCCGCCCCAAATTAATGAGGGGTTAGCTAACCAGGATCATTATCGGGTGATACTTGGCGAAGCAAGTATGCAAATACCACACACATAAGCATAAGTAACATAATTTTACAACGAGTTCAGTTATTACATTGGTTCCATAATTTACATAGAGCATAAGGTTCTGAGTTCGATTATTCTTACATAAAAGAGTTCGAAATTCGATTACAGAAAACGAGCGGAAGCCAAACACACGACGTTACGGCTAAAGTGATATCATGTCCGGCCATAGACACAATTTCACTCTTCATGCTCCGAAGAGGGAGAAACAGGAACCACTTCAAAAGACCAAATACCTGCAGAAACATTTTCAACAAAAGCCCTGAGCAACTAATACTCAGCAAGTCTTACCCGTCAAAATGGCCATCTAAGGCCGACTTCTAGTATGCAGGGGGTTGACCAAGGGTTGAAATTTAATTGCAAAAACGGCGCTAATATTTGATCCTTATTTTCATGTTTTAGCCAAAATTAAGAGGGTTGTTGCATAAATGTAAATATTAGCAATCTAACTAAGCAATACATGGTTGCAACACAATTAATTGAAATACAACATCATATAAACATCATCATGTGTACTTCTTACTACGATGTGACGCAGTGAACAAGTGGTACTCAATAACCGCGAGGGACGGCGATTCGAATCGATTTACACCTGCAGGCGAAACCCGAATACACGACGTACGCTACTCGAAGGAGTTACGCACGGCAACTTTTCACAAGACACCATAAAGTCGGTCCAAGTTCCCCTCTCCCGGACACATGTCCTCCACGCGATACCCACGCCGGAGCAATCCGTGGTTAGCCCATATGCCCTCCCTTCCTACACATACCCGTGAACCACCGTGACCATCTTCATCACCAAAAGAGAGGGGGGGCCCCGTCCAACAATATAACATCAGGCTACTCAGTTTACTAGTTCCCATTCTCCTAGCATGTATCCGGTACTGTTCAAACTTGCTCAGCGGGGCCACAACGATCGGTCCTCAATCAACACAAACGGGGCTATGGCGAACAAGGCGAGCCTTGTCACCTCAACCTACACATGAACTTCCCCGTTCGGTCTCAAATTCATTAACATCAGCAGGTGAGAACATAATGTAAACCCGATCCCAAAATACACCGAGCGGTCTCCATACCACTCAATGTTCTACCGACGATACAACCCTATTAAGCATAGCAGAAACTATTACGTGGCTGTATAAAGCTAAAACCGCCCATAGGAGCATCTAACTCAAATGCAACTACGGTTCCATACAACTCCTAAAACTTAAATGCATAAATCATGACGCGAAATACATGTGAGTAAAATGTAAAACTTTGCAACCATAGGAGTGCACCGGGGCTTGCCTTGGGGCTGGTGGTTAGCACACTCAAGCGTGTTCAAGTCAGCACCGGTCTCCTCGGTCACGATCTCCACGTCCTCGAGTCCGGCGTCGGTTCCTAAATGAATGCAACAATATACAAGATCAAAGATAGTTCACGGAACTTCTTTGACAAAATGACATGGCGATGATATGATGCAATGCAACATGCTGGCAGGGCCATTCATTTGGTTTTCGCATTTTGGTCCCAAGTGATTTATACGATTACTTTGGATTTAGGAATTTCCGTACGCGCAAAAAGGGTTTCTCTTCTAAATTCCTTAAAAAGGGTTCTGGAAGCTCTAAAATTACATTTGTATTTTTATTTAGTAACTTCATCCTGGGTACAGTGACATACCCAAAATTTGGTGCAAAAAGATGCAGGAATAAAATTATATAAAAGATTTTGTTAGCAACTGGAAACTGAAATTACTCCTAAAAGAAGATGAATTTCAAGATGCCACTTGGTGAGATGTTCAGTTAAGCTACTAGGAGTGTGCATGCCAAAATTTAGAATTTTTGCACTTACAGATCTTTTTATAGAATTTATTTCCTGATTCTCTTCATTGAATTTTTATAAAAAAACTAAAAAGAATTCAGATGTTCATGTTGCACCACTGGATAGCTCTCACTTCAAGGATTCCAGAACACTTGAGTTTGCATTTTTACGATTTTTCTACGAATTTCTATCGAATTTACAAGTTTGGCCAAAATCTGGAATATCCAAATAAAAGAAAAGGACGACGTGGCACTGTAGCAGTGCCAGGGCATGGCGGGGCGCGCGCGACGCGGCGGCGGCGACGGCGATGTTCCGGCTAAACGGCGGCGAGTTCCACGAAAAGGTCAGCGGAACTGAGTAGAGGACATCGAGGCGACTCTAGCGCGACTGACGAACACGTGCGCTCGACCGGGGAGGAAGATCGGCGACGATGGCGGCGGCGGTGAGCGGCGGCGCGCGGCGTTCCGACGAGGTGAAGCAGCGAGGCGGCGAGCTAGGGCGCGCATGAGCTTCACGAGGTGATGGGGAAGCTCACCGTAGCACGCGCGCACGTGGAGGAAGTCCGGATGGCGGAGTTCGTCGGAGGGGCGGCGCGGTCCGGCGGACGGCGATGGGGAAGAAGGGGATTCCGGCGATTCTGCTGCGCAAAGCACGACGAGGTCAGCGCTGGACGGTTCGCCATGTAGCACGCAGCTCAAGATTGCAAGGAATTGCAAAGAAGCTCACCGAGGTCGACGGATTTCGCGGCGAGGGTGAAAGCTCGATCAAGCTCCGGTCATGGCGGACTTCCGTCGATTGGAGCTGCTCGCGTGGGAAAAGCAAGAGTGAGTGGTCGCAGTGGCTACTGAGGGCCCTTGCGCTCTCTTCCGCAGCGGCAGCAAGGCTCGGGAGGTGCTGGCACGGCGGCGAGGCGGCGAGCTCACGACGACGACGATGGCGGCTCGGTTTTGGGCGAAAAGGATGGCGAGAGCGACGACTTGACCGCGGGGAAAGGGAAAGGATTGAGGAGGGGAAGGAGTGGCGCGGCCGTGCGACGCTGACGACGGCCACAGTCGCCGGAATGGGCGGCGAGAGAAGCGGCGTCGCCGGCGGTGACACATGGCGCTACAGTGCGATTTGAGAATTCTCGAATTTTGGATGATTTTCCTCGGTTCAAACTGATTCAATTTAAATTCGATCTTCCCGAGCTCCAAAAATCATGAAAAACTCAGGTCTGAAAGATTTCAGTGAGAGGAACAACTTTTCCAATTGGCACTTTTGCTGATTCGACTGGGATTTCAAATTAAACTTCATTCAAACCTTAAGTTTGAAAAAGTACAAGCATTTATTTGGGCCTTTAGATTTTTGCAGAAAAATCTCCAAAAATCTCCAAAATTCTCTTTTAGCCCCTGGATGCTGAGGAATTTTTCACTTGGGCCCACTTGTATAGAAAATTTCAAAGTTGTAGTTCAATTTCTTGTTTGGATGAATTTTATCCAATTTGAAGTGATTTTGAAATCTTTTTCATTTCTTTTTGATTCCTCTTGATCAATTTCACTAATTAGGATTTGTAGCTTGATTAGAGACTTAATTAAAGTGGGATGTTACACATCTCGCGGGCGCTGTCGACGCGGCGGGCTGCCCGCGCCCGGCCACGCCTCGCCGCGCGCCGCCTCTCCCCCTGCCGCGCGCCGCCCCTCTCCTGCGCGCCGCCTCTCCCCCTCGCCGCGCGTCGCCTCGACCTGGATCCGCGTCGACCGCCGCCGTCTTGTCCCGGTGCCTGCTCTTCCATGCCCGCATCTCCTCCGTGAGCTGCGCACGCACGTGCTCCGCCTCGTCGCCGCCGCCGCCAAGGCGCCTCTGCTCTCGGACGAGCTGCCGCGACCGAGGAGGAGCTGCTGGACTCAACTCCGGCCGCCACCGCATGGACGATTCGACCTCAACTCCGGCCGCGCAAGGTGGGCTGTCAGCGCAGCGTACCGCCGCGAGAAGGGTCGTCGGCGCCGCCTACCTCCGCGAAGAGGACTGCCGGCTCGGGATGTACGTGATGGATGATCCGCGGCCGCCGTTCCCCATCACCGCGCCGTTCCCAAGCTCCTCGCCGTTCCCAAGCTCCGCGCCGACGCCCTGCGCCAGCTCCGGCGGCAATCGACCTCCTCGGCCGTCCGTGGCTACATCGACGAAGAAGAAGCGCGCTCCTCCAGTCGCACCTCATCCCCGGCCGAGAGCGCCTCCTCCAGGCGGCGAGCTACCACGTCGCCAAGATGCACCTTCCCCTGGCGGCAGCCTGCCTCGTCAATTCATCGACAGCGACGTCCGGTGCTCTGCTTCAGCATCATCAGTTCGCTACGTCGATGATGAATTTGGCCTCACCCGGTTACCATTCTTCGATTGGACCCCCGACACCGCCACTGAGGTTAGTTCATGGTCAGGCTAGTTCATGGTTGGCAATCAGTGTATGAATCACATGTATACAGTTTGTTCAATCCAAATGAAGATTGGTTTCTGATTGTACAGTTCGACCGAATTTTCATTCATTCAGAAATGCAGTGCAGAGTTTCCTATATGTCTCTGTAGTTTTCATAACCTGAGGATATGCATTGCCAGTGATGTCATACTAGTTATGACTGATATGCAATGATATTAATCAGACCACATGTCTCTGTTTGTGCCAGTTTTGTTATGACTGAGTTGCAGTGGACAACAACTCTTGTCCATGTTCAATGGCAGAACTTGCACTTTGCCACTTTGAAAGAATTTCAAGGCAGAATAGCTTGTTATGTCAGTTCAATGACAGAACTAGGTTAATTCACTAACTGACTGAGCTTTGTTCAGTTCATGGTTTGAACTTGATGCCAATCAGTCACAATGACTATCAGAATTGTTGGCCTGCTCACCTTGGTCATGCTTCGAGTGTTTTTTTTTATACAGTCAAGAATTCTGGAAATAATTCAGTTTGAGATGCCAATTCAGTTTTTCATAAGCTTTTCAGTAGATAGCCAGGAAGTGAGTGCACAATTGCTTTTCAGTAACTAGCTTGGAAATCCTGAATTTATGTTAAGATATTGTTCCTTTCCCGGCAACAGCCCAAGTGCCATTCATTGTGATCAGTATTTTTGCTATCTTGCTATCTGCTATCTTGCTATCATGCATTGTGACCAGTTGTGATCAGTTGCCTGTCTGTTCAGTGATCATGTGAACGCCAGTGGTCTACTGATGCTAGTCTATGGTTGGTCTGTTCTCAAGAGTTAGAAAATTGCTTCATCAAAAGGATTGTACTGTGAATCAGTCATGCATTCTTGGTATGAAGTAGCAGAATGTATGTTCTCTGATTGCTTCTTGGTATGTTCTTTTCCAAGAGCCACATGTCACTGTTTCTTTCTCCAAAGTATATGTGGAGTTTGCATTTGATCAGTAAATTTGATTCAAATGCTTGACAATGTGTGATCACTGATTTCCTACTGCAGTTAAAACTGGGTCTATTGCTCAGTTGCCTCATTTTAAGTCCTTGCTAGCTGCCTGCTTGTTAGTTTCCTTTGTACCATCTACCTCATTTCAAGTAACTGTTTCTCGTGCTGTTGTTTGTAATAACCAGCCCATTTCTGGTTGTTTGTAATAACCAGCCCATTTCTGGTTGCATTTCTGTTGTACAGCAAGCAACAAGTTTTACTAATTTCTGGTTGCATTATATTAATTCACTAATTTATTTGTTCTCATGCATTGTAGGATCCAAGGCCTTCTATTTCACAACCTTTCATGAACCTTCTGACCCAGGACCAGGATGCTGATCTACGATTGCTCATGCAAGAGGATGCAACTCCAAGCAAACGTCAACCGAAGCGAGGCAGTAACTACAACCTTGAAGAAGACATCCAAGTTTGCAAATTTTGGATAAACATCAGCAATGACCCTATCGTAAGGAATGACCAGCCTGGAACAACATACTGGGAAAGGGTAGCTCAAGATTTTCATAAGAACAAGGACTTTCAGTCAGATAGGTCAGCAAACTCTATCGAGCATCGATGCCAAACCATATTAAAGGAGTGCATGAGGTTCCATGGCCACTTTGAAGAAATTGAGCGTTGTCATCCAAGCGGTGTCCCGTACCAAGAGCATGTACGTATACTGACACTAGTCCTCTTACTTGGTTCATGTCTCATCATTGCTACGTATCTAATCATGCTCTTGATCTTTGTTGCAGCTGCTTCAAGCACAAACGCTCTATTCATCCAAGAACAAAGGAAAGCGCTGCCCATTCATCGATTGCTGGCTCGTAGTCTGACATACTGAGAAGTTTGCAGCACTACCTAGCTGGAACAAATCCAAGAACAAGAGGTCGTCTAAGTCATCAAATCTGTACCTTAACTTACCAGCAGGAAGTGAAGGTGACGAAGGAGTACAAGACACCATGCAAGCTGAAGAAACCTCTTCCAAGAAACCCCGACCTCCGGGTAGAAAGCAAAGCAAAGAGAAAGTCAAAAGAGGTGAAGGCGATGATGACGAGTACAAGGATATGATGAAGAGTTTGATTGAATTGAAGGCCAAGGAAATGCAACGGAAGGAAGCGGTGGACCAACGTAAGCTAGAGCTCGAGGAGCGTCGCTTGCAGTGGAAGCAAGAAGAGAAGATAATGTTCTGTGATGTTAGCAAAATGGATGAAGCTGATAAGGCATATGTCATAGCCAGGAGAGTTGAAATGGCAAGAATGGCAGAGCTTAGGGCCAGTCTTGGTAGTGGCAGTGTTAGTGAGAGTGCAGGTGCTAGTGTCAATGGTAGCTCCATGTGAGATGTTCTATATATTTATGTACACTGAGATGTTCCATATATTTATGTCATGGCCAACAAGTATCAGTAGAACATCCATCTCATTTCCATACAATATGTGAAGGTTTGCTATACAATGATACATCAACACTTTTATTTCAAGAAAATAGACAACTAACTAGAACTGTGGATTGCCCATAAGTGCTCTACGAGGTCATCGCGTAGTTGCTCATGTGATGACTTATCCTCAATCTCCTGGTGTATCTTCAGGAAGTTCTCCAGCACGAATGGATCACGGCGTTGGTAGTCCTCTGGTTTCAACACCGGTATACCATTGCTCTCTTGGTGATAGTTGAAATCCTGCTCCTCTTCGCGCTCATCCTCAATTATCATGTTATGCAACAGTACACATGCCTGCATTATGTACCAGAGTTGTTCTTTACTCCACAACCTTGCAGGACCCCGCACCATAGCAAAACGAGATTGGAGCACCCCGAACGCTCTTTCAACATCCTTCCTTGCAGATTCTTGTGCTCCTGTGAAGTTAATTTTCTTGTTGCCCCTGTGGACTTTTGAAAGCTTTGACGAACGTTGCCCAAGCTGGATAGATCCCGTCGGCCAGATAGTACCCTATGGTGTACTTGTTTCCATTGACCATGTATTCCACTTGAGGTGCTGTCCCACAAGTCAGACTCTGGAAAAGTGGAGACCGACGCAAGACATTGACGTCATTCAGAGAACCTGGGAGGCCGAAGAAAGAATGCCAGATCCATAAATCTTGAGACGCCACAGCCTCAAGGATCATGGTAGGCCCATCCTTATGCCCGGAAAAGTGGAGACCGACGCAAGACATTGACGTCATTCAGAGAACCTGGGAGGCCGAAGAAAGAATGCCAGATCCATAAATCTTGAGACGCCACAGCCTCAAGGATCATGGTAGGCCCATCCTTATGCCCTGTGTATGCACCTCTCCAAGCTGTTGGGCACTTATCCTATTTCCAGTGCATGCAATCAATAGAACCAAGCATGCCTGGGAAGCCTCTTGCACTGTTAACTGCCATCAACCTGGTTGTGTCTTGGGCATTGGGGGCCCTCAAGTATTCTTCACCGAAGACTTCGACGACTGCTTGCACAAAATGATTTAGGCACTCAATGATGGTGCTCTCCCCCATTCTCACGTAGTCATCCAATGAATCAGCCGGCATACCGTAGGCAAGCATCCGAACGGCAGCGACGACCTTCTGAATAGGAGAGGCACCAAGAACTCCAGCAGCATTCGGCTTTTGACGGAAGTAGTCATCATGAGCCTCCACTTTGCTCACAATCCGCAGAAAGAGAGACCTGGACATCCGAAATCTCCTTCGGAAGTGCTTCTCACTGTATACACATTGGTCGGTGAAGTAGTCCCGATATATGCGATCGTGACCACTCAGAATATCCCGTGGCACGTTGTGGCGTCCGGGCAGTGATCCACGAAACTTCTTCTTGCGCTTCTTTCTTCTCAAGCCCTCACAGAGACAAGCAAGGATCAAAACGTCGTCAACATCGGAATCGTCCTCTTCCTCTTCATCCCAAAGTGGATGATCGCTACTTTCAGGACTTGACATCTGCCATAGAAACAAAATGAAACTCAAAATTTCAGGAACAAATGTATAGTACAAATATTACTATGGCAAGAACAACAAACTCATGATATTGCAAAGAACATTGCAAGCTACACCAATTCAGAAAATTGCATAGCTCGATTGTCAACATTGCAAGCTACACCAATTCAGGAAATTGCATAGCTCGACTGTAGCTACAAGATCCAGAAACTGCAGTGATTATACACTCTGCTCGGTTCTACAGCACACACATCTATCCTGTCCCCTTCTATTCAGCACCATAGCAAAGCAGAAACAATCTAGCGAGCGACCGGCAGCAAAGGATTTCAATCACTCGAGGACGGTTGTCTGCTTTTCACTGCAGAAACAAGAAGAACAACCTAGCTTGGCCTGCTACGAGTTCAAGAATTTACAGATATTGGATGACGAAAAAACAACCAGCCTGTTCGTTTAGCTGCAGCTGCGGCTGCGGCTGCAGAAAAATAACTGCGAACACTGTAGCTGCTGCTGAAAACACTGTAGCTGCTGCTGAAGAAATAACTGTGAACACTGTAGCTGCTGTAAAGCAGCTGCTGCTGCAAAACAGCGAGACGAACACTTCAAACCTTGCAGCGGTGAGGATGTAGGAGACGGCGGCGGCGACGGCGGTGGAGTCGTCGCGCTCCACGTGCTTGGGGATCTTGTCGTCGCCGGCCGGGAGGAGGTGACTGTCGACGAGGATGAGCGGGACGGAGTACCCAGGACAATGGTGCCCCCGGCGTCCTTCACGGGGAGGCGCAGGACGATGTTGCGGAGGAGCGCGTCGGGAAGACCAGGAAGGCGGGCGACGGCGTCGCGACGCGCGGCGGGCGCGCGGCGTCCTCCGGGCGGAGCGGCGCGGGGCGCGCGGCGTCCTCGCCCTCGCGGCGGCGCGGGACGGACGCGCGGCGCGGCGTCCTCCGGGCGGAGCGGCGGCGAAGCGGCGCGGGGCGCGCGGCGTCCTCGCCCTCGCGGCGGCGCGGGACGGACACGCGGCGGTCGAGCAGTGCGAGAGGAAGAAGAACAATTTTTTTTTAACTCTGACAAATGGGTCCCACAGAAAATAGGGTCTTTGGACTAGCACTGCTGGAGTTGAAGCAAATTTTTAAGCCCTTACTTTTACATACTGGCCTGAAAAATAAAAATAGGGCCTTCATTTTAGGATCCATTGCTGGAGTTGCTCATAATTCACGAGCCACCACTCTCTCCTCTTGGCCTCGTGTGAAATCCGCAGGCGAAGCGTGTACTTGTGGAGCAGAGAGCCAGCTCAGACCTCGCCTGCCATCCAGTAAATAGCGAGCACGCCTCGCGCCCGCTACACCGGACGCAGGCCGGACGGACGACGAGAGACGTACTCCCTCCTTCCTTGAAATGATGTCGTTCAGACAGTCATTTTTGACTTGGAGCTAGTACAAACTAGATGTCTGAAACGACATCAAAATAAAAATGGAGGGAGTACGTGCACATGACCGTGGCCTTGCATTCACGGCCCGGGTACGCCAACATGGGACACGACACGAGCCGGAAGCCTCTTTTCCCGCTGCCCATCAATCACGTCGCGTCTCTGGTGAGGTCAGATGGAGCGGAGCCTGGCCGGTGGACCGTGTCGCGCTCGCGCGGACCTAAACCTCTCACACCTTAAACCTGCCTGCGCGCGCCAGCGACGCTGCCGCAGGTGCACTCGGCGCGGCGAACCAGCCTTGCGGCGCGCCCTCTCCGTCGGTTGCTTCCGGGATGCTGTGACACCAACCGACCACGGCACGCCGGCCCAACAAAATCTAATCGGCCCTCCTTCCCATTTTTCTAAGCTTTCGTGTCCCAGCCTACGCGCCGGCTCCCAGGCTGTGCGTGCGCAAGTGTCAGCAAATGTGTAGCTAATTAATCTCTGTGTTTCTTAATTAATCTTTTTCTAGCGTCGGCTTGATTGATCATCTTGGACGCTTCTGCGTTCCTCTGGATATAATTTGCTAGTAGTACTAGCTCGTAATGATCTCACTTCTCGAACAAGTGTCGTTGTCGCTCTCAGTGAGGCACGGTGCTGCTTTTGATGTACTGCATCGGTTTGACTGAGATTTCCTCACACTACTTTGCCATGAAGGAAGCAATGATTCCGAATTAAAAATGGATGCTCCGGGTCCGGGCACTAAAAATATGTTGTGCGCGCGCGCGTAGTCGGTCTACCCAGATCGGTCGTCTAGTACACTTGCCCTTGCAGGATTGGTTCCTCCGAGGATCCGTTTGCAGCTTCTTGGCACGGTTACGAACATGAGCATTGCAGCACTTGATCGCGAATCGTCTAGTCTCCCAGCCATGATTTGTAACCGGAGCCGTCCAAGCATGCGCGCAGTTTCTCCGGGTCACTTGAAAAACAGCAGGCGCCTGCCAAGCGGAATTGAAAGTCATGGTTTCCGTCTTCAGAATCCGACAGACTTGTAGCATACTCCGTCCGGTTATCCTTCTGGATAAACCTCGCAGTCACCGCGCTTTTAATCAAGGGTCGTGCGCCAACTCCGACTGGATTAACGTACGAGGCGTTCGACAATTTGTTTTAAGTCTTGGGATCAAAGATGACTGTACTGGTCGCCAACAACTTCTTGGGCATCAGATTCAGTTTCCACGGGTGGTACAATTAATCCGTGGTCTGCGGCCCGATTGAGCTGACGTCTTAATCAATTGGTCATTTCGATTATATACTTCGTTCAGAAATCAAACTAAGTAATCTGCAGGGACGTTCTCTTGGACATCAGCCAAATAGATTATCTGTTGTAAAAAAATCTGGCTATCTTTTTTTTTTTTTTTTTTTTGATCTTCTGGCTATCTTTTTCTGCCTTAGCCAAAGCCGGCGAAGTGGAAGGATGCAGGGTGCTTAGAACACGATCGTCTGTTTTCTGCATGTGCTGAAAACAACAGACGAAAATGGCGTTTTTTTAAGGGAAAAATGGCGTTTTTGTTGGTTTGGAGGGAGATCGCAAGGTGTCGATCCTGAATGCTTGGATACGAATTCAAGGAAGGCACCAAATGCGATCTCTGTCAAGGACAGATTCTCAGGTATGGACGAGTGGGGAAGTGATTCTGCTCTAATCGACATAAATGATGGCTTTGAGAGGAAAGTCCGCAAAGAAACAAGCCACGTTGCATTCGACAACGAGGAAGGCAAGAACCCGACCGGAGAGTGACAACGACAGTACCGGGCACACGGCAGGAAGCCAGGAACCAGTGTCCCAAACCATCCGAGGATCAATCCTGGCCGCTAGAACGTCATCTAACTGTTAGTTCGGGAGCCATGTGCCGCAACACAAATGGGAGTGGAAAATGCAAGCAGTGAAGTTGTTCAACGGCGTCAAAATTCGATCGAACAGTGTTCTAAGAACGCTGAGCTAGCCAAGAGCGGACGTGCTCGTACGCCATGGCCACCGCGGAGAACGCCGGAGCGGGCCGGCTTGGCGGTGGCCGCGGTGTCCAGTTCTCAAGGCCTCGGCACATTGGAACCCGATGGCAGAAGCTGCCGCCGGCGATGGCCTTATCAGAGGAGAGGACAAGAGGTGTGCACGAGTTTAATCGAAGAATCGATGGCAAGAACAACCAGCTAGCTCATTTGAAAGAACCGAGGATGCATAGAAGCTACTAATATTTGATTTCTTGATTGATCAAAACCATCATCTCAAAGGCGTGATTACCCCACATACACATATGTACATCTCGTTGACCATTATTAAGCAACTCCACCAGATCCAAAAGACCCGTGGCGATCGATCTAATAACCAAGAACGCTAGCTAGCACCAGCGAGGCGCGCGCGAGGAAGACGAAGCGTGCACCCTCACACGACGAACCAAGGGCGACGCTCTCCCAGTGCTCCGACCAGCGATCAGAGCCCGACGGACACCGGCGATGAGCGGTGGTGTCCCCTCGGCGACGGCGACGGCGTCGAGGACGACGACGACGAGGAGGACGTCGAGGTCCGCTTCACGGACGCGGTGCGCAGCATCTGGCGCATGCCGGCGGCGACGCGCCCGGCTGGTCCCGCCGCTCTTGAGCGTGCGGCAGATGGCCATGTGCGCGCGCACGGCCTCCTCCACGTCCGCCACGGCGCCGGAGCACTTGCCGGCCTCGTACTTGACGGCCTCCGAGCACAGCCCGCACAGCCACCGCCCGCCGAAGTAGGCACGCACGCCGCCGATGTACTCGCCGGTGCACTCCTCCTCCAGCCCGCAGCACTCGCAGCTCACCGCCTCCACCTCCATGCCAACACGCCTCAATCAATCCACCGCTCAACTACTACTCGATCTCGCAAACAACACGACTCCGGCAGCGGCCCGGCCTCCAAGAAAGGTATCTATCTGGTCACTTGCCGGACAGCACAAAGCCAAGAACAACTCCTGCGCGAGGGATCGAAGATTCAAAGATTCTAGTCTGAGATTTGGGTGCAGCTCGATGTCCTTGCTTGTGAAGCGGAGCTCTCTGCGCTTGTATTATTCTTTCTGGGTGCTGGCTGCTTAGCTTTGGCGTGTTTATATGGTTTTTTGGGGGAGCAGAAGAGTAATCTGCTACAGCACTCCGACGCTGATGCTTGCATGGCACCTTTCGCTGTCCGACGACCAGGCACAATTAATAATCGCACTTGTTTTCCTTTCTCCAAAAGGGTCCGCCTTTTTGGCACATGGAGAGCACCATCTCGAACGAGCGGATTACGCACGCATGCTACTCCTACACACTCTAGGCCATTTACTCCTCTCGCCACCACTATTCTTAATCCTCGTGTATTAGTACGCACAGTACAGCTATGTGTCCTGCTAATAAGCTCCTGCCCTCAAGAACAGGGAACAGAGGAACATCAGCGCCGTTCCATGCTCTCTCCCTCTGTTGACTGCAATAATGTACTGCTCCATCCATTGGTTGCGTTCTTGATTAACTTCAATTGTCGACATGCATGGATGAGTACAGACAGAAGTACACTTTTCGTGAAACTTTCAGGTCAAATAAAGTGTGAGCAAGAATTTATTCAGTCTCTGCCCTTGGTCGTAGGAAAGACACCAGGTTAGTAGAGTACTATTATCTTCCATGGCCTTGCTTGCTTCAGTCAAAGGGCAAGTGGAACGTAATTGGACCTGCGAAACTTTTCAAAAGGCCAGCCGATCGATGATACTATACCTTCCAAATTTATGAAGCACTCATACAATTATAGTACAAAGTTTGCTACAGCAAAGATACATCGCCGACCAAGATTAACAAGCCGATGAGTTATCGGCGTTACAAACAAATGCTCGCTGGCGTGCTAGCACCTAGCCCCGGCAGGACACAGCACAAAAGGACTCTCATGAGTTGACACAGGTCGGTCCAGGCAACGCTGCTGGCTGAACGAGGCCCAGTTCTTTTTGATGAGCGCCATGCTCGACACTTGGCTGATGCTATCTGGCCGGGTTCGGTGCAGTACAGGTTGGTGAGGCGGACACAACGCTTTCCCTGAAGAGCATGCGTCGCTGGCCACGGTTCAACGAATTCTGGAATTCCGGTACGCGAACTCCACCACCTAGCTCCAATCACCGAGCCATTGTATCGTATCGTATCCGAAAGACCGAAAACACAGAATGATGGGCACTTCGCACCGAACCCCGCGACGTGATCGCGCGTGCGGGGACGGAACGAGACGAGGACGTCGTCGTGTCCCCCCGCCCTGGCCGGCCGGGGCGCTAGGCGTCAGTGACATGGCGGCAGTGTTCCCAACGGCATGGACGTGGATCATGCTGAGCCCATTCGTTCATCAGGTGATCAGGCTCTCCAGTCCCATCGCGAATCGGTCGGAGATACATTGCAGGCAAGTCCATTCCAGTCCAGGTGAGCCGGCCTCCGCGCCGCGCCGCGCGCACCGGTTTGTCATGCGTCGAGTCCAGGTTGCTCGCTCGTTCTCGTCCAAATCTGCTGTTGATGATCCTCGCGTTTCGGACGTAGCGACGGCACGCCGGGATGGGCGTGGAATACGCATCGCTGTGTCTGTATCTTCGTGTGTGCCCCCGTTGACAGCACGCGGCGGACACGATGTTCCTTGTCGAGAAGGCACCTGAGACCTGACTTGGCAGACAGACATGGCGGCGGGCAACGCCGTCCCCAGAGGCCGCCGGCCTCGTCTGCTCTGCTCTGCCCGGCCACGTCCTGATAAGCTTCGACAGTTTGATCGACACACTGGAGAAGGAGCGGTGTATTTGGACTGGACAGCAGGTTTCAGAATGTGCATTGTGCGTGGCTGCTCATTTCCTGCTTTTCGTTTTCAGTTTCCTGTTTTGGATATCGATCATCTTCCGGAATATCCAACTGACTCCTGGTTGTTTTGTGTTCAAAAACCATATGAAAATCAACCTTGGAATTTTTGCGCGTCGATGTTGAAGTCGTTACAGATTTTAGCGAAGATGAAGAAATAGATCACCAAGGTTTATGTAGTTGAATTGTAGCTGCACATAAAATTAGCACAGTGTAACCAAAGCTAATCAAATCATCAAATTTGGCAGTTTTGGAGCTCCGGTCTGGTGATTGTTGAATGTTGAGCACTGTTTGTACCTCCCAGATTCCCAGAAAAAAAAAACAGTTTGTTCCTCCCAGGCTCAAAACGATACGTCAACAAATAGAGGCCCAAGCCCAACCAACAAGACGGGCCGAATTGCAACTCGCCGCCGTTCAACCAAACACACGATACTGTGCACTGGCGGGCCCCGCGAGAGAGCCGCCCTCCCTCCTAAACCCTAATCCCTGAATCCCCCACCCAGCTCCGCCATCTCGCGCTCGATTCGAATCCAACCGCAAGGGCAGGCACAAGAATTTTTTTGGTGTCTCCTGCTTCCCGGTTGAGCTGCTGCATCACAATGGAGGACACAGCGGTCGAGGAGGCGGAGGTGAGTGGCGCGGCGGAGTTCGCGCCGGCGCTAGTCGCCGCTCACCCGCAAGGCCACTCCGTCGCCGTCGCAGTCGGGGCCGAGCTACGCGTGTTCGATCTCAAGTAAGGAACGCCCTCTTCTCTCCTATCATGCCTTTTTAATTTCGCTGGATCTCATGCGTAGGAGACTTCGTGTTTTGGTTACACTGTTATCAGATTGTTGTGGAGATTGGGCAGTCGTGCGTTTCTGAGCTGAGCTTGAATGCTAATATTGTTGAGCAGTTGTTGTCTCGTATAACTTGGTTTCATGTGGCGGATGATAGATAGTTTTTGCGAGACAAATTGCTTACCTCTCAGATGCTTATCTAGTTATCTTTGTTTCTTGCAATTCACATGCCTCAGCAGAGGCACAGAGTTGTAGTGTTTTCTCTTAGCATTTTACTTAGTAATTGTGCAAATGAGGGCCTATTTTGTTGATCCAGGACCGGCTCTGCTGTTTCATTGTCTGACGACGCTGGTGGCAGTTCTCATTCCGATGCTATTAGAGCTATTTGCTTTAGTGCGACTGGTGCTTTGTTTGCATCCGCTGGTGATGACAAGCTTGTGAAGGTTTGGAAGACTGATTCATGGCGTTGCATCCGGACTACGTAAGTGCCACTGGTTATTTGTCATGTTTGCAATTTCTTACTGTGATTAACACAATAGACAACAAATCAATGGGGCTTTAAGTTTGCAGCAGCCCTAGTCTATGAACTTTTGCTTGTGTGTTAACCAAATAACACCCTTTTAGCGGCTTGTTATGTTCCATTCCAATATAAATTTCATTATGTCCATTCTATGTTTCCTTCTTGAATATGAATGTGTTGAGTACTTTCACCTGCAGAACTTCTGAGAAGAGGGTCAGCTCTGTTGCTATTAGCAAGGATGAACACTATGTAACATTTGCAGATAAATTTGGTGTTGTTTGGTTAGTTCCTTTGGGGGAAGATGGTGGAGAGCAGGTTTCAACTATTGAAAAACCTATGTCAATTCTTGGTCACTATTGTAGTATCATCACTAGCATGGTACGAACGATTTTCTAAATTTACATCACCTTTATGATATATTTGTATCTTCTATATTGTTTTAGTAATGAATGGTCAACCTATTGAGAAATCAACAAACTGCTGTACACTTCACTGTTGTGTGTTAGTCTTTTCATTTCATATAATTACCTTGCTTACATTAGTTGCTTGGGATTGCAGAAGTTCTCGCCAGATGGAAGATTCATTGCTACTGCTGATAGGGACTCCAAAATCCGAGTATATATATCCTGTTCTTGCACCGATTGCATCTGTGGTGCACAATTTTTGAATAGTTCTCTTATGTATTGCGATTAATTTTGTAGGTTACATTATTCCCTAAGAATCCTCTAAAAGGGGCCCACGAAATACAGAGCTTTTGCCTTGGACACACACAGTATGTGTTAGTGAACAGTACCATAGCTATTCTTTATTTTACAGTTTAATCTGTTTCAAGTTTTTGTAATATCTATAGGATTGAAATTTGTTGATTACGACTCCAGTTGCTGAAATTTCAGAGCTTAAATGCCGCAGCATATTGCAGTCGCTGTATTGCTAATCATTGATTTTCCTGCAGCTTTGTATCATGCATCGCCTTCACACACATATCAGGAGGTCAGAGCTTTCTTTTATCAGGAGGCGGTGATTCAACTGTGGGTACATAGACATTTTAGTACTCTGACATGTACTTTAGCTTGACATGCTTCTCCTTACATTGTTTTGTTTGTTTAGGTTCGCCTGTGGGACTACATAAACGGATGTCTCCTTGATACATTTCAAGTCAGAGACAAGGTAGCAGCTGGAGATTCCTTTTTTTTTTCATATTTTTTTGAGGAAGAACAGTAAATATGGCCTATCAGTTCTCAGTTTTTGACCGCTTCAAATTATTATTTTTGGATAACAGTTCTTTTGAAACTACTTGCAGATGGGAGAACTCTTAGAGCCAAATGAAACTGATGACAGCAACCTAGCCATTGCAGATATATGTCCGAGTAGTGATGGCTTGTTGGTTGCCGTAGCTATCCAAGGGTAAGCTTAACTTTTGAGGCGGCACTTCTCAAGAAAGTGGTAGAATTGATTGTGCTAACATGGTGCTCTTTTTTTTTTTCTTCATATTGCAGTTTCAATGGCGCAGTGCTTTTAACATGTGATCTAATAGGAAAGAAGTTATCTTTTCTAAAGGTACGCCTTATTTGCTTGATATTTTCGTGGCCTTTGGTATAACTGATATGGTAGGAAAAAAAAACCTACTTGTTTCAAACAAGATTTATAGCTGTTTATTAGGGTGAATAGCTTTTGCTGATTTTTTTCATGGATCAATATTTATGCTTATTACTTGCTAAGCCTTGATACCAGAAAAGTTTTCCATTCCATTTCAAGGTCTTTAGCAATGGCATTAATTTCTACCTGGTTTTATTGTAATTGGTTTACTGACAAAGAAACATGGCCCTGACGTATCGGCTTTGTAGTTAATTAGGAAGTTTTGAATATGTCAACTTTCCTGTCTAGCAGATAATTGGGAACAGTTTTACTTGATCTGAAGACTAATAATATGCTTTTAAGCTCAAATAGAAATTTGAATAATCTTTTTTTGCCTCAATTGTGAACAAAGTCTTTTGTGTCTCAGCTGTTTGACAATAATCTTATCAACAAACTGATGTATCTTATCCAACTGCAGTTGATTACAATGGAAAAGAGCTATATTCCTACCAGCTTAGCTTCCAGCTCCTCAAACGAACTCTTGTGGACTGTCATGGGTGCATCAAATATGCCTAACCAGGCCGCTTCCCAGTTATTAACCCGTTTAAGGATTATTCCCCACTTCGAAAAGGACCTATTATCTTCTTCTGATAATAGTCCTGCAGTCCTTGAAGACAGTGAAGTACCACATGGAGAGAAGCTCCTTTTGGCGTTGCAAGGAAGCCTTGACACCGCAAAGCAAGAGGAGGTGTTGGCTTCAGTGCTAGCTGCACTGAAAGTTTCAATGCATAAGATGCTGGTGAAGAAGCACTACTCTGAAGAGAGAAGGGAGCAGAGGAAAAGAGGCAGGAACGACAAGAAGATCAAAAGTTAACTCAATCTGTGGTTTCAGCAAAACAGTAGAACAGGTCTTTGTTTCTGTGTTGTATCATTACAAGTTTGATACAAGAGTTGTATTTGCGACTGTATGAGTAAACTTTCAGTCATTTTCTATGATCCATCAGCATTACAGTCATTCGTGCCGATTACTTCAGTGAAAATGCCGCAGTTTTCGTGTCTCCTTGTCTTCATCTCTTTTGAGCTGTGATCTGAAACATTAACCCATCCAATAATTGCATGAATATCTGATGAGATCGTCCTTGCTGGGCATCAAATTGCGGCTGATTTAACCGCGCCCTGATCTGCCTCTTTGTCGCGACCTCAGGCCGATGCCATGGCCGGGACGCAAAGAAAAGAGCGCGAGGATCCGGTTCGGGCCCCGTTGTCTCTTTCCCGAGTCTTGTTGCACGACATGATCGCCGACGTGACGCCGGCGAGGACAAGGTTTCTGTTTCTTTTTGCTTTTGCGAAGAAAGCTTCCGTGTGCCGATGCAACCTGACGTGTCCGATGGTTGTGCCAAGCTGGAGCGAACGGCCACCGCACATGCAATGTTTGCCATGACAAGAAAGAATATTTCAAGGACCTCCAATGGGCTGTTTGAGTGTTTGTTGCCTAGGCAGAGAGATCTCTCATATATTTTTTTCGGAATTTTGCACAATTCCGTACGTTCTCATGGTTGGCCATTGTGAAATTCTGGTGTTCCAAATTGGACGCTAGTGTCCCATTCCATCTGTGGCGTTCACTGACAAAAAACATGGCTGAAGAAAGCAAATTCAGGAATCGATTCTGAAGTCTGAACCCGGATGAAAACCATTAAACAAGGGAAGTTTGGGAACTCTATTCTGACCTAAAATCCTTATCAAGTTGGCAGCAGAGATGCAAAGGCAAACACGGTTGATAAGGTAGATTAGAGTTCTCCGCAAGAAAGTTAACTCCCATGGTCAACAGCGTGCACTGATGGCTGCCTGGCGGCCTTTGGTCCTTCCAGCTGCAACTTCTACCGAAACAAGGAACTTAACTCATCCATCCGTTTCTCAAAGCCGTAAACAATGTTATCTTGTTTTTTTAAGCTGATGCTCATGGAGTCGTTATGGCACTGATTAGAGAAGCTACACGCCAAGTTTTCCCTGACTGCTTTGCCTTCTGATTGGGTTTTCGTCATTAAACTGCAGCTTGGAGTAGTAATAAGTAACTTGTGCTGTCTCACCTCTCACCCAATTGAAAATAGAAATCAATACATGAGACAAGGGAGAAGATTTTAAACTCCTCTGTAATTGGATGGCAACTGAAATTCAGTCCAAACCAGATCGGTACAAACACGAAATATCTAATGAACAGTGGCTGTCTATCCAAGAGAAGGCGAAACAGAATTCACTGCCACGTCTTTGACAATCCAGCGACCTTGCTATCGGACGCCGCCACTGCAAGTCTAGACGTCCAGATTGTGAGACGCTTGTTGGTTTCTTCACCTGAAAGCTCCACCAAATGAAGCTTCCATGAACGGTGCAGGCCCAAGCACAGTCCGTAACTGACAGTGGTTAGCCTTGTTGTTTTCTCCGAATTGAGCTGAAGCTGGTGTTTTCTCTTGTTTTCTTCCTCCGCATTCAGTTGATGCTTCTTATTGAAGGCGAAAGGGAGGCAACCTCACGAATACGCCAGCTAGGTTCATTTCACTGACCCAGTGACAACAACTGCGTAATTTTTACCTTCTACTAGCACCACTCACAGAAAGTCAGAACACAGCAGGCTTTTGTAGCATGGGTGTATCAGGCCTGCCTAGTTTCTGTTGCTCTCTTCATCACTTTTGTTCATAAAGAAGTGAAAAGACTTGTCCAATCACTGCACTGTTGATGCATGTGCATGTGCAACACCAAGTAGGAGTATCAATATATGAATTCCGTATCTGGCACTTGCATTTTCCATGTCTCAGTTCAGAAATGCAATATGTATTTACAGAGCAAAAAAAAAGTTCAGAGATGCATCAGTCAGCAGGGAAGGTTAGGTACCCCTCCCTGTCACCAATTGGGCAATGTCAATGGAGATCAAAGGAAAGGTGCATACCTGGATTACGCTCCCATTCATAGCCTAGGGAGAGTAGAGGGATGCTTAACTGCTTCTTCCCAGCTTCTATTATGGACGAGACCTCGTGTGATCAATGGCATGGAGTTGGTTGGTTTGTTACTTTGGACAAGTACCGAAGGAACGGCGTGCAGTTCTTCGCGCCTGCCATTCTGTCCCCCTTTCCGATGTGCCATGGCGTCGTCGCCCACAAGATTGTTCCTGGCGTCTGTTCAGCCGAAAATCCAGACAGGAGAGGGCATATCCAAAAGAAATTCAGTGCCACTGACCTAGACAAAAAAGAATTCTTCTCTTGCACTGACCTAGTAGGCTATAATGTTGGAAAAATTCAGTTGTTAGTGCGTCAGATAAATTTCCTGTCACTGAACGTTTCTGCATAAAAAACTTTGGAGCAAGCATCAGCTGGTAGTGCTCCTGAATCCTGATGATACAAGATTAATCATACGTACGCCAATAACTTTCTTCTCGATCACTGAAAACTTGTCACCATGTGAAGCAAATAATCCAAAGGTGATGCTTCAAGAGCTGTTCCATCATTCACATGTCACCAGGCGAAAACAAATACCCCAACAGAAAATTAATGTACTGATAATCACGGCTTTATGATTCTAGTGTCAGCTACAATGATTGGCTGGCCAAGCCGCGGCTGGTCCGTCGTGCAACAGAGGCATGGTCGTAACCGGCGTGCAGGGAGAACAATCGTAGTGCCATGGCAGAAAAAAAAAGATTGTTTCTTGAGGAAAGAACAGAAATGGCCCGGGGAAATCCATGATTACGTGTGTGGATTTTATTTTTTCTCGATATTGGATTTCTAATAAAATGTCAATAAACAAGCCAAAATGGGGCTGGAAAACCACCACTTCTTCACATCATGGAATATATCCATGAATAAACCCTGGAATGTAATTCGTAGCCACATCCCGGAATGATATTTTTTTGAAGGATTTTAACAAGTATGCGACCCTCTCATGTTTATGTGGTTTTCAACTACGTAATTATTAGACTAGGGGCCCCATTGGAGTATTGAATTGGACCTTCAAAAGCATTGTTATCCACACGGAATATGATGCTGCTGTCACGTAATATTCCTCAGATTTATTTATTCTACCTGAATTTAGGTACTCCCCTCAGTCCCAGTTACTGTCTTATCTCTAATGCCTCTGACCCACACTCCTCGCAGCGCCATTAGCCCCCAAATTAGGTGGGTCAAATGGCTTCATGATGGTGCCATTTCTGTCGTTGTAATGGGAGACGTGGCGGGAGACCAATGGCGAGTCCTACTGCAGCACGCATTTGTGTGGGCGCTGTGCATGAAGTGCTGATAGGAGAAGGAAACAAACGGAAAGGCACACGAGTACGCCTCATTTTTCTCAGTGGTGGACAAATGGGCCAAAGAAATGTTTCCCAAAAAAATACTAGGTGCTTTGGGGTCCTGTTCTAGAGATATTATATAGCATGTAAAGATAAAAAAAGAAATAGTTTAAGAAAATGTAAGGTCCCGCTTGGAAATAGAGAATTTTTCATATTCTTGGTTGAATTGAACTGTCTCTTGTAAAGTGCTTCAAACATGATCCAAATTTTCAACATTTCTACAATTTGTTTTTTTTTTTGCGAGGATAGAGGTATGTTAACTTGCATAAACCAAATGCTTGATCTACCAGCATTCCTCCGTGCTGCTGCTGCAAGATAACGATGAAGTAACCCAATCATTGTTTCATCTGATCAGCCAGATGGCCAGTTGTTTCTTGGACCTTCCATTCACCGCTCGACAGCAAGTCTAGCAGCTGTGATGCTATGCGCCAATGGAAGCTGGAATCTACCATTGAGTGCATGGGCTCGAATGGGAACGAACGGTAACACACAACACAAGGAGCTTGCGAAGGCAGAGAAAAAGATGGGCAGTGAAGATAAGGACCTGCTCTTTGGAAGCACACACACACAAACCAACGGTGACATCACAGGCACAGGGACAGGGAAGAGAGGGAGAGCCCTCTTTAAGATCACCACTCTCCCTGTCTCCCAACGTCCTCCTCCTCCTCCTCATTGCTCTCCCCTTCTTCTCTCTGGGTTGTCACTCTAGACTAGGTCTTAGGTAACTTGCAATTGAGCTTTTTAACTCTTGCTTGAAGGGCAGCAAGGCACACTACTACAAACAAGCTGATCCACGAGCTTCTAAAGGTGCCTTCAGAGTCTGGCCAAAGCTTGCGAGGTCCCATTTTGCTTCTGTTCCTGAGCTAGCTAGCAGTTGCGTTTGAGTGCACCTCTGAGACTTTGATTGGCCTCACGCAGTCACGCTTCGTACTTAAGCTCACCGACTCGTCCATGGTGCTGGAGCCTGCAAGAGTTCCTGGTTCTTGCTAGCTGCTGTGGCTGCCGGCCTGTTCTCTTGTTGGAGAAGGTAGCTCAAGTTTCAGTTTCTGAATTAACCAGTGACTTCATTTTCTGCAACCTGATCTGTTCTTCCTGATGCCAACGATTGGAGGGACATAAAAATTTGACACATCTTTTTGTGATACTCTCTGTACATGCAGTGTGCTCAGCAGTTCGTCCAGTTGTTGGCATGTTCTTGAGATCAAAGTTCCAGGAGATGATCCTGAGGAGGAGGTCGAGGTCCGTGAACGGCGCCAGCACGCAGCGGAGCCACGTCTCCGATCAGCCGGCGAGCTCGTCGACTGTTCCATGCGACAACGGCAACTCCGGCTCCGGCGACAGCAAGAGCGCCACTGCTCGCGCACTGTTCGCCGCCTCTCCGAAGCTGTCGCACTCGTCCTCGCTCCCCGCCGGCACCGTCTTCGGCAAGAACCCGGCGCCGGATCACGGCGAGCCCGAGACGGCCTTCTCCATGAGCCCGACCTCCGTGCTCGACGCGGCGGAGGCGTCCTGCTGCTCGGACGTCGCCGGCAAGCAGCGCCGGCCGTGGCGCGAGGCGGCCGTCCTGCACGGCCTCGCCGACGCGCTGGACTGCACCGACGAGCAGCAGGAGCGGAGCGTCCTCGCGGCGACGTCGCCGTCGCTGCTGCTCAGGTCGTGCTCCCTCGACCGCCGCGTCGAGTTCGGCGTCAAGAACAAGAGCTCGTGGCTGCCCCTCCGCGGCGAGGCGGCGTCGCCGGAGCCGGCCGGGGAGGAGGCGGAGATGGAGCCGTCGTCGGAGGACTACACGTGCGTCATCTGCCGCGGGCCCAACCCGAGGACGGTGCACATCTTCGGCGACCGCGTCGTGGAGGGCGGCGCGGATACCTCGCCGCGGCCGATCAATTTGCCGGCGCGTGGCGAGGGGGCCTTCTTCAGCTTGTGATCTCGATCAATTTGCGTGCGTGGCTAAACTGAGTTTGCAGAGTGCTATTAAGTTCAGACCTGATGATGTTGTAGTATTGTATTGGTTGTTCGATCTGATCATATGGCCAGAGATTTGTTTTCTTGGTCACATGATCGCTGCTAGATGTTTTGTCCAGGTTGAGATGAAGCTGTGATATGAAATTGAGTAAATTTCATTACGTTGTTGCTACTACTAGCGAAACCTGTAAATTAGCTGATGATTTCTGAACTACTATGATGGATTTGACTCCTCTGTATAAAAGCTTAGCTGTTCTTGGTTGCCAAGCTGCTCGGCTCTTCTCCTGACTAGTGACTACACTGAATAAAGAAGGATCAAACCTGAACACTTTCCTGTTTAGGGAAGTGACAACAATTTCATAACAATACACCTCCAATTCAGACAAGAATTTGAGACAATTTCCCCATGAAGCTATGCATCATGAAACAATACGCTACCACTAACCCAGAGATGCCATAACCGGAGCAGGGTCCCTAATCATTGACGGTTTCTTGCAGCATGAACCCAAGGAGAAAGAAGCCAATGATTGGTGGTGCCTCTAGCAGCGAGCCCCGCCCGTCCAGACCAGACGATCAACTGGGCCAGCGTGGGGGGCGTGCGCGTCCACTTGAACGGTGCCTTGTCCCTGTCGGGGGCCCGGCCCGGCCGGCCGGGTTCGGCAAGCGGTTGCATTGCAGCTAACGCGATCGACGTGTGTCTGTCACGTGGGGCCACATGCTCACGCTTGTCTTCGCTTCACTGCTGCGGCTGTTTGATCCTGATCTCTAGTGTTTCAGTTTTCTCTGTCAAGCTTCCTTTTTCGTGACGCCGACAGAATCGAATTGACGCCCATTTTAATTTATTTCCTAGTGATTGTTATGTGTCACGCTGTCAGCTGATGACCTGATGCGATTGGCATCGCTTGGGCATAGAAACCTCCTCTCCCTTTCTGAACAAATTCATGATGATGAGTTAGACCACCGAGGCGTTTCTTGATGATCTTAGCTTCAATTGAGCGGCGGAATTCTTGCAATATGGGCCCTTTTCAGAGGGTGGTGACTTTGTGATGCAATTCCTTTTTTACCTTTATTATTGAAGGCAATCAAGTTGTTGTGATATTCTTTGGAACACCGGTCGTTTTCTAGCACTGTTACAAATCTGAAGCATGTGAACCAAAAAAATGCAGTTGTTTGCTTTGCTTTAAAACACTTCGTCCAGTATCTTGGGACCATAGTACGTGCTGCAAAAATCAGTGGTACGCATATAACATATGCAAGAGTTTGTAGGTACACATACCCAGCTCATGAACGAACTCAAGAAATGAATGTGTAGATTTTAATTCATGGATTGGTATGATACACTATCCAGCTCCAGCACATAATCTACTAGTAGCAGATGGTAGGGACAAACACAAAATCCTCTAGCACTCAGTTGGAAGTGAACAAGCATGGATGTTGAAATTGATATCTCCAGCATTAACAAAGCGCAGAGCTCCTTACTCCTACCCTACTTCATTGGACATAAACCACAACTAAATCCATAATATTTAGTTAATGAAAATGTGACAACAGCTGCATAATTCTGATCCACCTCCAGTTACCTTGCAGTCAGTGTCTGGTCCCCTGATATAGCTTAGTAGAAAGCTTAATATCTGCATCTATTCGGATCATGCTTTACAAAGTAGCAGCACATAGCCACATACAAGGAGTCCGGAATATCTCAATGAAACTCAACTAGGAACATGCAGTACTGTTTACTTAGCTAATTGAAAACCCAATTACATTTTCAAGTAGTTTGAAGACATAATTCCTAAATCAAATCATGTCATTTTCCCTTAATGTTGGATACAGTTTGCTGAGCTGAACGCTGGATCAAAATCTCCTTAAATTGACACCAAAATGAATCAGCAAAAGCAGGGAATTTCTGCCTCGATACCTTGCATGCCAAAAAAAAGAAGCAAAATAGTTGATATTTACATCGATTAGAAACTAACTAATCCATTCACATGAAGATTAGTGTTCTCAAGAACGGAGGCAGACAAATATTAACATGTTACATGAAATTCTCCAGATCTCGTATTTTGTGACTCAACTCCAGATATAAATATGATTCCTGTCGGAGGTAGCCAGGGGTCCTAGCCCACACCATGCACTAGCGAGAACTGGTGAAGAATGACCTTCTAGGATGGTCGGTGTATCATTCTTCAGTCTCGACCATATGTATACAGACCCATCAGAAGAACCAGCAGCAATGCAGTTGTCGTCAGGGCTTATACAAGCTTTGCCCCAGCTGCCTACTACTTTGTTACCTGTGACCCTGAATGTTCCACAAATCTCCAATGTTCTAACATCAAAAAGGTTGTGCACATTATCCCTTCCACTTGTAAGGATAAAATTTTTACTCCGTGACACACAGACTGAGGTCACATCAAGATGAGCAGCAATCTGGGTAGTGCATTTCCCACTACGGATATCCCATAACCGAAGGTTTCCATCTCTATGACCCGAGCAAATAATATCACCATCAATGAAAGCTAGTGAGTTGGGGTTGCTTGCTGACATTATGGTGCTTTTGCAGAAACCTGTCTGGAGATCCCAAATCTTGATTGTTCGATCATTGGATGAACTAGCAATAACAAAGCTTTTCACCCAGCTTGCATCGACGGCAGAAACACTTTTTGTATGACCAGTCAGAGTGTGACGAGAACGACCCCCATTGGCTTCCCAAACAAACAGCTTGTTAGAGCTACAGGCAGCAATCACAAACTTGTTATCATTGGTCACAGCAAGATCGTTTACAGACCCCAAACAACCATGTAGAGTAGAGGTCAAAGCACCAGTATATGCGCCCCATATCTTAACAGTTTGATCCTGACCGCCACTAATTAGCTTGTCTGAGTTATGCTGGAACAATAAAGATCCACACCCACCATCATGAGCACGAATGGTGATTGCGCATGTAGATGGGACTACTGTTTCCATGTACCCAGCCTCAGATTGACGTATGATGCCATCAGCTTCCTGTTGTGCATTGTGTTGTATACCACCAACACCAGCTGTCTTTAGCTTAAGGACCATCTCCTCATACATCGCATTGGCCTAAACAATATTTTTTAAACGGTTAAAGCAATAATATACAGATAGATTCTAGTGCTACGGGTATAGTTGACTATGCAAAACATACAACAAATAAAATATTTCTATAAATATTGACACAACACATTTAATCACGTTTGTGTCAAACTCTTGTCACGGAAGCAAATGAATTAGAACGCTCCGTATAGTTGAAAGGATTCGCCTATTATGTACAACATAATCAGTTCAATTAAGGCAGATATTTCAAGACTGTTGGAAGTAAAAGGTCATTTACAAGGATCACACTCCAGAACTCATGCAAGATTATTAAACGGAAATGTTATATCTAGCGTAATAACTTACGATGTTTGCAGTGTCATGTTACAAGTCCTTGTATTTGAAGCATTTGAAATATCTATATTTGAAATATCTACATTGGTTCATATATGTTACTAACGTGTAACAAAATTATCTTTTATCATCTTGGTGCCAGTTGCGCCGTAAACAAGCCGCAAGTATAATGCTCGAACGTTATTTCAAGAAATCAAATACCAGAAACATTAGCAACAAAAAGACAATAAAGTACCTCATTGAGCCTCTCTGCATCCTTCATCTTCTCTAGCATCCATCGATCAATCAGAGTTTTGTTTTCATCCTCAGCAACCTTAAGTTTCGCTAATGCCTGTTCAAGTTCGGCTTTAGCTGCCTGGTGCTCTTGAATGAGAATGTCTAACGCTTTGGTTTTCTCCTCAAGTGATTGCTTTAGCTGCACGTTCTCTTCGCTGCAAAAGTGTTGCCCAAGCGTTGAGTGGCCATGTTCTGCTCAATGGTGATAAAAAGAAGAACCAACTTCAAACTTTGCAAACAATGAATCAGATCCCTTACCTAGTTTGCTTGAGTTCATTTTGCAAATTTGTAAGCAATTCTTCCTTCTCTTTGAGCAGCACTTTTGATGCTTTCCCCTCTTCTATCTCGGTAACCAGCTGCTCGGACAGACGGGATTGCGCCTTGTAGCATTGCTGCAGCTCCAATTCAAGTGTCTCAGCCTTTTCTTTCCACTCCAAAGCCTACAAGGAGCCAACAAAACAATCTCAACCTCTTGTTCTCTAAATACTCAAGGCATCATTGAATATCAACGTTTTTGGAAAAAAACCCGGCTTGATTCTTCACACCAGACAAAGGCTAGTCAACTTTCACAAGTATCGAGAGTGATAATTGACAGTACACATTCGATGCAGACTTCAAAGACCGATCAAGCAAGCAAGAATCGAACTGCAGGATGGGGGAAAGAAGAAACGAGAAGATGTCCTCACGTGGGCGGCAAAGGGCCGGGTGAGCGCCTCGATGGCTGGGCGGTGCGCCCCTTCCTCGACGAGATGCCGCTGCCGCAGCGACCGGAGGGCCCGCCGGATCGCTGCCCTGCCGGCCTCGGCATCCACCATCGTCCTGCACACACACGGCAACACCAAACCGCTCCTCCAATGTCAGGCACACAGCAGAAGCAACACCGTGTTAGCTGCGGACTCGAAGTTTTCCTTACATTATCGCGTGGGTGCCAGTGACGGAGGGGGCGGCAGATTCCGGTTGCTTCGATTCTTGGCAAGGGCGGCTCGGCTTCGGCGGATTCCGGTTGGGGAGAGGAAGACGAAGACGGGGAGGGAGAGAGGAAAGCGGAGACGGCGTCTGGGCTGACAACAGAGCTGGAACCGGATTTCGTGCTGGAAAGCGTGGGCCTCATACTAAACGGGCTGGATAACTCAGCGGCTCACGGACTCAAAGCTATGAGGCAGCCCATTAATCATTCGAGCCTCATGCGCTGGCCTGCTAGAGAATTAAACTGGGCCGGGAAGCGAATGGAATATTCCGGGATTACCGGCCAAGCAACGCTTTCGTCTCCGCTTCCTCCGACTCTCCGAGGCCTTTGCTTCCCGGCGCAAGCCTCGGCGGCCGCCGCCTCCTCCATCCGTACGACTAGCGCAGTACGGCTGTCTCTTGCGTTGTCGCGACGGTGTCTGCGCTCCCCTATCGCTGTCTCCGGCTCTCCGTGCTCTGGGCCGTGGCGCAGAAGGAAGGAACGATACGGCGCAATGGCGGTCGCCGCGCTCCTGCGCCGAAGGGTGCTGTCTCCAACCCCCGCGGTCTCTTCATGCTCGCCTGGTTCGCACATTCTTTGCCTGACTCTTCCATTCTTGGTCTCGCGTGTGGGGGCTGGTCGGTTGTTTGATCTGATGGTTGTGAGCGCGCCCACTACTTGTTCGGTGGAATGCCAAACTAGCCGGGCATTTGTTGTCACATACATAGTTTTATCAGTGATAATTTCCATTGTAAGGTCATTTAGTACCTTAATGTTGCATGTTTGGTTGGAGAATTGAGCAATCATGAAAATGGTTATGGTTGGTTGGAAAGGAGATAATTTTCCTATCCGTAAATTACTAAATTATTTTGGGTTGCCAAGAGTCCTTTGCGGAATAGTATGAGTGGTGGTTGTTCTGACGAAAAGAGCATAGTTTTGAATGAATTTACTTTGTGTGGGTTTAGCGAGTTGGGGGTTGCATCTCTTGTCTTAATCTTCAGCACAGTGAGAAGAATTTGTACGTGGAAAATGTGTAGACCTTATCATAATTTTAATTAGTTTTATGGGTCTATGATATTCTTTTGCAGCTGCTTGGCCACTTTGCATTATTTCTGCGTTACAAACATCAGTATGCTTGTCCATTTTACTATTCTCGAGATTTGCTAGTATCTTTTTTTTTTCTAACTAACTCCATACTCTGGACAGCTGATTATATTCGGTGCCTTGTGTCCAATTCTGATCTACACCTCATGGTACATTCTTCTGGTTTGAGATTTCAGAGGGGCTACCACAGCTCTGGGAAGTTTGACTTGACTGATTTGACGTAAGAATAAACTTGAATCCCTATGATATCCAAATGTTTATGCTTATTTTGGTCTGGCTGCATATTCTTCATAAATTTTCTAGCATGGCTCCAACAGAATCCATCTTTTGAGTTTCCAAAATAAATCCTGTGGGATCACAGACAAATTGTGATGTGTGAATAAAATAACATATGATGTGGATTGAAATCAGAGAACTGCTGAAACAATGGATGCTCATATATTGCATTTCCGTTAACTTTTGCCCAAAAAAATGTCAATTACTTTTTCTTTGGGGGAATGGAACAATGGTTGTACTGAATGAAGTAGTGAAGTGTATGTGCATGCACATATAGTGGATGCCAGTTCATTATCCTATTTATAATTCGATTAAGTAACTTTCTATCTTGGATAACAGACACCCTCACATGTGGTATCCCAAAGCCCGAGAAAAGAAACGCAATGTATTTTTACATGTTGGTCCAACAAACAGTGGGAAAACACATAATGCTCTAAAGAGATTAGAAGCAAGCTCTTCAGGTACTGCATTTTATATACTACAAAGTATCAACACAGCATACAGTTAAATGGTTGCTTTGAATTCTCATCAAATGGTGCAGGTGTGTACTGTGGACCTTTGAGATTGTTAGCACGTGAGGTGGCGCAAAGATTAAATAAAGTTAACGTCCCTTGTAGCTTGATTACTGGGCAAGAAAGAGATGAAGTTGAAGGAGCAAAGCATAGCTCGGTGACAGTTGAGATGGCTGATGTGTCAACTGAGTATCAGTGTGCTGTTATTGATGAAATTCAGGTACTTCAAGTTTTCCTAGACATGCCAGGCCCGGATTATTCACATCATACGGCCAATAGGATGGCAGGGAATCATGAAGTTGATTTGTTTCTTTAAGAAAATAATCCAAATAACTGTGTTTCTCACTGTGTATGAAACATTATTTGGAATATTCCTCATCATTCTCATCTTGTTTCCTTCCATGGTTTAGATGGTTGGCTGTAGATCAAGGGGTTTTTCGTTCACACGTGCACTTCTGGGGCTTTGTTCAGATGAACTTCATGTTTGTGGTGACCCAGCTGCTGTTCCTCTTATTAAGAAAATTCTTGAAGCTACTGGTGATGTAGTTACGGTAATTTACCTGAAGTAACCTAATGCGTACAACATATTGATATGCATGCTGATACATTGTCATTCCTTGTATGCATATGGTGCTTGTGAAATCGAAATATACTAAGGTTGCCAATCATGTTGCTCCGTCGGAATGACATCATAGTTATGAAGTTGATTTGTCTCTTTCCTTTTGAGGGGAATACAGTAGGATAAACCCCTATTGTGGTATATTATTAATAGAATTTGGTTTGTTGACATGGACAGGCAATTGATTTTCTTGTGCAAGGGGAAGAAATAATATAGTTACCAAAAATGAGTTAAAACATTAGGAAATATCACTATCCCATGTTTTTCAAAGGATTACCCGCATTCAAGCTTAATCAATTCAAAATATCTCTGCCCTTCTTTTACGAGAAAAAATTCTCTCTACATATCAAAGCGCTCAGTTGTTTTTTGGAATTATCATATATGGATTTCATCCACAACTTATATGATGAAGAAAAGTTATGTAGTATGGATAACGCCCAAAATTCAACTTTAAAAAAGTAAAAGGAAAAAAGAAAAGAAAGGAAAAATGGACTCCATGTTGCTCAGTTAATGTTCTTCCAAATGCCATTTTTAGGCTCTTGCCCTAATTTAGGCTCTGGTTATCCAGTTTAGTACCTCCTCTGGTCACAGATAAGTGATATTGTCGAGGCTGTGACAATCTCCCAAACACATTTTTTCGCCAATATCACCTATTTTAGTATATGCTTAAAGTCTTGTAAGAATATCTTTCAAGGCATAGCAATGTCATTTGTCAGGTCACATCAGTTTGCTTGCTGTGGTGAGAGACTTTGTAATATTTTTCCATCCCCAATTGTGTTTGTTCTGCTGCATAGCCTTTTATTGATAATGCTGAAATGCTGATGCCAACATATGTACGACATGTTATTGTATAGCAAGCACACATCCTAATTTACATGCTTGACATTGAACAGGTTCAATATTATGAGAGATTATCTCCTTTAGTTCCTCTGAAGTCTCCACTTGGGTCTTTCTCTAACATCAAGGCAGGAGATTGTTTAGTAACATTCTCAAGACGTGATATTTATAAACTCAAGGTTCGTGGTTTTCAAGTTACCGTTTACAAAATTGCTTCAGATATCTAAATGGTATTTGTTTGATGCAATCCACATATACCTCAAAAAACATATAAAAAGGTGCAAAATCTGTCCGAGGAAACTTATTATTCAACATTGTTTTTTTTTTTTGAGATGAATCAACATTGTTTGTTTACGTTATGCTTTTCATAACACTTGCAATTGAATACTCTCAAGATAAAATGAAGTTTTGAAGCGGAGAATTCTCTAAAACAACGGCTATGGCCAAACGTATGAACAAACTGGCTCCTTTAGTGATCGCCTTGTTTTAGTTGTTAATGTTATTGTTATCAACACTGTAAACCCAATTACTCTTCTTCCTATATCTTCCCCTTTAAACCCTGAACACATGTACTCATATTGATCTACAGATTAGGTTACTAATGATATTAGTCTAGCTGATGACATAAAAGGTAAAGTTTCAGCTACCTTGCTTATGTTGCAAATTTTATTGCATTCAGAAAAGAATTGAGACAGCTGGAAAACATCTTTGCTCTGTGGTCTATGGCTCATTGCCACCGGAAACTCGAACGAAACAGGTACTTACATGATAAATGTTGATGAGACAATGACTCAATAAGTGAGTTAAACTTTTACTAATCCTGCAGGCGACAATGTTCAATGATGATAATAGTGACCTTAACGTGCTAGTGGCTAGTGATGCTATTGGAATGGGTCTTAATCTGAACATTTCGAGGATTATTTTCTCTACGATGAAGAAGTTTGACGGCTTCGGCTTCAGGGACTTAACTATCTCTGAGATCAAACAGATTGCTGGTAACAAATGTGCTCTTATTGGTGTTACATCTTGCAGTTTCCTTTCCTCTTGTTTTATAGCAGTAAGTCGGGTGCAGTTTAAACTTTGCCTTGTTTCTTATAGGCAGGGCTGGGAGATATGGGTCTAAGTTCCCTATTGGTGAAGTGACCTGTCTAGATGCTGGAGATCTCCCATTACTGCACTCATCTTTGAATTCACCTTCTCCCATAATAAAGGTTCTTCCTCATTGCTGCACAGTATGAAAGCAGCAAGAAGCTTTGATGATCCACAATTAATACAAATGCTGACATTTTTTTTTCTCTGCAGCGTGCTGGACTTTTCCCCACATTTGATTTATTGTCCTTGTATTCACGATTGCATGGAACTGATTTTTTTCAACCTATATTGGTAAGCTAAATATACCACCCTTCAAATATCCTCAATAGAAACAGTATTTTGTAAGGTGAATTCCTCATAAAGTATGCAAAGTTAGCTTGAGTCTGATTGTTCACAGTAACTAAGTAGAGTTTACCTTTGTCAGCCTACATCGTTTTGAATAACTTGTTATCTTATTAGTTATCTCCCTTCAACAGTATATCATTGTCTTTTCTGTATTTACGCTTTTCAGTTCAGGTAACACGTATTACATCTCTTTTCGTTGTGCTGCAGGAACGTTTCTTGGATAAGGCTAAACTGTCTCCGGACTTTTTTATTTCTGATTGCGAAGATATGCTGGTAACTTTCTTTTTCTAGAAGCACACTTGTCATATATATGTCAATTCCTTTACAATGAACATTAATGGAAATCATAGTCATATTATCTGGGTAGGTCACATTGACTGCCTGTTTAAACAAAAACAGTGCTGCATTACGTCTAAGTTTATAATAACAAACTTTTCAAGTCACTTAGGTTTTACATTGAATCGCTGGTACATTATTTTGGTAAGCATCCTTTTGTTGTTTAACAGAAAGTTGCTGCTATTGTTGATGACATGCCGCTCGGGTTGTATGATAAATACCTCTTCTGTCTCAGGTGATCTATATTATTGTGATGCCATATATGCTGTATTTTTTAATTGTCTTGCTGGACAATTGGTTTTGGCAGTTACTGTTATCTACTACCTCTGTCTTTGATCCTAAGTCAAACTATTTGAAGTTTGACCAAACCTTTACAAAAAAGTACCAATATTTCGTGGCGTCAGATAAGTATCATTAGATTCATCATGAAATATATTTTCATCCTATGCATATTTGGTGTCATAAATATTGATACTATACTCTATAAATTTGGTCAAAGTTGAAATAGTTTGACTGAGGGCAAAAATAGAATGCCCTTTGTTTTGGGACGGAGGGAGTACTTATTTTTTTTGTACTCTTTATGTTGCAGTCCAGTGGACATGCGTGATGATATATCTGTCCAAGGACTGGTTCAGGCAAGAGTTTCTGTCCTAGTATTCTTTACATAAATATGTCAAATTAGGACTCAATTTCTCTAATTTATCCAAGATGCAGTTTGCAGAAAATTATGCAAAGAAAGGCATTGTTCGACTTAAAGAGATATTCACACCTGGAACATTAGTGGTTCCCAAAACACACAATCAACTCAAGGAGCTTGAATCAGTTCACAAGGTTGTTATCACACCTATGTTCTATATAAATTCTGTTTTAGATGCTCCTAGTTACTCTACTTGTGAGTCCGTACAATTCCTTTGTTCCCCAGCGTTATATTATGCAAATGAAGTTAACATGGATATGAACATATCCATTTCTTTCTAGTACAATCCTTAGCGTATTTGATGTTCAAACTCTTACAAGATTCAAGTTCTCCAAGTTCAATCTATATTAGGATGAAAGAAAGAGAGAATCCTCAATCCTGATAAGCCAAGTTATTCACAAAGAAAAATCTGTTATCAAGCGTGATTTGAATTTGAACTAAACATTTCAGTGTACTCCAACAGTCTTTAGTGTAAGTCGTGAAAGTTCTTTATCATGATTTGCCGCCCAAACTAAATTGGTTTGAGTGATTTAATCACCTGTGAACATATGTACTGGTCTAGTGTCTTGAGTTACTCTTCTGCACTTAGTATTGAGTTATTCTCGTGAAAATTCTTGAGTTAATCTGTCAGTTAGAGCTCACTAGCACCCTAAGCTTGAATATATGGGAAGTACAGACTATACATTGTTACTAATGCATACAACAGCCTGTACAAACTATCTTACAGTCACCTAATGCTGACTGGAATTGTTGAAACAATGGAAGTGCCATAATTTTCTTCGTTATTCAATGCACTGTGGTTTACCCTTTACTATTAAACAAGCCTTTTACAAATTCATGCAGGAGAAAAAGTTTGGGCAAAAAAGTGTCCAAAAAGTTATTATCCACATCTTTCTGTTATGTCGTATACTATTTTTATTTCAGCTCTCTTTAGACAATTTTTACAATGAGATTAATCACCTTTCACATGGTGATAATTTCAGGTCCTAGAGTTGTATGTGTGGTTAAGCTTCAAAATGGAAGATTCCTTTCCAGACCGTGAGGTGGCTGCTTCCCAAAAGTCAATCTGCAGCATGTGAGTGCTTTGTTCATCTAGAGTTCTTTGTTTGGTCATTAATGTTGAAGGATTCATTGGAGATTTAATTGCTGGAAATATCAGGTTGATCGAAGAATACCTGGAGAGATCAGGATGGCAACCTCAAGGGAAAGGAAAGTTTCTGCATAGTCCACCAAAGCTGCTCCAAGAATATGATGTATCACAAATGTATGATATCTTTTTATCTTCAGAAATCTATGGTATTTTCAATAATATTTGATATGATTACGCTACTCACATTTTATACCTTACAAATTTTTTAATCATTCCTCCAATCAGCTTATATTTTTACGTGTGTGGTAGGCGTATATCACAATTTTTAATCTTGCAGAATAGTACTAAATTCCCTGTAGACTCTTACACATTGTAGGTGTTACACGGCATCATGCTGCCATATGGTCCTTTTTCAATAATATTGGGATAATGTAGTGTAGCACTATATTATCACAAACATATTTCATCTTCTCCATTTCTTCTGTTTTAAGAGCGTTCCTTTCTTGACATAACCATCTTGAGTTTAATGAACAGGAGCAAGTATTTTAAAAAAGTTGATTCAAGATCGAAATAGAGCCCTATTTTAAGAAAATGGGTCTCACCACATTGAGTTCAGACTTGAGCAAACGTCCAGAGCATCCAGCTGCCTTTCCTTGCTGGTTATTAGATCTTCTGCGAGAAGTGAGACAACAATTTAGATGACAGAAGGGATATTTGGGACTATTTTTCCACCACAACCAGGTTCACCATAACAGAAGTTGAGGCAAGATCAAAATAGAAGGCCTAAATTCTCCATCCACCATCTTTGGTCTGTCAATCTCACTTTTATGTAACTAAAGAAAATGAAACTGTCCACGGGTAGAAAAGTGCTGTGTGGACTAGTTTGTAAAGTTATAAGAAACACATGTGAGCTATTGAGATTGCTTATTAGCAATGGTGCAGAATGGTGGTTATAACTCTGTATATAATGAGAAGGGTTGGTGTTGGTTCCGCTGTGTCGCCTTTAGCAGCTGCACATCGTTCTTTGTATCTATTTCTCCCTAGGATAATTCTGTATTTATTTATGAGACAATTATGTTTTTACCTTCACTCTGAACTCTAATTGCGATCTTACCCTCACTTTTTTGACTTAGTGATTTTACTCCTGGTTTCTCAACCTAATTCTATATTAGAACGTCAGCAGGCAAACCTGAAGCCAGTTGACCCCTACTGGGGTAAAATCGCAATAGAATTATTGCGATTTTACCCCTACGAAGGGTAAGATCTTGGCTTCATGTTGAAAAAACTTAGGGTAAAATCACAATTGTCCCATTTATTTATCTATCTAAAGTGGGCCTGGTGAATCACAAGGAAGTTTATATGCTCAGTCAAGCGATGCTTCATGATGTACCTATTTTTATGGATTTTACTACTAATTGAATCGTTGATGCAAGTATATTCGGTCAACATTTTTCCCGCTACTTGAAATTTTTGGTGCGGTGGAACTTTTGGGAGTATGAACACTCAAAAGCAGGATAATCATTGTTGCTTTTGCATGGATAAAATTGAACAATGCTTAGTTTTGGTTTCCTTTTTTTTTCATCACGTATTCCAAGATTCAGTGCCAGAAATGTTGGGCAGTATCCCACAATTTTGTCTCACATCACCATTCTCTTCCAAATAAGAGCGAGCAGTGCTCCTGGTAGCTGCTACCTGCATACTGAGAAGCTGAATCTTTCTCTTTGCTGAATGCAAGTTCCTCTTGTCAAGCTTGTCCAGCACTAGATCGAATGTCTCCTGCTTCGGAGCAAAACCCTTCAGCACCATCTCCTCCAAGAACAGACAAGACTGTGCAATCCTCCCATTGCGGCATAGCCAGCTGACCAGCAATGTGTAAGTGCTGAAGTCGGGGGTGATGTCCTTCCTAAACATATGGCATATGAGGAACAAAAGGGTCTTGACCCACTGTCTTCTGCAGCACAACTTCAGCAAGGGGGTGTATGTCTTTATGTCGGGCTTGCATGACTGCTCCTCCATCTTAACCAGCAACTTCAGCGCGTTCTCTGCCTGAGAGTGATCACAGGATGCAGAAATCAGGGTGTTGAAGGTAGTCAAGTTGGGTGGTACTCCAGTTCTGCGCATTTCTTCTACCACAAAATTTGCATCTTGCAACCTCCCAGCTCTGCCAAGTATATATATCAGAGAGTTGTAGAAGGATGCATCTGGTGCACATCCATCTTGCTTCACCTGGTTGAAAGTATGCAAAGCTTCCTTTGTTCTCCCAGCCTTCCCTAGCGCGTGCATCAAAATTGTGTATGTGATGATATTTGGGGGGCATCCTTTTGCGCGCATCTCGCCCAAAACACTGTAAACAGTCTGAAAATCTTTCTCCATGCAGTATGCTTCAATCAGACTGGTGTAAGTTACCACTGAAGGACTGAAACCATGCTTCTCCATCTCTGCCATTGTCTCCCGAGCCTGTTTTAGCTTTCTCGCCTTGCACCAACCATGGACCAATGTGTTAAAACTACTCTCGTCAGGAGATATCGTCCCCTTTAACTCTTGGAAGGCACCCCACGCGCGCTTCACACTCCTCTCCTTGCACAATGTGTCCAAGAGAACATTCATAGCCTTTGTGTCCTTGGCGACCCCAAACCTGTCCATTTTGTGGAACACATCAATGGCGTCGCTCCACCGGCTGGCTCCGCATAGCCTCCTCATCACCTTTGTCATCGTCGCCAGCGACACCAAGCCCCCCACCTCGCGCATCTCGCTGATCAAACCAAACATCAGATCGAACTGCTTAAACTTGCCCAGGATGTCCACCATCATGTCATATGAATCAGCGCAATGGCAGTAGCCTTCCTGCGAGCCAGCCCACATGAAGAACCCGAACGCGGCCACCCAATCGTTGCCGAACCTGCGCAAGATCTTGTCAACAAGGCGTGCAGACACCCTAACAGGGCAGCAGTCCATGGCAATCACGATGGCCTCGGGAGACGCAAACCGAGAGCTCAGGACCCGGCTGACTTCGTCGACGTCGGCCTCAAACTCAGCCTCCTCGTGCGACGCAGCCGCAGGACATCCAGCGCGGATCGAGAGCGGTCTGGATTCCCCGCTGGCTTTGTCGCTGCTCCGTTCATCAGAGGAATCTGATTTGGCAGGGAGCACAAAGTCGTCGTCCTCCTCCTCGCCGTCCAAGCCGGCGCAAGGGGCAACATCCTTTGGGTTCTTGAACCAGTCTGGCAGGTCAAACCCTGCGGTAGAGAACCGCAACGCGATGCTCTTGCAGGACTTATGTAGTTGTTCCGGAGGTACAAGAACCCCCAAGCACCGGCGCATCCTTCTGCTGAGACACCAGGGAGGCAAATCGTCGAGCGCCTAGTGTGCGCGACTAAAGCACGCCGCCACGCTCCGCAGACAGGGGAACCCCAAATGGACAAATCTCACAAGAGCGCCTAGTCTAGTTTGCGCGACTGGCGGCCTCTAGCAGGGCGTATGGCTTCGACCCTGTGCGGCGCGCGCTGCGAGGCGGTGGAGCGGCTGCGACGGCGCAGGGGAGAAGGAGGAGAGCAGAGCAGAAAGCGCGAACGCCGAACGGGAGACCACAGCACTGGGCGCGAGGTGCACAAGTTCATCAAGCCAATGGATGGTGGACAGGCCTGGCCCAATACTGGAACCCAATCTGGCCAAGGCCCTAACTCGTAAAACAGCGTATGCCAATTACAGATTGTAGGAAGTGAGGCCCATTAACCCATTTACAGTTCATTGCGCGTTCACAAAACATGCCTCTGTGAGTTCAGCACGGCATGTCTGCGTGCATATTCGCATGCTACTGGTAAAACATCTGTTCATGACTACAAATCTATAGTTCACTTCGAACTAAATTAATTTTCTGAAATACCATATATTTAAAAACAGAAGGATCACCTCAGAAGACGAGCTACCAAGCCATCACGACAAGACGCCATTCTACTAGGACCGTGTCTTTTACTTGCCACAAGAGGATCCCAGAATTCAACAGACCACTCTCACTAACCTTTGTCTAGAAACGACACACCACTCGCTAGCATAGCCTAACAATTCCATGCTCGGCGGCAAACAAAGGCTACGCCACAGAACAGATCAGTCACAAGCCGGCGGCATCTAGTTGTTGCTTAGTACTACTAATTATTAGCTTGACGATCGATGAGAAGAGCTAAGCTAGCCGCCGCGCGGGAAGCCGAAGCAGGAGCACCCGTGCGGGACGTCGTCGACGGGCGTCATGCCCTTGCCGCCGGCGGTGTCGATCCTCTCGAGCAGCGCCACCACCTCCGACATCTCCGGCCGGTTGTCCGGGTTCCCGTCCCAGCACCGCGCCATGATGTCCGCCAGAGCCCGAGGGCAGCACCGCGGGATGTCCGGACGGATGCCCTGCAAACGCAGTTACAAACAGCATTGTTGTCCCTTGAATGATCACAACAGCGACGACGCCGCCATGGCGCTATGCGAACAAAACTGAACAAAAACGAGAGCACGCGCGCGGCTTACCAGCTTGACGACGTGGTAGGAGATGTCGGCGAGGCTGTAGTTGGGGTAGGCCATGGCGCAGCAGTAGGTCTCCCAGAGCAGGATGCCGAAGCTGTAGACGTCGCACTTGTGGTCGTACGACTGGCCCTGCAGCACCTCCGGCGCCATGTACCCCAGCGTGCCCGTCTGCCCCGTCATCTCCGTCCCGGCCTCCACGCGCGCCACCCCGAAGTCGGCGATCTTCAGCGTCCGCTTCCGGTCCAGCAGCATGTTCTCCGCCTTCACGTCGCGGTGCATGATCTTCTGCGAGTGCAGGTAGCTCAGCCTGCATGCACCAAATCATCAGCAGCAGCAGCAAAATAATGTGCACAGCATATGCATGGCGACTCAACTTGTTACTCAACTCACCCTCTGGCCAGGTCGAGCGCGAGCTGGACCACCTTCTTGTACGGCAGCTTCTTGTCGCGGTGGTTGTACAGCAGCGTCTTCAGCGTGCCGCCGTGCTGGAACTCGACGACCACCACGCAGCACTCGTTCGGCACGGCCGGGCCGCCGCCGGAGGTGGAGCCCTTCTTGGGGATCTTCAGCTGGGACGTCCCCATCGACGCGCCCACAAACTGCATGCAGATCGTCGTTTTAGATTTCACAAATGCATACAGGTTTCAGATCGTCGACGTGAAGGCGAGCTCAAGGACAACGGCCACGCACCTTGGTGACGTTGGGGTGGTCGAGCTTCTGCCAAACGGCGACCTCCTTCTCGAAGGCCTCGCGATGCTTCATCGTCTGCTCATGTCCGTCCTGCCCCCAATCCAGCACCTTCACTGCATCCAAATGAGACGTGTTACTGAGAAAATTGGGTGAAATGAGTATAATATACTCCTCCTCGGACTTTCACCTTGTTCTCTCTCTTCTGCTTAACTGATCATGCGACACTTTGTAAAGGAAAAAAAAAAAGGAACAATCATACGGGGACATGCTATCCTATGAGCAGATGAAAATTATGCCTAAAAAGGGAGAATAATAACTACTTATATCGAGATATCCACATAATATACTTCCTTTACGGTACCCAAATACCATAACGTTTGCGAGTGCACAAACAATGGGATTATGAGTTTTTGTGACATTGTTTGAAATTCTCACAAATAGAAATAGATGTGATAACTGATTATATGCATTTGATTCTATATGTTTACCCAGGACAATAATGTTATTTGCTTATCATCACACCTATATCAATACCAATACCATAACATGACGATATAAATTAATCACAATATACATGTTTAGTATTCAAAATTTGCTTTTACATATGGAGACCACAAAAATATAGGTCTCAAGAGTTTGTGATTGGTTAATCAAACCCTAAAAACTAAGTCCCCTTATCTAAAGCAGAAATTTTATTTAGATTCCACAATAATGAATTATATTTTTTGAAGGATTCGGGGATAAGTATCTTACATTTCGAAGGAGGTACGCCTAATAAGGAAAATCTTGTAAATAACGGTATCTTCCATTATTTGTCCACATGTACTTCTATCACAAAGAGTACTTAGCCCTACTTGCTTCCGACGTCACTGTTTTCAAATAATGACAATAGCTTCGAATAAATAGTTCCTGTTTCCCTATAATCTCGACTACTTTATTAATTGCGATTCAAGCCACGTGCGTGTCCCCTTATAAGTATTTTTAATGGAAGCGAACCCATATCCAATAAATACGCTATAATGTGTCAAAATTCCGCACGCTTTGCCAAATCAAACTTGCACAAAAGATAAATGGCATGGCGCCGCCAAACCCTAAATAACCCTTTCCAATCCCACACATACTTCCCGAGTAGGAAAAAGTCATGCCCACGGCTTATTTTCACACTAATGCTCCGACTAATATTGGTTGCAATATATATTGCAGTTATCAATTGTGTTACACTATAAATTCAAAGGAAAATGTTTTTTTTAATGTTGCTTCCACGCCACGGCTTCTCCCCGATAGGAGCAAGCACTTCCGGAAATGGCTGCTTCCATCCTCGCTTGGCGCCACTATTGTTTGTGATATCTCTTTGCAGCCCTGGATTGTGTCCCATTGTCACTAGTTTCATCGTAACAATACTTATAATAATCCCACATTCATGTCTTCCCAAAAAAAAAAAAAATGCCACAGGTGGTATTCTAGCTTAGAGGTTTGGACTAGGGATGGAGGATACTCAGATATCCTCTATCTAATTGAAAGAAAGAAAATAAACTATACACCTACCTTCCTTATTTTGATCGTCATGCACTACACTTCACAGTTCACACCCCAACAGATCGTCGCCCACGCCGAGAATTTCTCACGGACAAAATAGGCCAACATAGGCGGCGCAAGTACCCAAAATGTTGGCGCCGCCGGCGAGGATCTGACCAAATCTTGTAGGCAGAATCGCTCGTATATATGACTGGCAAACGTACAGCAAATGGAAGGTCGGCAAACATCTGTTCACATCTAACGCGTCCGAGACGCCGCACGAGTGTTCTTGAGTTTTCACATCTATGTCTAATCTACGAACAAAAATAAGATACGGCGGCAGGCAGGCGTACATATACCGTACCTGCGACGTCGTGGCCGTCGTAGGTGCCCCGGTAGACGACGCCGAATGTGCCGTGCGCGATCTGGTTGTGGATGTCGAGCTTGGCGAGGTCGATCTCCCACTCCAGCAGCGGCGTCCGCGGCCGCGGCGACGCGCTCCGCTGGTGCTCCAGCCACACCTTGGACCGCGTCTTCTCCAGCTGCGCGTCCAGGTTCTTCAGGTCGATCTGGTCCGCCCGCACGTACATCTCGTTGTCCGGCCCCGCCCGCACGAACACGTCCGCCTCGTCGCCGGCGCTGCTGATGCCGCCGAAGCTGCGGCTGCGGGCGCGCCCGCCGCCGCCATTGGCCGTGGCGGAGTGCATGGCGCCGCGCTCGGAGCAGATGAGAGGCTGCAGCAGCGTTGACGGTGTTGTGTTCTCTTGCTGGCTACGAAGGAAGCCTCTTCTTGCATGACGCCATCAGCGTCTTCGTCCCTTTGGTTAAATAGGAGATGCGTTGGAGACAAATCCTGGGCTGCAGTCGCCTCGTGTTAATGATGACGACCGAATAAATCTTCAACGAAAATGGATGTGACGCAATCTCAGCAGCGCCAAACCTAGGGGCAAGAAACACGCAATTCACCCAAATGTAGCAAGAGGAAATCAAAGGGCGTATGCCTCCCGTTGAAAATTGTAGGCCTGCGAATATCAGATTGAAAACTGAAAAAAATAAAATAAAAAAGCAGATGCAAACGAAAACGCGTGAAAGATTTTGAAAAGATATCGAACACACAAACGGATGAAGAAAAGATTGAACGAAAAAAAAGGGATCGAAAATGAATAAAGAACCGCTCTAAACTAAAACAAATCAAGGAGAAGCAAATGGGGAATTCGGGGGCGTTCAGAGGGGGGCGGATAATAGGAGGTTGTTAGAGGGGATCAAGGAAAGACTCTTTCTGGCCTGGCTGGTTAACAGAAAAAGGAAATTGCAGGAATATTTTAAAGAAATTAATTACCCCATACGGTTGCTTTTATTGTATTTTTGAAAAGATCCTCTCGAACTCTTTTATTTGAGACCCATTCACAAGGTTTCCTTGGGGAAAAAAAAAGAGAGACCCGTTCACAAGCGCTGTTTACGAAATTCACTGACTGCATATGGAAGTAAGTTATTGCAAAAAATTGTGATTATCTGTACTATGTTTGATGCAATATCTTTGGTAACCTTCTAACATGCCAGGGTCCAACCAAAACACGTTCTCAATGCTGAAATTGCTGCTCTAGGCCTGCTTCCTTAAATTTGATAGTTTGAGTCATTTCTACAAGCTCGTGTGTTCACATGTCGCACTTGTGTTCCAACCATTTTATTATTCATGTGTCCTTATTACAAAACCGGTATACTCCCTCGGTCCTTAAATATAAAAGATTTTAGATTTGGTCAAACTCTAACAATAATTCATACTTGTTAATATTTTTGAACATTTTGTCTTTGGCCATCAAAGTTTAACATGTTTAACTTTAACCAAACCCAGAATCACTTACATTCAGAGATCGAGGGAGTAAGTGCACTTGGTTATGTCAAAGCGCACCAATAATCCTTCAGTGATTACTAATGACCTTGTGTAGGCAATCAACTGTATCTTGCTATTAATGCTCTAAATTCACATACAACATAACCTTTAATCATAGTATTATTATAGCTTTTCCATTCGTTCAAAATTACTAGGCACGTCTATTTTACAGAAATCAAACTTTGAATACCTAGGCGTCCACTTCACAAACTAAGTATACATACAAGATCTGGCCCTTTGTCCAGGCTAAGCTTTGTTCTGTGTCGTCCAGCGGAACGACCAGCGTATATACCAGCTGTTATGTGTTTCAATTTACTGTTTTGTTTTTTTTGAATGAATTTACTCCTTAATTGCGACAGATCATGTTCCAGTTTAGTTCGCCCAACCTCTGTCGATATAGTGTGCTCATATATACCAACGGATTGGTTATTGCCGTCAGCTTGCGTTCTGCGACACATGCACCGAGCGCTGTCGGACATGCAAGCAGCAAGAGCCTCCAACCTGGAACGCCATGCTGCGTAAGATGGTGTGCGAATGCGAATGCCCCGCAACCGTATCCCAGGGGCGCATGCATGCTTGCTTGCCGCAACGGCCCACGGCGAATCAGCCAGCTCCTCGATCGATTGCACGGCCCTGAGAGGGAAAGGGATCGAGTGACGAACGTGTCATATCGGTTTACCATTCGCGATTCGCCTCCAAAACTCCCCTGTATTCCACGGAATTTCCCACAGGTTCTCGATTTGTCCCGTGCTTTCTCGTGGTTCGCTTCGCAGGTGTACACAGTTCGTAAAAGGTGGGAAAACAGAGACAGAGGAATACAACCAGTTAGAAACTACTAGTAATTTCCATTAAAACAATCTTGGCGAGCCAGCCAAGCAAAGCACATAATAGCCAAAACAATTATTTCACTGTACAGGTGAATCCAAGCAGAGAGATCAGTAACAAACAAGGCAAGACAATTCAATAACGTTCCAACATTTCGTCACCGGCCGGCAACGAACTCTGCCCCCTGCTCTACGAATCTGCGGCGCGGAAGAGCGTGAGGAGGGAGAGGAAGAGGTTGATGACGTCGAGGTAGAGCGCGACGGCGGCCCAGACGTACTCGTCGTAGGAGTAGCGCTTGATGAGGTTGTCGGTGTCGTAGACGATGTACCCGCAGAACACCAGCGCCGCGAGCCCCCCGTAGATCATCAGCGAGACGCGGCCGAGGGGGAAGAAGAGCTGGATGAGCGCGAAGACCATCAGGATCATGACGGCCGCGAACAGGAACGGGCCGAGGAAGCTGAAGTCGTGGCCGCGGCGCGCCGCCCAGAACGTGTACGCCGTCAGGCTGACCACCACCACCGACGTGAGGATGGCCGACTCCAGGATCACCTCGCCCTTGGTGAAGGCGCAGGTGAGGCCCACGGCGAAGCTGATGGCCACCGTGAAGAGGCCCAGCAGCAGCAGGTTCACCGGGTGGTGCATGTAGTAGTAGTACAGAGGGCACAGCACTGGAATCAACACAAAGAGAACATCAGTTCAACTGCTCGATCGATTCGCGCCATGATTGAAGAAAACAGAAAAATTTGAGAAGCAAGAGTGCGTACCGATGAAGGGGAGGATGAGGATGAAGATGTAGAGCCCGAACCCGCCGGGCGAGGAGACGAAGAAGAGCGCGACGGGGCGGACGTACACGACGATGGCGGCGACGACGACGGTGAGAAGCATCTGGATGGACAGGATGGTGTACACCTTGCGGACGAACGCCCACCGCAGCTGCGGGTTCTCCAGCATCATCGGGTACAGCGGCCGCGCGGACGCTGTCCCCGCCTCCGCGTCCCACTCGGTGGGCCCCTTGGGCGGCGGCGGACGGAAATACATCTTGTCGATCAGGCAGCCTCCTCTGTTTCTCCCTCTCCGATCCTCTCCTCTCGCAGAGGCGTGTGGACGAACGGACGCGGAGGTCGTCGGAGCTCGCTCGCTCGCTGTCGTTTATCGGCAGTGGTGCTTTGCTTGTGCGGGGAGAGCTCGCCGGGTCGCGGGGCCTTAAGAAGGAGGAGGGGAATGGGCCAATGGCGAGCAGGGGAGGATGGCGCGAGAGAGGAAGCGAACGTTCGGGAGGATTCGTTTTCTCCCAGCGGTGCGGTGCGGGTGCGATCCGACGCGGCGGGGACCCGAGGCTGACGCGTGGGGCCCAGGTGCGTGGGCCGCGTTCTGGTCACGTCTCCGTCCTGTCTGGTGGCGTCTGGAGTGGGGAGAGGACTGAGGATATGCGTTGCTTTGGCTTAGCGACGGGGTTTTCTTCTCGTGTTTGCCTGATAATGACGATCTTTTCCGTGCGTAGAGCAGGTCAAATCTATCGGGATCTCTCCATTTTTAGGTGGACTGAGGAATCTAATCCGTCGGGATTTCTCTGGCAGAAGCAAAGTAGGAATAGGGTGAATGAACATCTGCCGGCGGCACATATGTACCGTTGTCCTGACAGCTTGCTGCTGATTGTATTATGGGTGCGTTCGGTGCATTTTAGGGGGTGCAATTTTAGAGGGGTCAATGGTTCCTTCTAAAATTTGACTCCTCTAAAATTTAGAGGAGGTGTTTCGTTGCAACTCTCTAAAAACAGGCAATAATTTGAATGCAATGATATTATTATTCCTCTTTCCATGCAAAAAAAACATTGAAGCACAAATGCACATTACCAATGCAAAGAAGGCATCAAACTGACAATAACATACATCGTTTGACACACATTATTCACAAACACATTGTCCACAAACAACGACACATGAATCCATCACAACCGAGAATGACCATTGTTCACAAGCAACCACCAACGGCCACTAATATTTGTTCACAAAACCATCACAGTTCCAAACATCAATGAAACTCGAAGCAGAAATAAACACACATGCTGAATAGGAGAGCAGGACGCCACATGAAGCATATTACCTATCAGTTGTAGTAGAGAGTATATGCAAGCTGATCACGGAATGCATTCATGTCACTCATGTCATCTTCTTCATCTTCATCATGACCAGCTGGTTGCTGGCTGTTATTGCTCCCTAAGTAGCCAACGTCCTGATTGTCATGTTCATCTTGATAGCCATGGTCGATGAGGAAATTGTGAAGTCCGATGCAAGCAACAATAATTTTGCTTTGTGTTTTAATAGGATAACTTGGCACGTCCTTCAGAATCCTTCACCTATTCTTCACAATTCCAAATGCCCTCTCTACTGCATTCCTAAGTGAAGAATGTGCATAGTTGAATGTTTCTTTCATACCTCTTGGCATTCTACCCTACCTATATTCTTGAAGATGGTACTTTGTTCCCTTGTATGGTGCCAAATAGTCCTGGTCTGTTTGGGTACCCGGAGTCCACTAAGTAGTACTTACCTGCATGACCAACAAAGAATGAGACGGTTAGCAATGCATCACTAAAATAAGTTCACAACAAATTGAAATGATTGAGCAAAATTAATAGAAATGCATAGCCATGCAGCACCGCAACATACGCAACACATTTTCATTTATGTTGTCTTACCCGTGGGTGGATGATGAAATTTATGCGCATATCTTCCGACCGTTGCATCATTGAAAACTCTCATGTCATGAACAGAACCAGGCCATCCAGCAAGTACAAAGGTGAATCTCAAGTCAAAGTCCACCACAGCCATTACATTTTGTGATGTTCAACCCTTTCGGTTAATGTACTGCACAACCTTATCTGTTGGAACTATCACATGTATATGCGTACCATCAATTGCCCCAATGCAATTGTTGAACAGCCCCTTGAACCTAGGCTCTTGCAGCCGTGGGTGAATGGTCTCTGCTTGCCGATATGGTTGAGGACTTGCAACCATCCACAGAAGCATACCTAATGCCTTGATGCTAGAACAGTTGCTGCTTGACTGAAGACCATATGACTGAACTAAGATGGTATGCAATTCATGAAACAAATGTGGCGACATTCTAAAGTTGGATCGACACAAATAATCTGATGAAATATTTCTGACCACAAAGTCCAGGCCACTATCTTTACCCCTGGGTCGTGGGGTCTTATTGTAGTGTTGGTGGTCATGTTGCATACCATATAGGAGTTGAGGAAGCCGGGCATTGAAATCTTCTTCGTCTTCGTCCACCATTTCCATCCACAGCTGCTTCCTTCGCATCCATTCCATGTTGGTGTAGAACATACCCTGCAAAGATAACTATGGATCAGCACACATGTAATCAAAAAAAAATAGACCATACAACTGAAAAGTTAGCTGCAAATTAGAAATGTAGACAAGACACTTCCAAAAAATAAGAGAATACACTCTGCAATAGAAACAAACAATCGGCATGAAAAAGTTCTCAACTCACAAAGATACAATCCGGACTCCAACAGTTATTTCAAATCTAGGTTCTCAAAGTTCCCAACTCGCATAAAAGTTTACATGTCCGCAACTAACAGTACACATAACAAACAGTTCCCAACTCGCATCAAAGGCACTCATCTAGCCCTACTCATACTTATTGACTTTAATGTAGTTGCGGATGAAATTGAGCCGGGCCTCAGGTGTTTTGCAGCCCATCCACATCCATCGTGGTGCATTATCATAAAACAGATAAGACTGGGCCAGGTATTCAATGCTGCCCGTGTCCCATCTGTCGGCAATTGCAATTTTGTACATCTTATCCAATGTTGCCATCTCGTCGGCCTCCTTCTTTGCTTGTCTTTCTTCTCTTGTCCTCTCAAGCTCGGCCCTCATTTCAAGTTTTTTCCTCTCAAGTTTCATCTACACTTTAGCTTGTTCTCTCATGAAAGCCCTATGTTCTTCATTCTGTTCCCTCATGAAATCCAACTTAGCTTGCTGCGCCAAGTCCTGTTTATCCGTCATACGATTAAAAGCATTAACCATTGGGCTCCTCCTACTCCTCTTGGATGGGCTAGCTTCGGTAGTATTAGTACTGCTCCCCCTCTTGCGGCTACCTGAGGTTGGTGGGCTGGAATGGAAACCATAGGGCGAACCATAAGGCGAACGCAGAGCATAGGGTTCCCCAGCATCTTCATCTTCATCACCTTCTTCTTCATCTTCTTCTTCTTGTTCTGCTTCTTCTGCTTCTTCAGACTCGTCTCCAGGATAATATGCAGTTGATCAATCGACAACAACACCATGGAATACCTCTTTCAACTTCTCATAGAATGGTGGTGGACCATACTTCAAGTTATGGAGCTCGGCCAAATTTCCCCCCTACAATTGTCAATGTAAATATGAGAACATCAGTGTTTGCTTGTAAGATGAAAGACAGGAGGCTAACAACTTGTATGAAAGGCTGCCTGTACCTGCAGGGTATCCCGCCACCATTTCTTCGATGCCTTCGGCCAACCATTTGGGAGTGAACCCCTATCAGTCTGGTCATGGAGTTTATTACAGATGGCATACATTATTTTCAATTGGGACAGCCTATTGCACATCTGTTGCTTACTCTGCTTGATATTGGTTCTCTGGTAAAATTCAACTCGAAGAAAAGCATATCCCCGGGGTTTCATATTGCTGTTCACGTAGTAACCATTCATCTTTGCCTCAAGCATAATATCCAGCAAAATCTCTGTTTTTTCATCGTTCCATTGACTCCTAAGGCACTCCTAAATTGTGGCATATATCAACGAATTAAGCGACCACCCGCTACTCTAATTAAATTGTAGGCGCCTAAAAGAAAGTGCAACGGATAGTAGGCATCATATCCGATCGGTCCACCATGGGAGAACGAACTCATCATCGTCTCCACTGTTTGCGTCCTCAGTGTAACACCCCAGCCCAGAGTACGGCTCCAGACCCGTACGCCTGCAGTGCGGGCTCCACCTAACAGCAGCAACTCTTACGCTTTCGTCCTCGCTTCGCGTAAAAGGGTTAACCCGGTTACTACACTACTGCACCCAGGACTGAGTATTTAAGCTGGTCCAGTTCCCGTTGAATATCCAGTATGGGACTAAACTCGCAGTGCTACAGTACCGCGCAGCTACAGTGTTCCGCGGCTACGATACTCGGGCGCTGTACCGCGGCCCACTGTAGCCCACCTCAAATTAACGAGGGGTTTGGCTAACCAGGATCATAATCGGGGGATACTTGGCGAAGCAAGTATGCACATGACCACACACATAAGCATAAGTAAAATAATTTTACAACAAGTTTAGTTATTACATTGGTTCCATAATTAACATAGGATACAAAGTTCGAAGTTCGGTTAATATTACATAAAAGAGTTCGAAATTCGATTACATAAAAGCGAGCGGAAGCGAAACACACGACGATACATATCTACAAGGAAATCATGTCCGGCCCGTAGACAGGATCTCACTCACCTTGCTCCTGGCTGGGAGAGGAGGGAACCCACTCAATAGACCAGTCCTTGGGCGGCTCACCCTCCCACTCTACTTTGCCACAACAATCGCAGAAACTACAATTAGGAATACCTGCAGCAAAAATTTAAGCAACAAACCCTGAGCAACTAATACTCAGCAAGTCTTACCCGTCAAAATGGTCTTCTAAGACCGACCTCTAGTATGCAGGGGGTTGACGAGGTTGCTGAAATTTAATTACAAAAACAACACTAATAATTGATCCTTATTTTCATATTTTAGCCAAATTAAAAGGGTTCTTGCATTAATATAAATGTTAGCCACCTACACTAAGCAATACATGGTTGTAATACAATTAATTGAAGTACAATAGCATATAAACATCATCATGTGCATTTCTTACTACGATGTGACACAGTGAACAAGCGGTACTCAATAACCACGAGGGACGGCGATTCGAATCGATTTACACCTGCAGGCAAAACCCGGAATACACGACGTACGCACACTCGAAAGAGTCACGCACGGCAACTTTTCACAAGACATCGTAAGGTCGAGCCGATTTCACCTCTTCCGGACACACGTCCTCCACGCGATACCCGCGCCAGGCAATCCGTGGTTAGCCCGTGTGCCCTCCCTTCCTACACAAACCCGCAACCACCATTCCATCTTCATCACCAAAAGAGAGGGGGAGCACCGTCCAACACATACAACATCGAGCTACTCAGTTTACTAGTTCCCATTCTGCTAGCATGCATCCGGTACTGTTCAAACTTGCTCAGCGGGGCCACAACGAACGGTCCTCAACCGACACAAACGGGGCTATGGCGAACAAAGCGAGCCTTGTCACCTCAACCTACACATGAAACTTCCCCGTTCGGTCTCAAATTCATTATCATCATCATGTGAGAACATAAAGTAAATCTGACCCCACTTACACCGAGCGGTCTCCATACCACTCGATTTTCTATCGATGACTCGATATTAAGCATAGCAAAACTAACGAGCGGCTGTACCATCTGAACCAACCTATAGGAAAAAGGATCTCTAGTGCATCTACGGTTTCATACAACTCCTAAAACTTAAATGCACAATAAATGACTCGAAGTACATGTGAGGAAATGTAAAACTTGTAAACATAGGAGTGCACCGGGGCTTGCCTTGGGGCTGGTGGTTAGCACACTCAAGCACGTTCAAGTCAGCGCCGGTCTCCTCGGCCTCGATCTCCACGTCCTCGGTTCCGGCGTTGTTCCCTAAATGAATGCAATGCAAGTTCACAATTAAGTGCAAGGAACATAACAAACTTGGTCAAATGAAAGAGTGCAGTGGTATGGTAGCGGTGCTGATGTGAGGTTCAGGAGGACCCAAAAGATTTTTACGCCACTTTTGTTTGAAGTGTTTCACCAAGGAACTAAAGAATCCGATAGTTTTCAAAGATCGAGACAAAGATTTCATTTTGAAATTTCTTTAACATGGTTCTGGAAGATCTAAAATTAAGTTTGTATTTTTATTTAGCAACCTAATTCTAGGTACAGCAACATATCCAAAAATTGGTGCCAAAATATGCAGGAATAAAATGATAACAATGATTTTGTTAGAAATTTGAAACTGAAATTACTCCTAAAATATGGTGAATTTCAAGAAACTGTTTTGTGAACAGTTCAGTGAACTCACAAGGAGTATGTGTGCCAAAAATCAGAATGTTTGCATGCATAGATCTTTTTATAAAAATGATTTCCTGTTTCTATTCTCTGAATTTTAGAAAATTAACTAAGATGAATTCAGATGTTTATGTTGTACCACTGGATAGGTCTGTTCACAAGAAAACCAACAAACTTGGTTTCATATTTTTCTGAGTTGTATTTGAATTTCTATCGAATTTACAAGTTCGGTCAAATTTCTGAGAAAAAGAAAAAAGAAAAGAACCGGGCACTGTAGCAGTGCCAGGGCACGGCGGCGTGCGTGCGACAGGGACGACGGCGAGGTCGCCGTTCCGGCTAAACGGCGGCGATTTTTGCGTGAACGTCAGCGGCATCGTGTAGAGGGCGTCGAGGCGGCTCTAGGGCGTGGTGGTGTGCACGTGCGCGAGCTGCGCGGTGACGTCGGCGGCGAGGACGGCGGCGGCGAGCGGCGGCGCACGCTGTTCCGATGAGAGGAGGCAGCGAGGGGGTGAGTTAGGGGGAGCATGGGATTCACCTCGATGAGAGGAAGCTTCCGGGGGTACGTGTGCACGAGGAGGAGGTCCGTAAGGAGTGGTTCGCGGAGGGGGGCGGCGCGGTCCGGCGAACGGCGTCGGGGAAGAAGGCGATTCCGGTGAGCACGCGAGTTGGACAAATTTTCCGGCGAGGTCGAGCTCGTTTATCCGCCGGCCATGGTTGAAATCCTCCTTCGATCTCGAGCTTCACGTGGGGATAGGGAAAACGGAGTCCTGGGTGGGCTTTAGTGCTCCCTTTCGCACGTTTTTGCAACAGGGGTCGAGGTCGGGGGGGGGGGGGGGCAGTGGAGCGGTGGAACGGCGAGCTAACTCGCGTCGGCCATGGCGGCTTGCAATGGTGCAGCAGGCCGATGAAGAAGAAAGAAGAGGGGGCGCGACGACTGAAACAACGGTCAAGGGAGAGGCTAAGGACGAGCTTGGAGTGCTTGCTGACTCGATTTCGAGCGCCAACTCGCGGGCGCAGCGCCGGCAGCGTGACATCGAGCACAGGACGCGGGAGCACGGCATGAAGAGGAAGACGTGCGGGTGCTACAGTAACATTTCGCATTTTCGCTGGATTTTTAAACGTGCTGAATTGTGTGGCTCCCAACACCACCTTCCACAGTCCCAAAATATCTGAGAAATTGTGGCTTGGATGGACAAAGCTAGAGGAACATTTTTCATTATTGTAAGATTTTGAATTTCGGCCCAGAATTTGGATTAAAATTCTGTTAAGATAAAAACTGTTTGAATGCTCTTTGAATTATTTAAACTGTTTTCCATTCTCATAAAATTATGGAACATTGCCCAAAATTAAATCTTGGCCCCTGGAACCCATATTTGGTTTTGGTTAGGCCCACTTATGCACAAAAGTTTGGAGTTTCTTGTTTGAGCTCAATTTGACGATTTTAAAATTTATTGTTTTGATTTGAGAGTTCAATTACGAAAATGTGTACTTAACAGGGGTTTTTCACTAATCAAGAAGGCCTAAGTGCAATTAAGAATTTGGGGATGTTACAGCCCTCCCCCTTAAGAAAATCTCGTCCCGAGATTTACGACGAGTTAAGGGGGTAACAATGAAGGAAAGCGGCACAACAAGAATTGTTGAAAGTTTAGGAGCATCTCTTATTTTGAATGAATATGGCTATGCTCATGTGGGTCTCCATGGAAGATTTAGAGTCTCAAGGGCAAGGATATGACTAGTCGTACCGACATGAGACTCCAAGCATAACATTCTTCTTTCCGGTTGCGTAATTCGAAGAATCCACCCTCCGTTCAGAAGTAAGTTATACTCGGATCCTCTTGCCAAGCCAGATAAGAAGCATACTTTTGTATCACACTTATGGCTTGAGAAGCACCTGGGCGAACCGGCACAATTCAAGAGAAATTGCAACTTCGAAAAGCATGACAACCCGTTAGATTTGACATGTGGTTGGACTAGAACACAAGAGGTAGTACAGAGGTTCCAAAGCATTAGGGATACATAAGAAAGCATAATGTTGAACTTTACGGATAAAATTCAACCAAGTTCAACAAGTGGACAGATTCTGTCCCAATCTGGCAGCAGTCACGGAAACGTAAACTGACATTCTTGTGGGCAGAAACAAGAAAACTGAGGAAAAGAAAAGTTGTAGAAAACTTGAAAAGGTTTCCAACGAGTATTTATTCACCACAAACGGATAAGAAGAACATGAATTAAGGCCATTTGAAGTTGACAGACAGGTGCAGTTCCAGAATTCCAGACAGCAAAAGATTCATACTAGGTCGATTCTTTTGACAATATTAGAGGCAGAACCAGCTCTTTGTATACCATAGTGAAGTTAAGTTCATGTCAAGAGCTTTCCAGATTGTGCTCAAATTCAAAATTTAGTAGAGTCGTGTGAGAGTTATGATTTCTGGAAGGTGACAATCTATGCAAAGAAATTCGGTTCTAGACAGAATGACGTCGACTCAAAGATTGGTCTTTTAAGCAGGTTTCCAGGACGAATTTCAGAAACTTTGAAAATCAAACTCGTAGAAGATTTCAAAATGTTTCTAGAGGATACTCAAACTCGACAATTGGATAAGAAATGAGAGAGATAAGGATTTCGGAAGTTGACAGAAATTCATGAAATTCCCGATTTTGATTCCATTGAAGACGGTGATAAAGACTCATCGATCGAGCGATTTGGGCAGCTATTGGACACGAATAAACCATGATTTATGGGTTAAGAACAGGAAGGTAAGGTTTTCTTAATTTTCAAATTCAACTTGGTTGGATTATTGATATCATCGATTGTTCATGCAAATATTCAAATGCAATGCCATGACAATATGTCGGTACTATGCATCCTCACAAAAATAAAACGCTTGGCCAATTATACATGACCATACGTGACCTCGGTGGCAAACACGTTCTCTCATGACTCAATTAGTCGTTTTCTACACGTGCTACATTTCGTGGTTAGTGTACCTGTAGAAAAGCATCATACATGATCATATAAATGTATACACTATACCACACCATAACTTACAATCGTACCTTCGTTTGTAGACTCACCTAATCGTCAGTGCGTCGTTACAAAATTGTAAAAGCAGAATTTAAAGACATGAAGGTAAAAGTTAGCATTGCCACCAGTTAATATAACTATTAACATCCTTATATGGGCTCACTAATTCGTACCTCACCGTAAATGTGGTTTTTGAAAATAATGCTTATTAGTGTGGTACAAACCCCGACTTAGCTCTGATACCAGCTGTAGCACCCCACCTCAAATTAACGAGGGGTTTGGCTAACCAGAATCATAATCGGGGGATACTTGGCGAAGCAAGTATGCACATGACCACACACATAAGCATAAGTAAAATAACTTTACAACAAGTTTAGTTATTATATTGGTTCCATAATTAACATAGGATACAAAGTTCGAAGTTCGGTTAATATTACATAAAAGAGTTCGAAATTCGATTACATAAAAGCGAGCGGAAGCGAAACACACGACGATACATATCTACAAGGAAATCATGTCCGGCCCGTAGACACGATCTCACTCACCTTGCTCCTGGCTGGGAGAGGAGGGAACCCACTCAATAGACCAGTCCTTGGGCGGCTCACCCTCCCACTCTACTTTGCCACAACAATCGCAGAAACTACAATTAGGAATACCTGCAGCAAAAATTTAAGCAACAAACCCTGAGCAACTAATACTCAGCAAGTCTTACCCGTCAAAATGGTCTTCTAAGACCGACCTCTAGTATGCAGGGGGTTGACGAGGTTGCTGAAATTTAATTACAAAAACAACACTAATAATTGATCCTTATTTTCATATTTTAGCCAAATTAAAAGGGTTCTTGCATTAATATAAATGTTAGCCACCTACACTAAGCAATACATGGTTGTAATACAATTAATTGAAGTACAATAGCATATAAACATCATCATGTGCATTTCTTACTACGATGTGACACAGTGAACAAGCGGTACTCAATAACCACGAGGGACGGCGATTCGAATCGATTTACACCTGCAGGCAAAACCCGGAATACACGACGTACGCACACTCGAAAGAGTCACGCACGACAACTTTTCACAAGACATCGTAAGGTCGAGCCGATTTCACCTCTTCCGGACACACGTCCTCCACGCGATACCCGCGCCAGGCAATCCGTGGTTAGCCCGTGTGCCCTCCCTTCCTACACAAACCCGCAACCACCATTCCATCTTCATCACCAAAAGAGAGGGGGAGCACCGTCCAACACATACAACATCGAGCTACTCAGTTTACTAGTTCCCATTCTGCTAGCATGCATCCGGTACTGTTCAAACTTGCTCAGTGGGGCCACAACGAACGGTTCTCAACCGACACAAACGGGGCTATGGCGAACAAAGCGAGCCTTGTCACCTCAACCTACACATGAAACTTCCCCGTTCGGTCTCAAATTCATTATCATCATCATGTGAGAACATAAAGTAAATCCGACCCCACTTACACCGAGCGGTTTCCATACCACTCGATTTTCTATCGATGACTCGATATTAAGCATAGTAAAACTAACGAGCGGCTGTACCATCTGAACCAACCCATAGAAAAAAGGATCTCTAGTGCATCTACGGTTTCATACAACTCCTAAAACTTAAATGCACAATAAATGACTCGAAGTACATGTGAGGAAATGTAAAACTTGCAAACATAGGAGTGCACCGGGGCTTGCCTTGGGGCTGGTGGTTAGCACACTCAAGCACGTTCAAGTCAGCGCCGGTCTCCTCGGCCTCGATCTCCACGTCCTCGGTTCCGGCGTTGTTCCCTAAATGAATGCAATGCAAGTTCACAATTAAGTGCAAGGAACATAACAAACTTGGTCAAATGAAAGAGTGCAGTGGTATGGTAGCGGTGCTGATGTGAGGTTCAGGAGGACCCGAAAGATTTTTACGACACTTTTGTTTGAAGTGTTTCACCAAGGAACTAAAGAATCTGATAGTTTTCAAAGATTGAGACAAAGATTTCATTTTGAAATTTCTTTAACATGGATCTGGAAGATCTAAAATTAAGTTTGTATTTTTATTTAGCAACCTAATTCAAGGTACAGCAACATATCCAAAAATTGGTGCCAAAATATGCAGGAATAAAATGATAACAATGATTTTGTTAGAAACTTGAAACTGAAATTACTCCTAAAATATGGTGAATTTCAAGAAACTGTTTTGTGAACAGTTCAGTGAACTCACAAGGAGTATGTGTGCCAAAAATCAGAATTTTTGCATGCATAGATCTTTTTATAAAAATGATTTCCTGTTTCTCTTCTCTGAATTTTAGAAAATTAACTAAGATGAATTCAGATGTTTATGTTGTACCACTCGATAGGTCTGTTCACAAGGAACCCAACAAACTTGGTTTCATATTTTTCTGAGTTGTATTTGAATTTCTATCGAATTTACAAGTTCGGTCAAATTTCTGAGAAAACGAAAAAAGAAAAGAACCGGGCACTGTAGCAGTGCCAGGGCACGGCGGCGTGCGTGCGACAGGGACGACGGCGAGGTCGCCGTTCCGGCTAAACGGCGGCGATTTTTGCGTGAACATCAGCGGCATCGTGTAGAGGGCGTCGAGGCGGCTCTAGGGCGTGGTGGTGTGCACGTGCGCGAGCTGCGCGGTGACGTCGGCGGCGAGGACGGCGGCGGCGAGCGGCGGCGCACGCTGTTCCGATGAGAGGAGGCAGCGAGGGGGTGAGTTAGGGGGAGCATGGGATTCACCTCGATGAGAGGAAGCTTCCGGGGGTACGTGTGCACGAGGAGGAGGTCCGTAAGGAGTGGTTCGCGGAGGGGGGCGGCGCGGTCCGGCGAACGGCGTCGGGGAAGAAGGCGATTCCGGCGAGCACGCTAATTGGACGAATTTCCCGGCGAGGTCGAGCTCGTTCATCCGCCGGCCATGGTTGAAATTCTCCTTCGATCTCGAGCTTCACGTGGGGATAGGGAAAACGGAGTCCTGGGTGGGCTTTAGTGCTCCCTTTCGCACGTTTTTGCAACAGGGGTCGAGGTCACAGGGGGGGGGGGGGGCAGTGGAGCGGTGGAACGGCGAGCTAACTCGCGTTGGCCATGGCGGCTTGCAATGGTGCAGCAGGCCGATGAAGAAGAAAGAAGAGGGGGCGCGACGACTGAAATAGCAGTCAAGGGGGAGCTTGGCGTGCTGGCTGACTCGATTTCGAGCGCCAACTCGCGGGCGCAGCGCTGGCAGCGTGACGTTGAGCACAGGACGCGGGAGCACGGCACGAAGAGGAAGACGACGTGTGGGTGCTACAGTAACATTTCGCATTTTCGCTGGATTTTTAAACGTGCTGAATTGTGTGGCTCCCAACACCACCTTCCACAGTCCCAAAATATCTGAGAAATTGTGGCTTGGAAGGACAAAGCTACAGGAACATTTTTCATTATTGGAAGATTTTGAATTTCGGCCCAGAATTTGGATTAAAATTCTGTTAAGATCAAAACTGTTTGAATGCTCTTTGAATTATTTAAACTGTTTTCCATTCTCATAAAATTATGGAACATTGTCCAAAATTAAATCTTGGCCCCTGGAACCCATATTTGGTTTTGGTTAGGCCCACTTATGCACAAAAGTTTGGAGTTTCTTGTTTGAGCTCAATTTGACGATTTTAAAATTTATTGTTTTGATTTGAGAGTTCAATTACGAAAATGTGTACTTAACAGGGATTTTTCACTAATCAAGAAGGCCTAAGTGCAATTAAGAATTTGGGGATGTTACACCCACGGGCCGAACAACTGGCCGATTCTATTTGTTTTGGGCTTGAATTAACATCCTGGATGTTACACTCAGGCTCGTCGCCGTCGCTGAAGCCTCGGCCACGACCAACAGCACCACCACGCGCAGCACCACGGCCACGGCCACTAGCACCACGCCGCGCAGCTCCACGTCCACGGACAGCACCGCTACCAGGCGAACCACCACGACGAGCAGCAGCAGCACCACCACGACGACTTCCACGGCGACGGCCAGCAGCAAGGGCACCAACCCCGCGGCCTGAACCACCACCATCAGAAATTCCACCAGCAACACCGCCGCCATCAACACCTACACCGCCTCCATGGCCAACACCAAATGCCCCATAAGCAGGAACAATGGCTGGAGCAGTAGGACCACCAAACCCAGGAGCAGCAGGACCGGCGTAGCCGGAACTCGAGGCGAGGCCAAATCCAAATGGCCCGCCGAAGTCAGGTGTGCTGAGGAAGCCGCCAGGGGGTGGGAAGCCTTCGGAGTTGAGGTCGAGGCGGCCGAGATCGAGCCGGGAAGCGCCGCTGTTGGAGGGATGGAGCCGGTTCCCGTCGTCGGCCAGGACCGACTGCGACTGGGAGTACGGATCCGGGTTAGGGAACAAGTCCCGGGTCCCGTCTCCTCCCACGCCGGCCACCCCGAAGCCATCCATGTTGGAGGAGGAGCTGCTCTTGACGTCGTCGGCCGCCGGCGACACGGGCATGGAGGCGCTCAAGATCCGGCGACGACGGCGACCGTTGCTCGACGGACGCGAGCGCCGCCGCTTTGCAGCAGCCAGCCGGAGCCGCAGCAGCAACGGACTTCGGAGAGGGGCGCGGCGATGGCGGCTTGACGCCAGGACGGCGTCGGCGGCGGCTGCGGCGGCGTGACCTAGATGCGGACGCGAGATGAGGGCGACGGGAGGCAGACGCGAGCGGATAAGGGCACTCGCGTTCGACACGAGGGGATAAGGTTTAGAGCCCCTCCCCCTCCTCGGCTTCTGCAGGCCCACTAAACTCTAAATTTTAGAGGCCCGTTCGGGCCTTTAACACTCAACGGGCCTTTAGAGGCCTCTAAAAAGGCCGCACCGAACGCGCCCTATACTACACATTCATTCAAACTTTTTCAGTACGAGCAGTAATTTTGTTTTCTACAATAATTTTGCCTATTGCCTAAGTAGAATATCCAGCCTGACAACTCGGGTTGTAATCTTCATACAGTTTTAAACAAACTTTAACACAATCGACTGGCATAACAGAGAAGATAAGATTAGAGTAAATTTCAAAAATCCACCAAAATATTGGTTTTATAGTCACAAACCCACCAAATATAGTGCATGATTTACCAGCCTAACAATAATTTGGGTGTTGTTTCAAGAAACCACCATATTTTTAACTAATACCATATTTTATACTCTGATCCCATATGTCAGGTGCATAGTAAAGATTCGTGACCTTACGAATTTGATGGATGAGTATGCAGTTGACATGTAGGACCAGAGTATGAGATACGATATAAGTTAAAAATATAGTGGTTTTTTAAAACAATACCCTAAATTATTGATGGGTTTGTGAAACATGCATTATACTTAGTAGGTTTGTGACTATAAAGCCATATATTTTATGGGTTCGTGAAATTTACTCATAAGATTATTGATATGACGGGAACTAGCCAATCTTTAGCGGAAGATTGGTACAAACAACTACTGATAAGTTCTAAAGCCATTTTATACAAGGCATTTTTTTTTGGCTCTCAAGCATTATCTTTCATAAACGTCATTTAAGTTTGATAGATTGAATTAATTTTTAGTTTTAAGATAAGAGACGATTACAAGTGCAACGCAGATCATATAGGACTCTTCTACTACCTTGATAACCATCATGTGCATGCTAATCCTAAAGCACACGACCTGCCTACCAGGCCACTTGCCACCTAGTTCCACTGCTTTTTCTTTTGCTTTATTCGTCGTCATGGAGGTCGAATCAGACCATATTAGTTTAATCTATGCATAAACATACATGTATATCTTCTTGATTGTCATTTAAGGCTAACTAGTTTTTCTCATTAATATAGGAGTTTTTATTTCTATGAAATTGAGAGGTAGGTACATACACAGGAAACTAAGAACCTGACACCATTGCATCAACTAAATAAACTAGGAACATACTAGGAACGATACATTCACCTTTGCCTACAATACTATCACCGACCGGCAAAAAAATATATTAAAAAACCAAGTGCTATCAACACCCATGTTGTACAATGCGGCTAGATGGTATGAGGTTACGGTTAAAGTGGCCCTTAGCTCCATCTCTCTCAACTAACCTTCATGCGCTAAATAATTGGGAATAAATCGACAGATTGCAACATATCATGGTTTGGAAATTGGCCCTTGTGAGCCTAACTTTAGAAACAGGTTATTTCATATGGAACTTACATGCAAATGGGAAAATCTTGGTCCATTTGATGTATAATATAATGTTGATACAATCTAGTCATAGCCTAATAAAGGACGTATGGAAAATGAAAATCCCTCTCAAGATCAAGATTTTCTTATGGTACCTAGGTAAGGAGTTATTCTTACTAAGGATAACTTGCCGAAACGTAAGCAGAAAGGCAGCCTGAAGTGTAGCATTTATAACCAAAACGAAGATACATCACTTATTCTTGAAGTGTCATGTGGCTAGATCCACTTGGCAAATTTTTAACATTGCAACCGGTCTACCAAAGCCGAATAGTATTAGGCATATCTTGGAGGGTTGGATCAGCTCTAAAGGGGCAAAAGAAAAACGCCTAATTCTTGTAGGAGTTTCTGCCATGTTTTGATCGATGTGGTTATGCCGCAATGATATATAGTCCTTAACCAAAAACGATGATTTCTTTGTTTCATAGTTACATACTGGTATCGATTCTGGAGATCATTGCAGAAGGAATCCTAGATGGAGGATGTGGTGCGGGTGTGCAACATCTTGGAAGTGATCGCTATGAGCATCTACGCCAAGAATGGTCGTTGTAATAGAATTTGCGCCTCAACTTCATCTCATATGGACATGGAGTTGTTTTCTCATTCTCAGACTATGTAATAATGTGGATTGTGTGGATTTTTTTTTGAGCGCGTGGATTGTGTACAACACCTTGCAAAATGCTGGATGTTTTATTCCATTATCTAAAAAAACACCCATGATAATGTTCTGATTGCATATGTTACATATGTCTTTTTGTTGTTGCTACACACAAGCTATTGTTGTACTCAAACAAGCAACGGACCGATCCGAGTGCGTGGGAATGTGGGATTGAAATCAGAGTACGATTCCAAAACAGGGTTGTGTGTCTCGTATCATAAATGCATTGATTCTCGCCTGCGTACCGGCAAGTTCTTATGCGACACGGCCATGTACGGCCCAGCCGGCGATCTCGATCGGATCAGCGCCCTCCCCGACGATTTGCTGCATGACATCCTCACCTTCCTGGGCGACGCGCCCGCCGTCACGAGGACTGCGGTGCTCTCCCGGCGATGGCGTCACGTGTGGACTGGCGTCAGGAGCCTCACGTTCAAAGACTCAGACATGAATCTGCAGATCAACAAATTCCGGTTCGCCGATTTCGTGGACTGGGTGCTCGCCCGGCGCAGCGACGCCGACATGGATTCCCTCGAGATCAGTATCAGGGACACCCAGAAGGCGCTCTGTCCCTCGCCGGAGCAGCTGAACGAGTGGCTTCGCTACGCGGCGCGACACGTCGTCGAGTCCACGGACATCTATCTCGGGCGATGGAGAGAGAGGGCATATCAGCAGCATCAGGCCGTCGAGTTACCAAGCCATGGCAGCAGGGCGGCATCCATCTCGCTTTTCTTACCCAACTATAGGCTCCGGTTCCCGTCTGCCGCCGCGGCAAGGTACGAAGCGCTAACTGTGCTCGAACTCTTCTCCCTGTACTTCGACGAAAAAGATGGTGGCGGCAGCACCCTCGCCGACTTTGTGGCATCCTGCTGCCCCCGCTTGCGCCGGCTTCACATTCGTGGCGCTAAAAGGCTAAAGCAGCTGGTATTCCGGTCCGATGTGCTCGAAGAGTTTGACATCTGTATTGCAGAGGAGTTGCGAACGCTGGACATGGCGACTCCCAACCTGCGCGTCTTCAAACTGTCCCTTTGCTTTGACGACCGTTTTTTTTTTTTTTTTTGAATGAACAGGAGGGGAAAGGATCCCCTACTGATTATAATATATTGAAAAAACGAAGTATAGCAGTACAAAATACAAAAAGGAATGGAAAGATTACTGAACTAAAAAATACAAGGAAATAAGAAAGAACAGCTAGTTGATGGATTGTAGCCATTGCTCAATTTGTGGAAAATATTTCTTCTTCGCCCTGTGTAACAGTAACCTGAATTCCCTCTGGAATTTCCTTTTGCAGTCCTGCACTGATGGATCAACATCACTGAAAAGCCAATCATTTCTTGTGGTCCATATGCACCAAGACATTAACACAATGATCTCCATGTAAAAGGGGACATTCAAGGCTTTGACGACCGTTGGATGTGGCACGACTACAACGACGATGGCAACAACAAGCTGGTAAGAATCGTGGCACCGAAGCTGGAGGAAATTGGTAGGTTGTACTACGACCGCAGCAGGCCAGCGGACCTGGACATACATGGCCTCACAAGTGTGCGCCGTGTCACTGACCTCTATCTAGACATGCACGGGAAATACCACCCCGACACAAACATTGGCTTCTGGTTGTTAGAGAGTTGCACCAATGTCGAGCACGTCTCTCTCTGGCTTGAACATAACACACGCAACTACGACGCCATGGGCGAGCTGGTCGACCTGACGTCGGAAGGCAAGCCGCCGTTCGCCAATGTTAGAAGCTTGTCCGTTTGCACGATGGGCTTTCCGAAGCGCCACTTCGTGGCAAGCATGTCCGCTTTGCTCGTGAGGTGCCCTCACTTGACATCCTTGAGCGTTCAGATGGATTCTTCTGGACTAGAGGGAACTGCGATCTGCATGTGTGACGAATTTTTGACAGATAAATGGGAAATTCATGGAAAAATTGCGTTAGAGTCCCTGGAAGAGGTGGAGATAACAGGTTTCAGAGGAACAAACGAGGAGATGCAGCTTGTGAGATTGTTGTTTGAGAGCTCGAATTCAATCAAGTAACGCATGGCTCTAGTACATGCCTCGCTGTCGGAAGAGCTGCCTGATGGTGGTAAAGATATTGAGAAGATTTATAATGAACTGCTGATGAATGGTGGTAAAGATATTGAGACGATTTATAATGAACTGCTGACGATCGTCCCTTGTGCCGGCCTAGGCCTCTGGTGTCCCTCCGAGAAGGTGTTCACCTGGACGTGCAATGCAACTCGCTGGGAAGGGAGAAGACAATTGTAAAGATTTATCTGATACGACTGTGAGATAACTCACCGGCTGTGGAGATTGCTGACGATGGCGAACCAGCGACGGTCCCCGGTGGTGGAGAAACGCGATCGCTTCTCCCGACTCCGCGACGTGCAAGTTTACGATCGAAAACTGAGCCCGCCCTACAAATAGGCCTTCAAGACATTAAAATCTGTTTATGAAGGATACCGTGTTTGCAACGTTTTGTTCTTCCGCGCCCGCTCTCCGGCATAATTATCGGCGCAGAGGGACGAGACGTGTTTCCGGTCTGCCGGTGAACGAACGACGACGTCGCGAGCGCACGAGATGGCCCAATCCGCGGGCCGCACTCTGGCAACGCTGTGTGTTCAGGTTCCCATGCATGCTGCAGCTGCGCGCGTGTTGAAGTGGTGCACGTACAGTGAACAGTCATGGCGCCGTCGGACGACGTCGTTGGCGTGGATCGCTGATAGTACATTATAGTGTCTACCGGCCTCCTTGTACAATTGTAATGCGATCGTTTGGTTGCAAACTTGGCTGCTTTGGAACAATTGCTGGTGAACACAATCCAGGAACGAAAAACGGCCAATACTAGCTCAGTAGCTCTGTGTAGGTGGAAGTGTCGTTCTTAATTTGAATCGAGTTGGTACAACTGAGTTTGGTGTTTCATTCGCCTTGGGTAGATACCTCCCAATTTCACCAAAAGGAGTACTCCAAAACTAAAGACGAAATAATAGTTAACCTGAAAGGATTTAACTTGAAGATGTATGTATACATTGAGATATAGCATCATGTGCACAACATTATTATTTCAAGGCTCCATACATTGTGAATTAACAGTAAATTTTTTTTTTGCACATGGCACATAAGTACTTTTTGGCAAGACATGTACCATCTATGGTCCGTATATGTTCCCCTTATTCTCGGAGTCAATGGCACGGTACCCGAATACGGACCCCTCATTGTCGTCGTCAGCTCCATTTGCTATGGCGGGGGCTTCTGCCTCCTGGTTCGATGGTACATAGAAAGAATCAGATGGCGCGGACGACGGGGACAATGCTGTCGAGATGGCCACAGGCTCCATGCTCTCCAAAATGCGGGCACCGTTTGCGGACGAGCTAATCACCGCGACCATGGCAACGCAGAGGAGAACAGACATGAGAGCACCGAGCTTGGCCATGCTTTTTTGTATTTTTGAAGGTCGTCGTGCTTTTGTGTGAGCTGGCTTTGTTTACTCAAGAATCTGGCTTGGAATGACTTGTTGTTCATGTTGGAGGCATACGTGATATTTATAGGTGGAGTCGTAGGTAACTCCACGTAAGTAACTGATGCGCATTACTATTTTTTTTTGTAACAATAATAAAGCGAGTACGTTTACACTAGTATATTAACGTTTGTAGGTGTTGATGAAGTTACTTTATAATTATGTTTTACTGGGTCATATTTGTTGGTAACGTATATATGTACGTGTACTTAACAAAATATCGTAGTAACTGTTGTACAGGTTTTTTTTTTTTTCCATCCGGGCGCTGGCACTGCGGCATGCCGCACTCTAATTACGGCCGCTCTTTGCGGCAGCGCGCCGGCCTGTTCAGCAGGCGACCTTGCGACTCGTCTCTCCTGGACTATTCAGTGCCAACAAGGTAACTACACGAAGGGTGGAGGAGGATGCGCTCGGTGCCGCAGCCTGCGGCTCATTCGTCACCATGTCCATGCCTTGGCATGTGTTGCTCGGTCATGAACTCCAAACTGACTGCAGCATAGATGCCCTAAGATACCAATTAAGAAAAAAAAAATCATGGTGAAGTCTTGTTGGAGCTACCTGAGGTGCGCGACGCCGTCCCTCGCGTCCGCGCTCACAGAACAGAGAGCCGGGATGCACCCCGACGCACCCTCGTCGGTGTAGGCCGCGGACGCAGGCATCTAGGCACGCCGGTCGTGGCCGTGCATGGGTTGCCACAAGCACGCGTCTCCGTCAAAACGCGACCTTCCCTGCGTAGCAGAACTGTGCGACGACAAGCAGCTGGCGCGCCGGCTGCCGATGAGGCCCCGCCTAGGAAGAGGCGTTCCTGAGGAACGCATTCACGCGTTCACGGACACGGCCAAGCTGCTCAAGGAGGCATCCACCCATGGCAGGACGCAACGCAAGATGACGGGCAGACATGCTCGTAGCCCTCAGATCGATCAATTCACCATGCAAGACCCATGTCGCGTATTCTTAAATAAATAGTTTTATCGCCATGCAAGCCCTCAGATCGATCAAGAAACATGGATATTCTTTTTATCGCTTTTATTTATTTTTTTGGTTTCATGTTCGTAAATAGTTTTCCAGTTTTCTTAAATAAATTCGTTGTTTGCTCGAAGACTACTGGAACAACATAAATAATGTAACGGAACATTCCTAGTGAATTACAAGAACATAATTAAACTATGTACTACCAGAACATTCAAATGAAAATGTAGTTCTTCGCAAAAAAAAAAAATGAAAAGGTAGAACATTACCTCCATTTACTACAATTTTCTCACTTACAAAACAAAGAGTGTGTATGTGTGTGGTGGTGGTGGGGGGCATGGGCCCTCCACAACGGACTTCCTGTTGTGCGCCATTTGTGTGTTTCTCCAGTATCCACCTCCTCCTATAGGTTGTTGTGGTTGTGTTGGCGCGTGTGCTACTGCGTCAGTGCAAAGCTCGTTGTCCCTGCATTAATTGACATCACGGGCGCACGCCACCTTCCCTGTCGACGAATCACTACGAAGAACCAGATCGATCGTTGCCCGCAGCGTATGGTCTGATGGAAACAATTGATTTCCGTTAATGCCATGAAGTTTATTTTTGGAGGGAAATATTCTACACAACTGTTGTTATCAGCGGGACCCTATGACTTCACTACACAAAACTCATCGGCTCTTGTCAAGTGTGTTTATCATTTCATACATAGGTAGGCAACATCGGTTCTGCAACGCATATAAACTGATTTGATGGCCATCAGGACCGTGCAGTTTGTTCTTTCTCGTCGGCATGCGCAAGTGCTGAATAGAGCAAGTATTTATGGTGTTTGCTGCAATACAAAAGAATTTTCTTCAAAAATTTCAAAGAATCATGTGTTCGAATTTGTATGATTTTTATGACATAGGTTTATTAGCATGTACAATTCTGTCATTTGCATCTTAGTGTGTTTTTTTTTTGCAAAAAGGGAATTCCATTAATATTGAATTTGCTTCTTAGTTGAGTTCCTTATTGTACCGCGAGAACTAATTTTACAACAACGACAGGGAATGCAGGATAATCGGTAGTAATTTCACTGTCGACTGTAGCTTCTTGCTTGCCGACCACACTGGTTGGTACTTTTGCTCATCAAGCTGTAAATCCTTGGTGAAGCTGATGCGTCATGCTACTAGCTTGCGGCAGGTTGTCACTCTGATCACGAAGACAGGTCGCTCTTTGGCAGGCTCGACTCCAGGATAGCGCGAGAGCTTTCGTCAGAAAGATGGTGGCGGGCCACGCCTCGAGATCATCCCTGATCTCGCGGTGCTCCTGCTCCTATCCAGCGCTGGGCCTTCACGCTTGCCCCGATTATTTAGACACGCATCGTGTCTTCTCTACTACATAAAAAGTCACAAAGAGATCGTCAAACTCGTTTTTCGTTGTTCGTCCTGCCAATCGTCCGAGCCACCTTTGGAAAATCAATCTCTCTTCCGTCTGATCTCTGTTTGAGCTGATTCTTGTTCCTAATTTAATATAAATTCAATATATGTCCAAGCACATCAGTTTAATAACTTTTGGATTTAATTTAGAGTTTTGTTTGTATTTATTTGAATTAAAATTGTTTTTACAGTAGATTGTTAATTCATTGTTAATTAGGAAGAAATCAAAGAAAAATTCAGAGAAGGAAAGTCCTAACTTGATTTGATCATGTTTATCTTATGATTTATAACACAACCCCGTAGAGCCACATTTTTATTTTATTATTATGCACCTTTGTTTTTAAGTATTTTAAATTCTTGCTTCACTATATCCTGGTTGTGGGTTGTGGCGTGCCTTGATGTTGAATATACCATATATATTCTTGCTTCACCATGTAAACCTTAGGACCCAAAAATCAACTCTAATGATTTTTTAAGTATTTCTTTTTTGCTTTCGGATATTTGTATTTTACCAAGTCTAAATGCTCAATGCATGTGTTGCTTCTTCACAATCTAACAGATGATGAGAGGATCAAGTTTCCTTGTAGTTTTATATAGATTCATATGTTGTTAATTATTGGAATCTTCCTCTACGTGAAAAAACATCAACAAGGATTCCTCTAGGTGTTCAAGCAATCAACCTTGCTATTTTCACTGAGCCTTTGGTTTTGATGAAATCGTCACTGTTTGTTAATCCATTTATATGTTTCTCTGTTGCAAAAAAAAATTTACCCGTAGCAACGCACGGGCGTTTTGCTAGTCTTATATTAAACCGGGACGGGGTACATGTCCGTCGACGCCGCGGCAGTCATCAGACCGTAGCAGGAGCTTCCATGGACGAGGACATAGGCACGTCAGTCATGGGTTGCCGCCGCCTCGCGGCTCCACGGCCTCCACCGCACGCCAACACGACCCTCCATGCGCAACACAGATCGAGTGACGACCGCGCTGGCCGCCGATGACCTAGCGTTCCCGACCCCAACAGACGCCGATGGACATCTTCCTGCGGAATTCGTTCGTGGAGAAGGCCAAGCTGCTCGCGTGCTCGGGTGTGTTTGGTTGCTCGCATGAGCTTTTGTAGAGTTGCATCGTATATCCTGGATGAGGGGAAGCAGGCTGGGTGGATGCAGTGATCATAAAATGAGAGTGTTTGGTTAGTTGCATGAGCGGACGCAGTGAATCTTGTGAAGATAGGAAAACACTCAAAAACATGAGTTTACTTGCGGTCGATGCAAACCGGGATGTTCCGGAGCCGTTTTGGTGCCTTAGTGGTGGTTCCTGCAAAACACACCAAACGGCACGGGAAGCGCTCGTTTTCACTCGTTATGATGTTTTGATGTAATTGGATGGTTACCATAGGAAAACACTCAAAAACATAAGTTTACTTGCGGACAATGCAAACCGGGATGTTCCGGAGCCGTTTTTGTGCATTTGTGTTGTTTCGGGGAAAACGTACCAAAACGGCGCGGGGAGCACTCATTTTCAATCGTTCTGATGTTTTGATTTAATTGGATGGTTCCCATAGGAAAACACTCGAAACACATGAGTTTACTTGCGGTCGCTGCAAACCGGGATGTTCCGGAGCTGTTTTGGTGCATTAGTGTCGTTTCCTGCAAAACACACCAAAACGGCACGGGAAGCGCTCGTTTTCACACGTTATGATGTTTTGATGTAATTGGAGGGTTCCCATAGGAAAACACTCAAAAACATGAGTTTACTTGTGGACGATGCAAACCGGGATGTTCCGGAGCCGTTTTTGTGCAACAATGCTGTTTCATGCAAAACGATGCAGGAAGCGCTCCTTTTCACTCGTTATGATGTTTTGAAGTAATTGGAGGGTTCCCATAGGAAAACACTCAAAAACATGAGTTCACTTGCGGTCGATGCAAACCGGGATGTTCCGGAGCCGTTTTGGTGCATTTGTACTATTTCATGCAAAACGCACCAAAACGGCATGGGAAGTGCTCGTTTTCACTCGTTATGATGTTTTGATGTAATTGGAGGATTCCCATAGGAAAACACTCAAAAACATAAGTTTACTTGCGGACGATGCAAACCGGGATGTTCCGGAGCCGTTTTTGTGCGTCAGTGCTGTTTCATGCAAAACGATGCAGGAAGCGCTCATTTTCACTCGTTATGATGTTTTGATGTAATTGGATTGTTTCCATAGGAAAACACTGAAAAACATGAGTTTACTTGCGGACAATGCAAACCGGGATGTTCCGGATCCGTTTTGGTGCATTAGTGTTGTTTTGGGGAAAACGTACCAAAACGGCGCGGGGAGCACTCATTTTCATTCGTTATGATGTTTTGATGTAATTGGATGGTTCCCATAGGAAAACACTCGAAAGCATGAGTTTACTTGCGGTCGATGCAAACCGGGATGTTCCGGAGCCGTTTTGGTGCATTAGTGGTGGTTCCTGCAAAACACACCAAAACGGCACGGCAAGCGCTCGTTTTCACTCGTTATGATGTTTTAATGTAATTGGATGGTTCCCATAGGAAAACACTCAAAAACATGAGTTTACTTGCAGTCGATGCAAACCGGGATGTTCCAGAGCCGTTTTGGTGCATTAGTGCTGTTCATGCAAAACGCACTAAAACGGCACGGGAAGCGCTCGTTTTCACTCGTTATGATGTTTTGATGTAATTGGAGGGTTCCCATAGGAAAACATTCAAAAACATGAGTTCACTTGCGGACGATGCAAACCGGGATGTTCCGAAGCCATTTTTGTGCAACAGTGCTGTTTCATGCAAAACGATGCAGGAAGCGCTCATTTTCACTCGTTATGATGTTTTGATGTAATTGGAGGGTTCCCATAGGAAAACACTCAAAAACATAAGTTCACTTGCAGACAATGCAAACCGGGATGTTCCGGATCCGTTTTGGTGCATTTGTGTTGTTTCGGGGAAAACGTACCAAAACGGCGCGGGGAGCACTCATTTTCACTCGTTCTGATGTTTTGATTTAATTGGATGGTTCCCATAGGAAAACACTCGAAACACATGAGTTTACTTGCGGACGATGCAAACCGGGATGTTCCGGAGCTGTTTTGGTGCGTTTGGTTGGTTGCATGAGCGGATGCAAGTGACTCTGCCTGTGAGACTGACGAGTGGGCCCGAAGCAGAAGCAGTGCATCCACTGAGCCTGCATGAGTGGAGCAGGCCAATTTGGGCGTATCCACCGAGCCAGGATGAAAGGGTATTTTTGCATCCACTCATGCAGGCTGCATCCGCTCATGCAGGCAACCAAACGCTCTTCACTGTGAGTTTATACGGATCCACCGGTGCAAGCTGGGCTCATGCGAGCAACCAAACATGCGCCGGTGCAAGCTGAGTTTATACGGATCCACCGGTGGAAGTTGGGAGAGCCGAGATGGCTCGCAGGCTCGGACGAGCGCCGCACGACGGCTTCGACGTCACAACCGCTATTGTCGGCGCATCCCATGCGTCGGCGGCATCCTCATCTTCGAGCACCGCGCTCGCCGTCTAAAAGCTCCGCCATGTTCTTGCGGTCCCATGCGCCCTCTGGCACCGGAGACGAGCGACTATTCCCGTTGACCCTCTGGGCGGAATCGGGACTGCACGTGTTCAATCGAATGGCTGCCACCTACCCAAGGGGCGGTCGCTACTCGAAATAGCGACCACACCCGACCCTGGGCAGGGGCTCGCCAGTGCGCAGCCGCGTTCCGGTTGCTGCCAGGCATCATCCGGGCCGTGACGCGCTGCGCTCCGTACGTGAGGGATCTGCGATGGGATCTCAAAGATTCTCATGCCTGCCGCTGATACGGACCACAGCACACACAAGAGCGGCCAACGCGCAACCCTACACGCCCTCGACACAGAGAGAGCGACGGCGACAACCATGCGGGAACCGCTTGACGTCGATGGACAAGGTGGCGACGAGTCTCGGCCGTGTAGGCCTCTCATAAATCGCTCCAGGTCAAGCTGTCAAGGGTCCGACCAGACTGGTTCTTGTCTCCTTATCCTTCCTTATCCTTCCTCAGACCTCGAGTCAAGGGTGTTAGAGTATATTTGGTAGTTTAGATATTACTCCATCCGTTTTTAAATTGTTGTCGCCGTTGACTTTTTTATTTACGTTTGACCGTTCGTCTTATTCAAAATAGTTGTTCGAATATGCAAAATTATAAGTTAAGTTCAAACTTACTTTAGAGATAAAACAAATCATCACAAAATATATGATATTTTTAAAACTTTTTTGAATAAGACGAATGGTCAAAGATAACAAAAAAAGTCAATGACGACAACAATTTAAAAACAGAGGGAGTATGTATCTAAGACTCCAATCTATATTTGAGAAGATGCCTTGTCCTCCAAATATTATACTCTCATATATACCGGTTGAGAGGCTAAATACAATACAATCCAAAAGTTACGAACCTATTCCTTCTTACATTCTATCACGAGTTTAGGTTTTTGATCTAAGACCTAGCCTTCCGCTGCATCGCGCCGCCCCCGGGCGAGATCAATCTCCACCGGGGCAGCGCCCCTGTTTCGCGGACGGATCCTATTGATCCGCCGCCATCGCCATCGTCGTATTAGCGTTGGTCGCAGCTGGTTGCACTCTCGGCGTCTCGATCTGATCTCGACGAAGTGAAGCGGCCTCTTCTTCAGGAGCCCGCTCCCCAGATTGGATTCCGGTCGATCCGCATCGCCATCGGTCGCCGTCCCTCCGCCATGCGCGTCTAGCCGTTGACGGGCACCCAGGCTGCGCCATCACATCGCTGCAGGGGAGGAGCTGCGAGGTCGCAGCGCGGCCCCAGAACTCCGTCAGGCATCGCGCGCGCCGCAGCACCGCCTGATTGCGGCGGCATCTGGCCACCATGCGGTCCAAGTCCCAACAATGCACGCGCTCCTCTGTTTTAATCGCAAGAATCAGAAGAGGATAAGGTGAAGGGTTCATATGGCTACACGCGCCCAGGTTGTCCTCACCTCTCACAAGGTGAAGGATTACTGCTAGGGGCACCCGAAGGTCTACATGAGAGTTCAGTTGCTGCTATTTTTTTCTTTTGCCCGAGGTTGTGTCGCCCTGCCGATACGTCGACGCTCGAACGTCGACTCCACGGAGGATCAGGTTGGTGTTGTGCCTCACTGGATGCAACCCTGACGCTCGTGGTCGCGCCATCTTCGCCAGTGCACCGCCTATCTCGACGGTGATGCCAACCATGCTGCCGGTTCTTCTCGTCATGATGCTCACGATCCGAGTCGCGACGTATGCCGTCACCTTCAGGACTCCGCCGCTGCAGATGTTGCTGACAGGCTGATGTAAGTGCGACTTGTTGATATGTCCAAGCGCCCGCTCCTTCGCCATCGCGCCGCATCGTCCAGTGAGTTCGTCGGTTGGACACTGCTGACTATGTGTACTTGTGCGCCTATGTTGATGTTACGGATCAGCGCCTTCCTCCACGGCTACGACCACGTCCACCTCGACCTCGGCTACTTCGGCAACAAAGGGCTATCATCCGCATGAGAAACTCACCGGTTTTCTCTCCAGTCGCAACATCCGCAACGCCATGACGCTTCAACTACGGGGGAATGTTAGTTCGTCGGTTTGTACCTTCGGCTTCTTCTCCAGCCTCACCGTCTACGATGCTCCCGCTGTGACTGCGGTGGGATGTTAGAGTATATTTGGTAGTTTAGATATTATGTATCTAGGATTCCAATCTGTATCCGAAGAGGTGCCTTGTCCTCCAAATCTTATACTCTCATATATACCGACCGAGAGGCTCAATACAATACAATCCAACAGTTGTGAACCTATTCCTTTTTACAAAGGGCTACCAACCTTCCTTGAGTCTTCATTGATCCTAGTCATCCTCTGTGTTCTTTACATATTTTAACCTTTTGTTTTAACTATTTTCAGATATAGACCGTCAGAAAAACTATTTTCAGATTTGACCCTCGCTATCCGCGCCAGCGAAACTGGCGCGGGTGTTAAATGTAATCGCGGCTGGAGGGCTAGCGCTGGCGCTGAACTGGAGAAAGTATAAATAAATAACTTTGCTATATTTGCGCTAAGCTATGTGCCGCCCCAGTGGTAAAGACGTTTGGTTGCAGCATTGAGGTTGTGGGTTCAAAACCCATGCGTGCACCTTTTTCATTTTATTTTTTATGCACAAGTTATGCAATATAAATAATTTACTTTCATCTATGGTCACTAAAAGCTCGTTTTTTTTAATTTTTTGCTATTATTTTGGTTTTTTTGCATCACATGAAATTCCTTTTAGTTCACTTCTAAAGCCATGAATCATTGTAAAGAGGGATGAAGATGTAAATATCTAAAATAAACTATTTATATTTATTAAGTAGGGGATTGATGAAATTTTTAGTGTCAAATTAATTGCTTGACCATTTTTCCCATGGTGAGTCGCACTCATTCAAGAAAAAAAAAATTGCTTGGTCTAGCTATTAAACCTGCAACCTCACGGCTGTAAACGAGGAGCCTCACCAGCCGGCCATCACACACAATTGCAAACTAAAGCAGAGTTAGTTTACTTATACTAGTATCGTGCGGACCTAGGCACAGTCGGCCCAACACCAGCGCCATAGTCCATGGCGTTTTTCCAGTAATGGTCAGCGCCAGTTGCATGGACGCGGACTCCAGGGGTCAAAACTGAAAATAATTTTTTCAGTGGTTCAGATCTAAAAAATGTTTTTTTAAAAATATGAAAAAAAAACTCTCATCCTCTTGGGGCGCCGATCAGAACCAGAACCGGATGCATGGAGGTGGAGCATCAAAACGTGAGCTCGCCGCTCTCGTGTCCGGCCCGCTCATCCGCCTCCTCTACTTCGTACATCGGCTCGCCAGAGAGCCACAGTATTATTACCGCTGCTAGTCACCATCATCCTCACGATGGGCGTGGGCCGGTACGACCCGAACCATAAAATCGAGTCCGAAGGATTGGCTGGGTTCAGAACCATGAATCCATGGAGCCCCGTGGATCACCTCGTCGCCCGTTGTCGCTCTAACGCGTCGCAGTTCTCGGCCGATTGCTTCCCGTCTGACGCTGCAATTCCTACCGTCCTGCACCGTTCGCCATCGATTATGGGCATGGCCCGTCTCGCACACCGCCGTTTGCCGTCGACAGCCGCCCGTCGCGCCGCCATCCGCCGTGGATTGCTCCTAAATTCCTAATTCCATGGACGTAGGCATCTAGGGGCACGCCGGTCGTGGGTTACCGCCGCCTCGCGCCGCCGTGAAAAGGCAAGCTTTCCTTGCGCAGCAGCACTGTGAGACTACCATGCTGGCGCGCCGGCTGCCGATGAGGCCCCGACTAAGATCCCCAACCGCGTACAAGAACATACATATTCTTTTATCGCTTTTATTTATTTCTGCGTTTCATGTTTGTAACAACACTTTTCAATTTTCTTAAATAATTTCGTTGTTTGCTCGAAGACTACTAGAACAATATAAATAATGTAATGGGACATTCCTAGTGAATTTCAAGAACATGAACTATATGCTAGCAGAACATTCAAATGAAAAGGTAGAATATTACCTCCTTTTAGTTCGATTTTAATCTACTGGGTTAATGTTTGTTTCCTCATGGGTCGACGAAATAACACAAAAGATCTATATGAATAACTTATGTGAATTAATAAAATTGAGGCCATGTTTGCCTCTTCTCAATGACGGAATTTGGGGTGGGGGGGGGGGGGGGGGGGGGGGGGGCATGGGCCCTCCTCCTACTCCGTCGTGGACTTCCTCTAGTGCGCCATTCTTGTGATTTCATAGTCTTGACGCTGTTTTTCAATATCCACCGCACTCCTCCAATAGGTTGTTGTGGCAGTGTTGGCGTGCGGGCTGCTGCGTCGGTGCGCAACTAGTTATCACTGTTGCCTGCCTTCCATGTTGACGAACCGCTTAGAAGAACGAGATTAATCGTTGCCTGCAGCGCATGGTCTGCTGAAAACAATTGATTTTTGTTAATGGCATGAAGTTTATTTTGGAGGGAAATATTCGATACACAACTGTCGTTATGGATCGGATCCATGTCTTCACTGCACAACTTTTTGGCTCTTGTCAAGTGTTTTTATCATTTCACAGATTAGTAGGCAACATCAGTTCTGCAACGCATATAATCTGATTTGATGACCATCAGGACAGTGCAGTTTGTTCTTTCTGTCGGCACGCGCAACTGCTGAAATGAGAAGTATTATGGCGTTTGCTTGCAATAGCATAGGTTTTCTTCAATTTTTCCAAACATCATCTTGTTCGAATCTGTATAATTATTTTTTATGACATATGTTTGTTAGCATATAGAATTCTGCCATTTGCTTCTATGAGTTGAGTTCCAAATGGTACCGTGAAAGCTAATTTTACAGTACCGACAGGGAATGCAGGATGATCGGTAGCATTTTCGCTGTCGCCTGTAGCTTCTTGCTTGCCGACCACACTGGTTGGTACTTTCGCTCATCAGCTTGTAATCCGTGGCGAGGCTGATGCGTCATGTTGCTAGTTTGCGGTAGGTTGTCACTCTGACCGAAGACAGTTCACTCTTGGTGGTGCTTGCTCGACTCCAGGATTGCGCGAGAGCTAGAGCTTCGTCGGAAGCTAGGATGGTGGCGCGCCACGCCACGAGATCATTCCTAAGCTCGCGGCGTTCATTCCCGGCCCTGGGTTTTCACGCTGGCACTAATTAGACACGCATCGTGTCTGAAATGACACCGGGGACATGTCCGTGGACGCCGCGGCAGGGGGGAACCGTAGCAGGATCTCCCATGGACGAGGACCCAGGAACGTCGGTCATGGTTGCCGCAGCCTCGTGCCTTCACGGCTCCCCCTCCGCAACGCGCGCCAACACGATCGACCTTTCGTGCGTGGCACTCAGACGCTGCCAAATGACGCCCCACCTCGCGCCCCAAATCGAGACGCTGCCAACGTCGCAGCCAAGGACAACTTCCTGCAGAACTCGTTCGTGGAGAAGGCCAAGTTGCTCGCGTGCTCGAGGCAGCGTCCATGGCACGATGCGATATGGGGGCAGGCCCGATTGGTTGGTCCTCGGCAACAATCAGTTAACTAGGAGAGCTGACGATGCCTCAGCAGGCGCAGCGTTGACGTCGCAGCCGCAGATGTCTCGTCTTCGACGCTTGGATGTCGATGAGTGCCATGCGCCGGCATCCTCGTCTTCGAGCAGCGCGCTCGCTGTCCAGAGCTCCGCTCTGTTCTTGCGAGAAAACGACCAGGGCGGACCGCACAGGTTCAATCGGATGGCTGCCAGCAACCCAAGGTCGCGACGAGAAAACGACCAGTCTGGTTTCTCGTCGCGAACCCTACGCACGCGAATCCGGACCGCACAGGTTCAATCGGATGGCTGCCAGCAACCCAAGGGGTGGTCGCTATTCCAAATAGCGACCAACCCCGACCCTGGGCACGGGCTCGATCCTCGTCTCGCCAGTGCGCAGCCGCGTTCCCGCTGCTGGCCGCCATCATCCGGGGCTCCGGGCCGTGGCGCGCCGCGCACTGCGCGTGCGGGATCTGGCATGGGTCGAGGGAGCTTCTGAAGCCTGCCGTTCATACGGACCACAGCACAAGAGCGACGGCTACTACGATGCGGGAACAGCTTCACGCCGATCTCGACAAGGCGGCGACGAGCCGCGGCCGTGTTGGCCTCTCAGAAATCGCTCCAGGCCGGCCAAGCGGTCGAGGGTCTGACCAGACTGGTTCGAGTCTCTTGCTCTCGGCTCGCCGGAGCACCACCGCGTTCCCACCGCTATATATATACTCGCCTTCTTATCCTTCCTCAGACCTCGAGTCAAGGGCTAGCAACCTTCCTAGTTCCTTGAGTCTTCATTGATCCTAATCAGTCAGTCATCCTCTGGGGACGTCAGTCATCATCGCAACTAGAACCGGATGCATGGAGCATCAACACGTGATTCCTACGTGAGCTCGCCGCTCTCCTGTCCGGCTCGCTCATCCGCCTCCTCTGCCTCGTATCTCGACTCGCCAGAGAGCCACGGCGTTCCCGCTGCTAGCCGCCATCACCCAGATGGTGGTCAGGTGGTGCGCCACGCCGCCACCTTCCTGCAGCTAGTCGGCTTCAAATGCTGCAGTGAGCAGGCTAGAGCTAAAATTCTTTTCCTTAACCTTGCAGCTACAACAACAAGCACACACGGATTATGGGTGACCCTAAGTGTTCATGCATCTCAACTTTATAATGTATACACAATTTGCATAACACATCCGACATCCGCCAAACATATAGTTACTTGGTTGCTTATTCAGACATTTGCACAAATAAATTTGATTTTTGTGTCATGCCTCCACTCGCATCATCGAAGAGAGACGAACATAAATAAATTAAGAAAACTAGACAAAGCTACAAAGTTACACAGCGGTCAATAGGGGATACAGTAATAAGCAGCTAACGATGCAGTGCCAATAACCTTATTTACAAGAGCTGATCTAGCTAGGTTCATGGATTTCTAGAGCTACGTATGTGTTGCGACATGTTTTCCTTCATGCAATAGATCAAGCAACAAGCAATACATTGCAGCAACAGTATGGTCATTGTCTTTGTGTGCAGCCATTCTACATTGTACACAAAGAAAGTAGTCTTGCAAACGCACCCTGTTGACGCATTATCATCACACGTAGTCTGATATGAATGAAATATGTAGTTGTTCTTAAATATATGACATTTAGAAGAGTTCCAAGTGTATTTGGTTTGTTGTCCTAAAACCATAAATACAAGAGGACTGTAGTATGATATATCACATTTCACCATGCCTCCAGCGTCGTGCACCAGGCGAATCAATAGTGTCGAGCACTAGGTAAATACAATTAATATAAAATCCCCAAAATCCTAGTGTTATCGCTCCAAATTCTAAGACCTGGGAAAAAAAAGCTTGCTCCGCCGTGTCTGATGCACTCTCGCTCAAAATGGCGAACCACGGAGCCAGCGTAAAGAAATACAAGCTCAGAAGCCGCCTTATGGAACGGATCCGCATCTTGATCCCCAAGTCGAGGCATCCTAAATCTTCTTAACACAACACCTGCATGCAGAGATCATTAAAAAAATAAACATATTATGTTGGTCATGTTTAACACATGATATTTAGCAAGATGTCGTGTGGTATTTTGCTTTTAATTTGTTACTCTTATAAGAATTGTGCATTGCTAAATCTCTAGTGGAAAACGATCAAGTTGGTGTAACTTTAATTTTTTTTTTATTGCGGACTGAACAAATGTTGTTACGTACAGAACCTCATGCAACTATAACTTGAATGTTTAACAGCTAAAGCGTAGTGTGTAAAAAAATATTAGTGCAGTGCCTGATGCTTGTAGCGTGTACAAGTCAAAGCATGCGTGTTACTACAACTAATCAATTGTTTTGAAGAGTTGCGGGCCGGAGAGTAAGACCTGATTGCTTGCCATCTAGTTAACGATCCACATGCAGGATCCACACACTGCATGCATGGTCCTTCTACGTAACCCTTTAGCTCTCTTTTTCCTTCCCATCAATTTCCAAATTCACTTCCTCTATAGTGCAGGCAACAAGACTTTACAAGTTTACAACCGTGCATGCAAAATTTAATACCTAGACGACGACGCGAGCAGTTGCGGACAGGCCATCGTCGCACATATATGTCTCAAAGCCTCGAAAACAAAACACTACTAGTGTTTTTCGCAAAAGGAAAAAAAATAGTGCCTTTGATGTTCTATGAGATCGGAAAAGTTAAACCTACGGCGTATATGAGATCGGAAAAGTAGAGTAACTACCAAAGTATAGAGCGGGAGACGGGACCGGCACACGACAGCGCCGCTGATCTGCGCCGCGTCTTGGAAGCAGCACCCGACGTCGACGTTGTCTTCTTTCTCCGGATTATCGCGAGATCCCCGGACGCGCTGTGCTACTTCGGCGGCGGCGGAATATCGTCTGGAAATCTGCTTCAATTGGGTTTTCATGCCGCGGGCGGCAGATCGCCCGAAGCGTCATCGGCTCGATTTCTAGGTCAGCAGCACCATATGTGGGCTTTAGGCAGCAGGCCCATCATTGCGCGGCGCCGGCACGCACACGGTCCAAAGCTTTCCACAGACACGCGGATGGTGTTCCTGTTGAAGCCGACATGTGTTGAACTTGGACGCGTGTCGCGTAGGTTCCTCACACGAACCCCCGTCATGATTCACGAACGCGTCGAACACGAATGGCGCGCCTGTGGCCTCCCCGCCGGCGTCTTGCTGTGTCCAAGGCGCCAATAAAAAGGCGGGAGATGGCGGGAAACTCGAACCTAACCACCAACGCCACTACTTGGGCTGAGGCAGCGACAAACAAAGCCCAACCCATGTTAGGCAGAGTCCGAACGTCCCAATCGGACTCGCGTGTCGACTATCGAGCCCAGTGGCAAGCTGCAGAGCCCATTATTTTCCGGCCTCGTTTCTTCATTTCGCCCCGTCCATGAACTCGTCGCAGCCACCACTCTGTCGATCGTCGTGGGGAACACGCTGGCTCGTGCGGTCCTCACGCAACAGAGGAGCTAGTAGCTACGTGAGGTGTGCCGAGGGTCATCAACCCAGCCCGGGCACACGACATGACGCCTTTACACCGGAGGCTGGGGCCAACCAGAGTTGGAATGATCTCCTGTCGCCAAAGTTGCTGCTGTGGTCTCTGTCGATGAATTTTGTAGCGACAACCACACTGAGTATGCAGCTCGTCGTGCGCGTTGTGGCACACGAACGTGCACGTGCCTGGCCACGGCGGCCGATGGTGTTCCGGTCCGGCGATCGATCTGGTCACGCGATGTTACAATTTTCATGGTCGTGCTGAACCCGCGGTCGCTCTCTAGTTCTGGGCGTCTGTCATTGTTCTTTTTGTTTTTGTAACATGGATGCCTTGGATGAAATGGAGCTTCGATCGACACTCGGCAGCGTCCTAGTTGATCCAATCTCGTACTCCAACATACAACGTGACCGGCACATTATTATGGCCATGCCCCGTCAATGCAATGCGCTAGTGTTGAGTTGATCGTGACAGGCAAATTCTTCAGTAGTCACCAAACGGTAAGATGTGAAAAATTACCGAATCACTGAATTAAGAGGAAATTTTTTATTTGGCCCTAAAAAAGTTCTTAGTTCATTTCTTGGCTCAATCTGAAAAAAAGTTACCTCTATGACTCAAATCGCAACTTTCATTCCTTTTTTGGCCTTTCCGTCAAGTTTTGAGGTTAACGGTGTTAAGTGTGGACTGAAATGACCTTTATACCCCTGCCATGAATAAAAGTGTAAAATTAAATTTCAAAATTATTTATTTGTTTAGAAATTCCAGAATAAATAAGTGTGCAACCGAAATAATGCCGAATTTTTGTGTACTATGAAATCTTGCACACTTATGTTGTTCTGGAATTTCTGAACAAATAAATAATTTCGAAATTTAATTTTACACTTTTATTCATGTCAAGGGTATAAAGGTCATTTCAGCCCACACTTAACACCGTTAACTCCAAATCTTGACGGAAGGGCCAAGAAAGAAATAAAAGTTGCGGTTTGGGTCATAGAGGTAACTTTTTTTCAAATTGGGCCAAGAAAGGAACCGAGAACTTTTTTAAGGCCAAATAAGGAATTTCCTCCTGAATTAAATCAATCCGTTACTGTTTCGATAATGATCAGGAGATCAAAGTATAGGTTTTGAAAGTTGGTGTCCCTGTTTCCAGTTGAGTACTGTATTTGATTGGAGAAGCGGGGAATGAGCAACGGAGCAGAATAACGGACACACCAACCAGGCATAGCAGTACCATGAACAAGCCCTATGACTGACGCTAGAGGGTCGCCAAAACCACAGATTAGCCCCCACAAAAACACACAATTAACTTGCGTTTTTTCCTTTTTTTTGGGAAACAGTCAGTCCTCCGTAGCTTTGCGTTTCGCGTTTTAGCAAAACATCTCATACTCGAATGATTGTCAAGTCTTCTTATCTTCTAAAAAAAGAAGAGTGAATTGTACAAAACATAGTGTTTTGTGACCAAATTTTCACTTCACACCAGGTTATAGCTTGGTTTCCACAAAACACTAAGTTTTAGATCAAACTTTCTCATTTTACACTACCTTTAGCTTCTCACAGCCTTGGACCCACCCATCAGTGTAACAAACACGTTGATATCCACATTTGAAACGAGCCTTGCATTTTCACATGATTAGGGAGTCTTAATCTCTATTACAAAAGCTTAACCAACCAACATTCACTCGTCAACTATGTAAGCAGTTATCAATCTGACTATCAGCCTGTTCGCCTCGCTGCGAAGCAGCCGTTTTACTGTGACGGCTGCTAAAGAAATAACTGCGAACACTGTAACGGCTGTTAAAGAAATAACTGAAACACTGTAGCTGCTGCAAAACAGCTGCTGCAAAGCAGCGAGACGAACATGCTGTATAGATGGCATTCCATCACAAAAGCTTTACTCCAAAAGAAAACCCAAAAGTCAGTCTAAGGACAGTTCCTTCACTCTTGTTCACCAAATAACAGCCAAGCCGCCCTGCTCGCCCCTGTACCATTTCTTCCTCCCCTTCCCCTTCCCCTTCGACTTCCTCCTCCCCTACCTCTTCCCCTTCCTGCTGCTTCAGTTGTAGTAGTGCTTGTGGAAGGCTGTGACGATAGTGAGCTCATTGTAGCTGTGTTGTTTGAAGTCGAAAGTGAGGGTGGTTGAAAGCTTCGATCTCCTCCAGAGCCAGGCGCAGGCTGCAAATAAAATAAAAAAATTAGTATTCAAGAGAAAAATATTTTATATCCAAGGAAACTCACCGTATGTTTCCTCTTCCTAATTTCAAGGTCTGGTCTCAGCTGCAAGCCACAGTTCAAATATCTGTGCCCTTGCTTCCCACAGTTTGAGCAAGTGATGGTTGTCATCCTTGCTCTTCCTGTGAATACTGGTTTCTCATCAGGTCCCTTCCTCCTACACTTCTTTGGACGACCGGGGTGCCTTGTAAATTTTGGAGGATCAATATCCAATGTATTGGTCTTAGTCCAATCATGCTCACCAGGGACAGGATAAATAATGTCTTCATATGCTCTCATGTATGCTTCCTTTTTGAACCACTCGTGCACAAAGTCTTCAGGACGTTTCCTAGCCTTGAAAATTGCCGAGCATGCATGTTTGCAAGGTACTCCAGTCAAGTCCCACTTAAAGCAACCACATGTCCTTGGTGTAATTTTTACATTTTGGCCCTTTTAGAAAAAGTTTTTCACAAATAGACCCTTGGGAAAAACATGTCTAGAAATGGACCTTTTTCTGAGCGCCATATGATTTGGCGCTCAGGTTGAACAGCTGAGCGCCGCAACAATTGGCGCCCACCCCTGCCACGTCAGCTGGAGGGCACGCGCCCGGTCTGCTGACCTGGCAGGGGTTGAGCGCCGGCATATATGGCGCCCAGATTGTGAGCGCCGCACCACTTGGCGCTCACCCCCGGGCACAGAAATGTCCTCTCCTTCTTTCTCCTCTTCCTCTCATTTGCTCACTCCTCACGAGTCACAGAAGCTGCATGTCTGAAAAGAGAGATGCATGCATTGCATTGAGGCAGTGATGCATGCAGTAGAGTCACTGTTCGCGCATGCATGCTCTATCAATGTCACATTTCTTTTTTTGACTACATGGTCCTTGGATGCCCTGCGTGTTGCTGTGGATGCAGTGATTATGGTCCTTTCATTGACGCAGTGATAAAAGGAGAAGAATGCCGGAGTGTAGTGATTGATTGTGGCCCTGCCTTTTACTGTGGTCGTTGGATGCCCTCCTTTTACTATGGTTGTGTTTGGTCGTGCATGCCCTCCTTTCATTGAGAAGCATAGGATGCTCCGCGTTGTCTAATGCAATCATGGTGCACTGCCTCCTTTTACTGTGGTCGTGTGTGGTCGTGCATGCGATGTCCTGTCTGGCACCGGAGTGTAGTGACTGATTGTGGCCCTGCCTCCATTAGATGCATACGCTGCCTGCCACCAGTGACAACGAAACAAGGGCCGCATGCGCTGCCTGCTTTTTATTGTGGCCCTGTCTCGATTACTTGCATGTACGTAAAGGACTGGTCCGCATTCATAGCAACCAGACAACAAATGGACATGAAAATAATAAAAGCAGAAGAACCCGCCTTCAACATTGATACTTAGGACGCAACATACATAGAATGAGGAGGGAACAATGGCGTGTTTCGATGCACATGACAAAGCTACGTGTCCATCGATCTACTCCTAACACGCCTTAGGGAAATAAATTTCACTAACAGTGAACGTAGTATTCTATGAGGTGGAATGACATATGAGGTGTCTACTGAGTGCAACGGGGATATTTCCCCTTTCTGAAGGCATCCGGACCTGCTGCCCTAGCGCGGCGAGCTCTCTCGCGCATCCTCTCCCTTTCGGCCTCGCGGGCCTCATAAGCAAGCCGATCTTCCTCTTGTTTGCGCCTTCGTTCCGCCTCCTCTCTTTGCTTGCGTTCCGCTTCGTAGTTGCGTCGACGCTCTTCGTCCTCCTGCCTCATCTTCCTGCGTTCCTCCTCTCTCGTTTCCTCAGCTTCCATATCAAGCCAATGCCTTCTTGCACGTTGAGCGACACGGTACACATGGGCTATATCCTCTGGTGTCTGCTCAGTGTCAACATACTCGATGAACTCACACAGAGGCGGCGGGGACTGCAATATTATGAACGTATTAGTAAGTAAGAATCAATGGTGGAAGCAAAGACGAGTCTTCCGAGCGCGTACTGTCCAAGGGCAGCCACGCTTGCACACAACAATGAACCGTCGCTGCTTGTGAGAATGCTTGACACTATGAGGACGGCAGTGCAACACGGAGTACTCATTCAACCACATCTTCATTGACTCCATATCCTGAAAGATAATACCCTTCTGAATTATTTCAGCTGTTTCTACCCGTGGCACAAGAGTCTCGGTCTCCTCTCCATCAGCAACAGCTCTATGACCCTGGCTCAAATCCCGACAATCAGGGACTAATGGATCACGGTCCGTAATCACTTGCCTCAACATTTCCTTCTCCCATTCTGCCAATCCACCGATAGGGCGATCATCATCCGAATCCTCCGCTCTCTCCTCCTCATAATTTGTATCATCACCAAAAACCGGAACATCCACTAGATCGGTAGCAACACCATAGTTATCTTCATTAGGTGCCACTACTTCATTAGGTGCCACTTGAGGACCCGTTTCAATGTCCGGCAGAGTTTCATCCCTACGATCATCACCACAATTCGGGACGATCGAAGGCATTTGGTCTCCAACCGAATCAGTCATCACTACGGTTGCTGCAGAATTCCGTGCCAAACCGTCATGCACACTTGCTTGTGATGGCTGGGTTAGGTCAATTTCTACTTCATTCGAACAACCAATACCTACGCCTCCATCCACCACTACCTTCCGAACCACCAAATCTAAAGCTCGAACTTCTGAATTCATAACAATCTCAACATATGCTTGCCATTCCTCCTCACTACCCACTGGAGCCATTATCTTCATGCGTGGCCCATTCGACGAACCCACATCAATCCTTCCTTCAAAATCCAACTTAACACCCTCCTCCGTCCATCCCAAACGTTGTCTCACTCGAGATGAAAGACTACACAAAGATGGTGTCTCAACAAAAAGCAACACAACCTCTGTCATGCCAACAAAATCAACACTACCATCCTCTGTCCTTACAACTGAACCTCCATGATGCACTCTTACACATTTAGCCATCTACATCCATTTCAACAAAAAAATAAAAACATTTCCCAATTTAGCATTGTTTATATCAAAATAAACATCAAAAATAACCCTACCGAATTTCGTACTGCAAATCTCATCCACTTCATATATAACTACCTCCAATCACTCTAAATCATCAAACAAACCTTCATTCTCTACTAATTTAAGCATACAACCCTATGTCATTAACATGCCCACTAATAATTCATTGCTACTAATCAAACTAACTACAACCGAACCTTCCAAACATCAACATATCAACAACATTACACTTCCCATTGCAAATCTAACAACCAAACCTAACAAATCGAGCAATTTCAACCTCAAACCCTAGGGTTAGGGTTACCCCAAATTAGAGCCATACAAGCAATTCCATTGGATGAAATTCAAGGAGGTGGAGGAGATTACCTTCGGGAACAAATTTCTCCAAAAGATTTGGGCTCAAACCATCCGGATTTGGGGGATTTGAAGGAGGGGATGAATGGGGGAGAGAGAGAGAGCCGGCGGGCTCTGTTCTTCGGTGGAGGAGAAAGTGAGCGAAGGAAATAAGAGAAGCCCGCGGGCGGTATTGATGCCCGGGGGTGGGCGCCAAAGGATGCGGCGCTCACCCCCTGAGCGCCAATGGATCTGGCGCCCACCCCCCGCCAAGTCAGCAGAGCGGCCGCGTGCCCGCCAGCTGACGTGGACGATGTGAGCGCCAATTCTTTCGGCGCCCAGATGTTGGACCTGAGCGCCAAATAACACGGCGCTCAGATAAGGGTCCATTTCTGGACATGTTTTTCCCAAGGGTCCATTTGTGAAAAACTTTTTCAAAAAAGACCAAATTGTAAAAATTACACCATGTCCTTGTAGTAAGATTTACCCCATATGTCCTTTCAGCGCAGCTTGCTTGTCCTTTCAGCACATCATCACCATTGCCTTTGCCTTCTCCGACATCGTCACCAATGAAATTTTGTGGTATGAAACTCATGACATACAGATCCACCTTTTTCTCAGAATCATACTCGCGAAGCATTTCCATAACCTCCACATCAGTGCAAATCTCATGAACAGTCTCCATCCCCTGCTGTGAGCCTCTCTTAGGGTAGAAAAAGAAATCTTGAGCAGTGAATCCAAATGACTCAACCCATTGAATCAGATTAAAATAGCATACTAAGTCTCTGTCCAGTTCCTTGTTCACAATTGATGTTTGGCTCCCACGATCACAATGTAGTACTAACTTCCACAATTCCCTACCAAAATGATTAAGTAATCAGAACTCGTAATCTAACAAAGAGCTAATAGTACAATATAAAATAGTACAGCTATGCTACTCGAGTGGTGTTACAAAGGGGAAAAAACAGAGTTCAGCAATACTATACTGCACGGGTCTTGTTTTAGGAATAAACAAATCGTTGCAACTCTGTTTTTCACTCTGCATCTCCCGAATCGTGGTGTAGGAACGGGATTCTGGAATCTAGCGGCAGTGGCTTACCTCGGATGTGCAGGCAGGGGAGCGCCAGCACCACCGCTTGGGCCACCCGTGTCCTCGCGAGAAGACACTGCTTGGAGACCAGTGGCATTGCTACTCGAACCATCCGTGCGCTCGTGAGATGAAGGAAGGGGGCCGCCTGATCCACTGCTCGGGGGCATCCTGCTGCGTGCTAGTGTCGTTGTGATTCTGGCTGGTCGCGACTCGCTAGGAAAACGAAAGGGTGCTGGACTCTTAATTGTGACTAGTAAAAATGCACGTGGGTCACGCACGCGTTCAAAAATTGAATCATCTGGCAGGGTCATGAGAGTTATGAGCAACTTCACTACACATTCATTTATTAATTTTAAAAATCAATTAATTTGAAAAAAATCATGCAAAACAAAAATAATTGCACCTTACTCATCTACCACATGAATGATAAGACAACAAACTAAAATCACATTTATTTTGTGTCATCTATGGCTCTATAGCCGTACTTGGGTCTTTGGGGACCCGATTCAACAAATGTTTCTCCAATTGTATGATGATTTATCTATAAAGACTAAGAATTGCATTAGACATTCATTATAAAAGAATAGGAAATTCACGAACACTAACGTGATATTGTTAAGCATCATCCATTTAATCTTTTCTTTTTTAGGACATTACAAAGTAATTAGAAATTCATAACACAATTCATTTTATTTCTTAAACCATCGAGAATTATCTTTCGTATTATGTGAATATTATTTAGAAGTCGGTGGATTCATAACACTATATTTAGCCTGAACCTAACACTCACCGTGCACAGAAGATGCCAAAATATGGTCTCAACTATAAATAATGTGTAAAGGTGGTAGCAAAAAAATTACACATGACTTTCATTGCTTCTCACAAGAAAACAAAAGTGTAATTACCCAGTCTTCACTTTTTTTTTTGTCCTCTTACTTAATGGGATGGAGCTAAATTTTTAGCTGGATAGTGTCTGACTTGATAAATGAACCACACAACTATTGTTTGGAAACTTTAACTATATCAACCGTCTCCATTGTTGTAAATATAATTGATTCACCACCATTATCTCACCATCTGAGCATGCTCGAGGAAAACATCAACCATTGATGTAAAAGCCACAATAAAGAATAAACATTTAATACATTTTTAACAGTAGTGCTGCTACAAACAGTTTTAGGATCCTATTTCCACATTAAACTAAAAATTAACAGGGCAACAAAAAACCAGTTTCTGTCCTCGATCTCCTAGAAAGCTCCATCCCTGTCTCCTTGATCTCCATGTACATGAAAAAGTAAGAGAGGAGCTCGTTTCTTGCAACAACATACCAAGCACTTCACTTCGGCCAACAATTCGAGACGGTTCAACGGCGGAGGGAGCATGTCGCTCTTACCCATCACTTGCTGTTACAGCAATAAGAACAACCATATGTGACCATACTTTAATATACTAACCCATCCCATGATGCAGAAATGACTGTTTACTTGATTTGGTGCAGGGTTCACCTGTCCATAGAAATAGTAATAAATCAGGTGAAAACACATAAAAATATAATCTTTACTACTTCTAAAAACACGAGTTGGTGGCTTGAGTTGGGCGGGCGTCGTCCAACCCGCGCCGACAGGTGGGGCCCGCAACAATCCACCAGTCTCTCGCACCGCAATCTCCCCGGCTCCCTCGCTCAACCAAGAAAAAAAAATCCCCTCTCCCTCACTGCAATCTCTGGTCTCCGGACCGATTCGCGGCATATCTGCCGTGCTTCCTTGCCGAGTCGGGGCTCAGGCGCGCGTTGCCAAGCCGTGGAACCGCTCGGCTCCGCCACTGATGATACTGGACCTCTTGCGCCAACAAAGCCTGACGAGCTTGCCGGCCCGACTGATCTTCAGTTCACTGAAGCTGAAGAAGGCTGCGGCTCGATCAGAGAGTTCTTTTTAGCGATGTAAATCAGAGTTGGATAAGAACAATGGAGATAAGAGGGATAGGGTGGGTGAGAGATGGAGAAATGGCTAAGGAACCCGGCGTGCAGTAGCACCGTCGTGGGAGACTGAGAACACACCGGAGCTCCACGAATGGAGCGTACAGCGGAGCCCTGCCTGCTCCCGCAACTGGCCGCGCACCGGCCGCCGCGCACACTTTTTGAATGTGAGATAAATATAATTGGATTCTTCATCAAAAACACTTTAAAGTTAAATTAGACACTTAGCTATTTACAAAAATATTTATAAATTTAATGAATGCTCAAAGTAACAAAAAAAAAAAATCAACGGTGTTATATATAAAAAACCGAAGATGAAAAACCTAGGAGACTTTATTTGCTAAAGACAACCTAATTTTTCAATAGAATTTTTACAAACTAAAATGTATATATCCTGTTGGGAATGGGGAATGGATCATTGCTGAACTAACAAAACTATGTGCCACCCGTCACAGCGTCACTCCGTCAAGAATCATTGCTACACACCCCTGCTTAAGCGGCGGCAGCAAGTTAGCACGGGAAGCTGCGCCGCTGTGCGCGGCGGCCGGTGCGCGGCCAGTTGCGGGAGCAGGCAGGGCTCCGCTGTACGCTCCATTCGTGGAGCTCCGGTGTGTTCTCAGTCTCCCACGACGGTGCTACTGCACGCTGGGTTCCTTAGCCATTTCTCCATCTCTCACCCACCCTATCCCTCTTATCTCCATCGTTCTTATCCAACTCTGATTTACATCGCTAAAAAGAACTCTCTGATCGAGCCGCAGCCTTCTTCAGTTTCAGTGAACTGAAGATCAGTCGGGCCGGCAAGCTCGTCAGGCTTTGTTGGCGCAAGAGGTCCAGTATCATCAGTGGCGGAGCCGAGCGGTTCCACAGCTTGGCAGCGCGCGCCTGAGCCCCGACTCGGCAAGGAAGCACGGCAGATCTTCCGCGAATCGGTCCGGAGACCAGAGATTGCAGTGAGGGAGAGGGGATTTTTTTTCTTGGTTGAGCGAGGGAGCCGGGGAGATTGCGGTGCGAGAGACTGGTGGATTGTTGCGGGCCCCACCAGTCGGCGCGGGTTGGACGACGCCCGCCCAACTCAAGCCACCAACTCGTGTTTTTAGAAGTAGTAAAGATTGTTAGTCAAAGTTTAACAAAAAAACCAGCAATGTCATATATTTAAAATCGAAAGGAGTATATGAATTTTTGTATTGGAAGCCATCAGTGCCAAGTTGTGAACAACTACATAATTATCTATATGCTCTTTTTATTCACACCATTGATTGATTGTTTGTTTTTTGTCTGTTGCTTACCTGGTCGATGATATATTGTTAATGATGCTATGACAACGATTTTTAATCTTTAATTTAGGTTAGTTTCATCGTAGCGAAGCACGGGCATTGTGCTAGTTGAAAAAATTTTGTAAGACGAGGTTTCGACCTCTCCATCTGACTGATGAAAACAAAAAAAACATAAATAAAACTACAATATATAATACAATCTAGCTATATGAGCCTTGGATTTTTTTTATAAAAAAACAATCTGCGGACCTTTTTACTTCAAAAATCATGGACATTGATTTATTTATCAGTATATCACTGATCCTGTAAGCAATCCTTGACCAAGTGCCGAACAACAATAGCTTGAAAACTGAAGCCAAGTAATGTACAATGCCCTCTGATGAAATCTACTCCAAACGTTGTACTAATAGTTTGTGCAATTTTTGAATTTCAAAATAGAATCAGGTCAACAGAGTTGTGGAAAAATTCAGAAGTACTAACCATAGCATGCATGGTGTTCCATCAAAAGCTTGATAAGCAACCCCTGTAGCATCTTTCACATCTAGTTGCAGTGAGAATTCAATGTCAGCGGAATCTACAACAAAAGAATGGTGGGCAAAGGTTCAGATATGCCTTTTCTAGCATGACTCAACAACAAAAGAGCTCCAGACATGCTCATCTTACCTCACCTTTCCCTAAACTCTACTTGCATTTGGGCTACTCCTCGGATAGACCCCAGGTATCAGAACACCACTTGGACGCCAGGCACCACAGCACGCCAGGCTTTTCTTCTGCGCAGCAAACATTTCAAAATAGTGAGGTTACGTCAAATCACATAATTAACAGTGATTGGTGACTGAAGTCATGATAACTGGGGAATTTCATGGGTGAACAGAAATTACGATAGATCTCTGTAGTCGTCAAAGATGCCATGCTACTCCGCTACTGAATCTGAAAGATTGTTCTTCCCATCCTCCTCTATCTCAGTTGAATTTGCCGAGTGTGAGGCACGAACAAAGGCCTAGCACGTCACTGACACGCACAACATGAACGGATCCATCGATGATGATTTCTCCTTCGATCGAGAGGCTGGTCACCGCTAGCTATGACGATCTGCACATCTTCCTCACGTTACAAAGGTGACTGCAATTAAATAACAGGATGGAGACAATGCAAGTATCTAATTTTAATGTGCAATTTAATTGCAAGGAATATTTTAGGTATTGGTTTCCAAACCATAACAGGGTTACTATAAATCCAATAAATAAATGGATGACAATTTTGTTTCTTGTAAATTCAAGAACTTGATATACAGTACTATGGATATAGAAGTTCTAAAATCAATATGGAAGCACCACCATAAAGGTAATTTAGAATGGTATACTGCTATGATGACACAAACAAGATTGATTATTCATGTCTACAGTAATGTGAATGAAGATGAAAATATACTGCACTGAAAAAGCAGCTCTACCTCTATAAACTCACCTGAATATTCATTCAGCATTCATTCGTGTGCAAAGTAAACTAATCCAGCATGATAGAAGCGTCTTTCCATCCAAAACTATAGTGAACGTTCAGGTGAAGTCTAAAGCCTTCGACTGCCAGTATGTATATCCAACCTGACATGCAAAATAAAAATTATTACCACGGTCCCTGAATCTGATACTGCTATTTAGAATTGCATCAAAATTGTGCTGTGCATGTACAGTTCAGAAGCTATAAACCATGCATATACCAGTTCAAGAACCATTTATCTGTGTCATAAATAAAAACATGTAGTGAGAAAGATCGTGCTTGATGCCTATGTACCACAGTCGTGGACGGTAAAACTACGACACATGATGTGCAAAGGAGAAGGTCACAACAATGAACCGCATAGAAATGCACCACTAAACGGATGAACCGAAGGGCCCTGGAGAACACATCTGAAAATTGATACGAAAATCAAAAGAAAATGCACTCGCTGCCTCGGGGCGCATGACATCAATTAGTTGCAAAATCCAGTGCCATGCCAATTTGGAACCTTGATTTGTGGCCTCATAAAAAAATGCAAAAAAAAAATGAAAAGGACTCCACTATCTTATCCTAGGCAAGAAAAATGAATCGGCTGAGTTGGGACTATTCAAAACGAGCCAATTTCAGAAGTATTTTGCTGGAGTTTTATCGCAAACAGTTCCATTGTCATGTACAGGCACATACAACACCTCCACCTTGTTGATCGAGACTCCGAACGATTCGTAATCCAGCAGCATACGCGCGGAGGAAGTCGAGGAGGGAAAATGAAGGAGAGGGTTACCTCAGCAGGGGTCGTCCCTTGCTTCAACTCTGTCGATTGATGAGGACATTGAAGTCGTGGATCATGGCTGCGAACCAGGGATCCGGCGCTGATGTCATGGATATAGGTGGCGGAGGCGGATCTGGCATTGAAGCTGTGGAAGACGACGACAGTGGCGGAATCGGCATTGGGGTCGTTGCGGCGGCGGTGCGCCCTGGAGTATCTGCGCGAGGACGCCGAAACGTGCCACCCTTCGCGGGTCGTGGCGGCGTGGATCGAGAGGGCTTAGATCTACCTCTGGAACAACCCACCTCCGCCGCCGGCGTCCTGAGATCCTCGGTGGCGAGGATGGGGGGCTCGTTCGCCAGGGAGCTCGATCACTGGGGATGGATTCCTTGGTCCTTCTCGCCCCTGCATCGTCTCCCCCAAAGCTCCGCACGAGCAATCTTTTCATGGGAACAAATTGACGGGGCACAGGGTGAGGTGCGAAGCCTCTGGGTCCTTGACCATGGCGGCTGCTTTGGCCTGGGATGAAGGCGGCAAAGATTGCGGCGGCCGCTCTGGCGACAAAGGCGGCGAGGGTGCGGGTTGGGGCATCGATCCCCATCTCACACCTCGCGGGATCCGAAGCACGAGGAAGAAGGAAAATCATCAAGCCTCGTAAGGAAAGCAATAATATTCATCCGTAATTAAGGAGGTGGGTACAATACGCGGCTAGCAAAATGGCCGGTGAGAAAAATTCGTGGATCCTCATCGCAATTGTACTGAGCGTGATGCAATGTCCCATGGGTTGTCCCCCCTTTCGTAGATCCGGGCCCATTATGGTAGGATCTGATGGTAGATCAAAAGATTTTAGTTTTGATCAACGGTTAATATATAGGTAGGGTAGATTCTGGCAGATCAAAATTATTTTTGTCCCAACTGATTCTTTAAAGGTTTAGATAGGTAGCGTTACACAGTAAAACATTCCCGCCAAGATGGGATTTCCTCCCGCCAAATGCACACAATATGCTTGTTACACTGACTGGTGGGTCCAAAGCTGGGAGAAGTTAAAGGTAATGTAATATGAGAAACTTTGAACTAAAACTTAGTGTGTTGTGAAAATAAAACAAAGATTGATCACAAAACCTAGTGTTTTATGCAATTCACTCAAAAAAGAACGACTGATTGTCAAATCTTTCCAATAATCTGACGCCCATGACGCCAATGAAAACAATCGGTTACTGTTTCGGTAATGATCAGGAGGAACAAGTTTTTTAAGTTGGTGTCCCTGTTTCCATTTGAATGTTGATCGGAGATGCTGGAGAATGACTGAATGAGCAACGACGGAGCAGAATAACGGACACCTAGACACACCAACCAGATATAGCAGGAGTACAATGAACAAGCTCTATGATTATGACGCTAGAGGGTCCCCAAAACCATAATTTGCTCCCACACAAAAACACAATTAGCTTGTGTGTTTTCTTTGCGAAACAATTACTCCGTGGCTTTGCGTTTCGCGTCAGCAAAACATCTCATACTCGAATGATTGTCAAGTCTTCTGAAAAAAAGAACGACTAGATTGTCAAATCTTTCCGATAATCTGACGCCCATGACGCCATCGTACAGACCTGCGCCCCTACCACCAACTAACCAATCTGACGTTGCATTACTCATCGTCCAACCACACTCTGCCACGTTTCTTGAAGCAGCAAAAGTTAGTTAATGCGTTCAACCACCGCCAGCTAAACCCCGCCGACCTTGTCTTCCCGCCATAAATCCCCTTCCCTATTTATGCCCTCCCATCCTCTGTCCGATCCTTCGCACAGATTGAAGAGAACCCGAGCAGCACAGCCTCGCATTGACTCCACTCTCCACTTGCAAGTGTCGTGCGCGCAGATCGGGGGGCGATGCCTGCGGCGGCGGCGGCGGTGGTGGCGGGGATGGCGACGGGGCCCGGCAGCCGCGTGACGCGGTTCGCCAAGTCGACGGCGGCGTCGGTGACGCCTGTGCGGCCGGGGAAGACGCACGCGCTCTCGCCGCTGGACAACGCCATGGAGCGCCACACGGTGCACGTGGTGCTCTACTACCGCGCCGCGCCGGGCATGGACCGGGAGCAGCTCAAGGAGTCGCTCTCCGAGGTGCTCTCGCTGTACCCGGCCATGACCGGCCGGCTCACCCGCGCCGAGGACGCGGAGGCCGGGAACGCCGCGCAGCGCGGGTGGGTCGTCAAGTGCAACGACGCCGGCGTGCGCATGGTGGACGCCAGGGCGGCGGCGTCGCTCGAGGAGTGGCTCGCCACGGCGACCGGCGACGAGGAGATGGACCTCGTGTACTACGAGCCCATGGGGCCCGAGCCGTACATCTGGTCCCCGTTCTACGTCCAGGTACGACCACCATTGACTTGCTTGATGAATCAATTCTTTTTAGATTAGTTTTGTTTGGTGTGAAGGTAGGTGAGCTAATTTCATGGCAACTCAGCAAGTTGTGGTTGCCAGCGTCAAACATTAGCATGTGTAAGAAAAGAATATGCATGTGACTAAATAGTTTCATTGCTCGATCACAATCTGTTTCGTGGTACCACATTTCTAGAATTAATCTGTACTGTTCGGTAATTAAAAGGGGACGGGGCATATGGCTGGTTGGTGGCATGAACATTGAACACTGAGAATCTTGTACAGTACAATGCCTCTACTCCACTTCAGGACCATCAACGGATTGAGTTCACATGCCTGCATTATGTCTTGGTTCCTCCCAAATAACGTACAATGTTAGGACCATTGAGCTGATCCACTCGAGCTAGCATCAAATCATGTATTGAGAAAATCTTTAGTTCATTCATGCTGTGCAGAAATGAAATTGATCTTGATCCATTTGTTGTTGCTTTCGCCACGGCGGCGATGTATGTTCGTGCAGCTGACGGAGTTCGCTGACAAGTCGTTCGCGCTGGGGCTGAGCTGCACCCACCTCCACAACGACCCCACGCCGCCGCGCTCTTCTTCCACGCCTGGGCCGCCGCGCGCCGCCGACCAGCAGCACTTACCCGCCTTTCCTTCACGCGCCGGCGCTCGCCGTCTCCCCAGCCTCGCCGCCGCCGCCACCGCCCCTGCTCGCCGCCAAGTCCAGGACTGCTTCCTCCCCGGCCACCGCCGACGCCGCCAAGGCCATGTCCTCCGCCACCTTCCACTTCCCCGCCTCCGCGATGCGCGAGCTGCTGTCCGCCCTCGAGCCCGGCGCCACCCCGTTCGCCGCCCTCGCCGCGCTCTTCTGGCTCCGCGTCGTCGCCAACGCCAACGCCGGCGACGGCGAGGAGCGCGAGCGCGAGCTCACGCTGGCGCTCGACTTCCGCAAGCGGATGCACGCGCCGCTGCCGACGGGGTACTACGGCAGCGCCGTCCACTTCACGCGCGCTCGCGCCGACCTCGCCGCCGGGCTGCCCGCCGTGGCGGCGGCGCTGGACCGGCACGTCGCCGGCGTGCCGGAGGACGAGCTCTGGGCGGCGTTGGAGTGGCTCCACGCGCGGCAGCAGCAGCCGGGCGGCGGCGAGCCGTTCCAGATGTACGGGCCGGAGCTGACGGCCATGGCGCTGGACCACGTGCCCATGTACGGCGCCGAGTTCGAGGTCGGGGCGCCGCCGGCGCGCGTGGCGTGCCGCGTCGGCGGGGCCGCCGGTGAGGGGCTGGTGATCGTCCTCCCGGCCGCCGAGGGCGGCGAGGCGAGGGACGTCGTGGTGACGCTGCCGGCGGAGGCGACGGCCAGGGTCTGCCGCGACGGCGAGGTGCTCCGGTACGGCGCCAAGGTGGTGTTTGGACCGAAGGTGGAGAAGGACGCCTAGGCCTAGTAGGCTCTGAATTTGGCGTTCTGCTGTTGTTTCCCTGTACTACGTGTTTCCATGGTTCTGATCTCAGCCTTCAAGATGGCGTTCATGTACCGTGTCGCAGTGTGTCGACAGATGCTACTACTATGGCTATTTGTTTTGAACTACTCCATGTCTTAACGAGTTTAATCCTTACTAGTACTAGTAGAATGGAGAGGTTGGCGCCAAAATTCCACCCAATGGCCCTGCGCTCTGCTCTGCTTCTGAAGCTCTGCTCGAATTGGTGGTTCATACCAGCTGCTCGATACGACTTCTTGCGAACCTGCAATTTCCGTTGCACGCACATCATCCTCGATTTTTTATGCCGCGATTGTTACTGTGGTACTAGTGTGTTCATCTGGCAGAAAAGAATCGTTGAAAGTCTCTGCGAGGCGAGATCTCGGGGCTCGCCAACTCTAAGGTTTGGAATTTGGGGCGGGACCGCGGGAGGCGAGGTAGATAGTAGCGGGAGAGAAGAAATGGAGAGGGAGGCGTGGTCTTTTTTTTTTTTTTAATTCTTTATCTAAATCCTTAAAAAACCAGTTAGGACAAAAATAGTTTTAACCTGCCAGAATCTACCCCACCTGTATATTAACCGTTGATCAAAACTCAAGTCTTTTGATCTACCATCAGATCCTACCATAATGTGCACGGGTCCTGCGGAAGGGGGGACAAACCATGGGACATTGCATCACGCTCAGTACAATTGGTCAAGGGATTGTAATATTTTTGTTACCCACGCAATCCCACCACCCGCGGCCTCCAACCCACCTCCCATTATTCCGGCAATAGAGTTCTTTCCTTTTATACGTGTTAGACTGATTAGGAAGGTTTCTTCTTCCTAATGACACCATTATACGTGAAAGTTTCTTCTTCCTAATAGAATTAGGAAGGTTTCTAAAATAAGGGGGAACTAATGGTACCTGAGAAGTTTTCCACCCTCCCGCAAACCCTCTCCCGTGATTCTCAAACACGTTGACCAGTTACCAATTTTACCCAACGTGGTTTTCATATTTTGTGATTTGTTTTCTTCCTTTAATTCCTCTCGCACGGTAGTACTAAATGAATCCTATTAATTCCTGATTTGTTTCATTCCAATTCTTTCTGTCTCACGGTAGCAATGAATACCTCCCTATTCAAAATTGTTTCTTTTCTTCCCTTCCTCCTTCCATGTAGCAATTTTGAAGCAAGGAAGAGACGACGCTGATGGGATCACCCACGATGGTTGTGTGATTGGGTAGGTGTGTCGCACTTTAGCCTTGCAAAGAACACCGAGCTTGGTGATCTTGCCGAACCTGTTGCTGGCACCGTCTTAAATCGTTGATGATCGTTGTCTGTGGCCAAGTTAATTTATCTCAATCTTAATCTTGGGGGTTCCATGATTGCCATGATGTAACATGGGCGCTAATGAATCATTGACGGTTTGTGTTGCTCCAGGTTGCAGGGGACGGTGCTCGTCGGATGAGAAGCAGTGAGTCACGGCGACGTGTACCCTCCCCTACCAGGGGCGCAATATTGTTAGGTCGGCAACAATCTTTCCGGATTGGCAACACAATTGATCGACGGAGAGCCGGAGAGCACTCTGATAGTCACCAAAATCGTATTACTTGACTGTACTGCTAATGTGGTATCCTTCGTCACTCTGCAAGTATTGAAGGTAATGCATGAAGATGCAAGGAAGGAGATAATATGTCCAGCTGCATCAGTGTGAAAACAGAGGTAATTTTTGAACTTGTCTCAAGATTATATGTCCCCTCTTCTTTTCATGTTGACAATCCATTGTAGTATTCCTATAATAATGAGTTGGGTTCTTTTCATTTTTGTTGTGGGGAAATTTGCAAAGTTTTTATTATGGGGAAATTTGCAAAGTTTTTGTTGACAATCCATTGTAGTATTCCTATAATAATGAGTTGGGTTCTTTTCATTTTTGTTGTGGGGAAATTTGCAAAGTTTTCTTTATTCTTTTTCCTTGGCGTTGCTTAAAGGAACAAGTTCACTAGGAGTTTAGTCTTATTTCCTAAATCACACCATTATTTTTCAGGTTAAGTCAAACTTTGAGGATTTCTTTGAGTATGCTAAGGATTTCTTTGAGGAGACCCGGGGCAACCACAAAGAGGTATGTTGTGCTATCCTAAACTATTTTGTTTCATTTCAATTGATTTCATTGTCTGATTGCACAGGACTAAGTCATGATCTGTTGCATGTTTGCAGACAGAAAAGGCTGCGTTTGACCATCCTGAGAAGAAGCTTGAGAAGATATGCAGAAATATTGCACTTTGCTCCTTTAGATTGTGAAGAAAACGTCAGATGTATTCGGTTTGGTTATGGACAACCTGCTACTGGTAGAGTTCCATCCCATTAGATGAAGACAGTGTGGCAAGTAGTCCGTCCGTGTACAACATTTCTAAAATGAACAAAGAGTAATACAATTTGGTCGTGGCAGTTTTTCCGCCATTTGCCGTGTCAGTTAGCAATCTACATATAGTGATCATAGTCGCAGTACAAATAGCCACCATTTTTTTTACAACTTTGTGATCATAGTCAGTGGTACAAATAGCACATTGTTGGCTCTAATGCCACGGGTGCTATATGATTGATAATAATTCAATGGAGCGTGATTCTTCCCACATAATTCTTGTGATCTTGCCAAGTAAAATACATTTGGATGGAGGAGCACCTTTCATCACGTCCATGTAAAAAATTAATTTATGCATGTGCATCTTTAATTAGAATTTCAATTTAACTCTATGTATTAAAATAATATTTCAATTTATGTTGTAAAGGTCTTGCCAAGTGATGCAGTTTTTTTATCACGTGCGTGACGCACGTGCATTGGTACTAGGTCGTAAGGATGTAAGGATGTTTGCTAGCCGTGCAACGACTGCAGCAATTCGTGCTGGTGCAAAGGTCGACAAACATTTCATGGATCTCACCTTCTGTGTAAGTTACCGAGCTATTCATTGAGTTGGAAAGGACGTACGAATTCTGACTTAATGAATTGTTACCTCTTTTGACAGACTCTAGGCGATTTCTGGCGGCCTAGCAAGCACCAGAAAGAGCTTGATCTTGAAGCGGTGACAAAAACTTTTAAGTCTGATTTTTGGCCTTGGGGGAAATATGATGTCACACAATGCAAATCAGTAAGAATATTTGTATGCTCTTTCTTACAATATATTTTGTGTATACTTATACAATGCATGTCTGATTGGCAGATTCTTGTACCGATGCATCACTTCGGAAGTTATAGTCTTTTTGTAATAAATAGAAGTGAACGGACTGTTTACATGTTCGACCCGAATCCAGTCCCAGTATGGTCACAGGAACAAAACTTTAAGAGATACGCTCTTTTACTTGAGTTCATCTACCAGAACTACAACAAAGCCATGACAACAATGTACGGGTGGGTTACTCAAAATTTCAATTATTGGACTACCCCGGAAATGGACAAGTTTATGATCAACAGAGACAAGTATTCAAATTTATCACCTAATTGCTTGGATTAACTTTAATTTAAGTGCCAAGTAACACAAGCTTGAAAAATGTTTCTTTCACACCATGTCTCACAACATCAAGGGAGAAAGAAAGAAAGGAGAAGAAGATATAGGTATGCGCTACTTTTCTCTAACTTTCGTCAAGATTTGCCTCGAGGTGTCGATTTATGCTTCGACGTCCTGATCCTGCTCTGATCTTCAGGATCGACCCTGCGTCATCTTCCTTTAAGCTGCGGTTTCAGGTGCTCTGTGATTCATCACCGTTAATTTGTGGAACCCTATAAAATATTTTTTTCAATATATGTGATTTTACTTGATCTAACTGGTCTCCTTTCTAAATAACGTAGCAATGGCGGATGACTGGGTGCAACAAGGGGACGAGATGGATGAACCTGTTGTAGTGGAAGAAAACCATCCGTTAGTTCCTACCCCACATTTTATTTGGCTTAAATTCAAACTTGTTCAGATGTTTAAATTCAAACTTGGCACATGCTGTAGTTTAGCATCTTTTTTTGCAGCAAGTTTGGTCATACTGCTTCGTTTTACTTCCAATCGAAATTTTTTAGAATTAATTGTGGCTATAAACTCTGCAAAATACTTACTCTAGCAGTGAAACTGCTGTGCTCTTGTATTAGCTGCATGAATTACTCGCAGTCTACGAGTTGGTTAACGGGGGTTCACTTCTAAGACTGAATTTTGTAGTACGTAGTATGAATGCGCGAAGATAATTTTGTGATGGCATTGCATAGCATGTGCCAAGTTGAAAGTTTTTTTTTTGTGGTACGGTTATTATTGAGTTTGTGGAACCTGCAGCTGGCATTTTTTTTACCGGTTTTCATTTTTTGCCTATGTTTGTATGTTGATGAACCCTGCACACCGGTGCTCACATCCACGTGTTTCTCCTTTGCAGAATGATACTTTTCTGTGATATTAACCTGGATCTCATCACCAGCAAAGGTCTACTTTAAAGCAAATATATAAGATTGCACAAGGATCGAAATTACATAAGACTTATATTGGTCAATGAGAAGGTAATATCATCTCAATTTAGGTGCATTAGATAATTTACTGTACAATTATTTGCATCACCTCTTTCGATGCATAGAGGTTCAGTGGTGTCAAATATAATGTGGGATGGATTTTTTGTTGCAGGGAACTAGGATGGAGGCATTAGCATTTTATTAGCATTTTTTGTCGTGTTAATTGTCGTTATTTTATCAGATTCTTGAGCTTGTCGTGTTAATTAGCGTTAGAAGTGTGTTTTTTTATGATACGTACACGGTACATCATATTATTTTTATTTAAGATAAAGTCCTGCCAAGTGATGTCATTTGAGCGGACACGTGCGTGGCGCACGTACATTTTCACTAGTTAGCTATAGAAAAAAGTCAGGAATCCATATTAGGCGTTGTCAATTTTGAACTTTCTTATTATTCACCGATTTGATCTTTTCCCCCATTCACCACTACCATACATGATTTATGGTGTTAAATGGAATGAAATAAAGACCAAGTTGCTATAATTTTAGCAAGTTTTTCAACGCATTAGGGCATGTACAAAGGTGCCGTCTCATAGGTTGTCTCATACACGACACGTAATTATAAAACGATTCATGAGACCACACATATAATGGATGATTGTTTTAGTTGTCTCATAGTAATTGCATATTCCCTTAATTTATGGATGAGAAAAGGAATGTTTATAAGTTGCATGATAACTACAACTCGTACAATGGTGTGTAAGCCGTCTCATACTCCTAAATTTTAGCGCTTGAGGTGGTTGCCTCGCCAAACAACCGCATTTTTCTTTTACCTCCCTCTCTCTCTTCCACCTCATCAAAAATCCTACATGGCGTTGCATGAGACGGGCTATAAGACTGCCTACGTGTAGCGTTGTACCTGCCCTTACTAATTCTGGTATTTTATATACCATGTCATCTCAAACGTTCTGCTATATTATTGATCCTGTCATCTAACGGTCCACGAACATCAGATCTATCGGACGAAAAAAATTCCTTCACGTGTTCATATAATTTTATTTACATTGAAAATATGCTTCCATCTGTTTTTTTTTTTTGACCTAGCTGCACCCACGCGCCTCCACAGACCGCACCCCCGGCCCCTTACCACGTTTCAATTTCCAAAATTACGTTTCTTAATGGGGCTGCCACATCAAGGGGCGTGGCCGCCGCGTCAAGGGACGGGGCCGCTGCCGCAGACTTGGCGGAGTTGAGACGGCTGGCGGCGCTCCTACGGATTCTCATGGCATCTTACGAGGCGAGATCTAGCGGCTCGCCGACTCTAGGATTTGGGATGGTGCGGGAGGCGAGGTAGATAATAGCATGAGAGAAGGAATGGAGAGGGAGACGTGGTCTTTGTTTTTTTGTTGGAAAATTCCTTATTAGCTAGAGGAAAAAAATCAGGGTTTCATATTAGGCAGTGCAAAATTTGAATTTTATTATTATTCATCAATTTGATTTTTTTTCTATTCACCACTACCATCCATTACATAATTTAATGATGTTAAATGGAATGAGAAAAGATAAAGTTGCCCCTAGTTGTAAGTTTTGTTAGAGTTTCCTTGTGTATAGATGCATAATTTTTCCGAGACAATTCCATTCTTTCAACGCAGGTTTTCCAATACATTTGTAACCTGGCATTTTATATAGGCGACGTATCCTATGAGAACCAGATTCGTGTGAGAACTATGAGAACTCCAATCTGGGCCACATGATCTTGATCCAAGGGGGACACATAGGGAGAGGTGGGAGGAGGAATTTGCAAAAATATGATTAAGTGGGCGGTGATTTTGCAAATCCCCCCTCCCACCTGAATTCAAGCGCACAATTAGATCAAAATCATGTGGCCTAGATTGAAGTTCTCATAGTTCTCACACGAACCTGGTTCTCATAGGATACGTTGCCTTTTATATATCCTGTCATCTCAGCCGTCCGAGGATCCATCGGATGAAGGAAATCAATTCACATGTCCATATAAACCTAGCCGCACCCACGCGCCCCGCACCCCCGCCCCCTTTTCACGTTTCAATTTCCAATATTACGTTCCTTTCTCTCTTGAGATCACGTACGAAGGAAATTTTCCGATTGTTCTCGTACGCCGCCGGACGGGACGCTGCAATGGAATCTGTCGCCGATGCAAGGAGTGCGGCTGCCTGCAAGAAGCAAGATGGTGGTGCCATGGATGCGGTACTGCGCGACGGCGGTGCGTCCGTGCTCGACAACCATTCTGCCTTGAGCGTCAGGGATGCGGCCGTGCTCTCCTGCGAGGTACCGACCCAGGGAGGTCGACGCCGATGGAGGCCATGAAGACCGCGAGCGAGTTCTCTCCCAAGACTGGCCATGATCGATGCAAGGTTCAGCCTCTATTCATGATTTCGTTTCGTTTTCCATGGATTCGATCTAGATGTTTTGACCGGCTGTGTTGGACTTGACTTACTTGGGGATTGATGTGACGAACATGCCGCCTGCCCGGCTTTTGGTGGTGGATTTTCTGATGTGATCTGTTTATTTTGATCCCGTAACCCCGTTTGTGTCCATTGGTTGGATTAGTATTTGGCACTGCATGGTGGCCAGGGAGAAGGATCGACAATTCAACATGCGTATCAGGCCACTGAAGGAGCACCTGACCGCGATGATACGCTGCATCACATGTGAACGGAATCAGGAAGGTATGTGCCCGAGCATCATAATTATGTGATTTTAAGCGATTTATGCTAGCAGATTCCAGCAGCTTTGAGCTGTGCACCAACACGAGAACCATGGAGCTTGTACTAGGCATTTCTTTTTGCCAATTTTACTTGTTACTTGATTGATCATGTTATTCTTCACCTGAGTTATCATAAACAGGCAGGCCATGATCATATATTTTTCAGTTCATTTTCTATAGCAATGAGAATAGATGTTCATCAGTATTTTTTTCACCACATCTTGGTCTGGTCTAATCAGTGGTGTGTGGATAAAATCTTGTTCTTTTAATCAGTGCGATAGCATGGTTGAATTGATGTTGCAGCAGTGTACAAACCTTGATTGATGTTGCATGGATGTACCTGTTAAAATCTCAGTACAAAAATGTGCATTTTAATGACATGTACATGTTACAATACTAAGCCTTTGAGACCCAAATATAGATTTCTTTTTATTCCTGCTATTCTATAACACACTATCGTGCATCAATAGACCCAAGCTATTATTAAGCTTGTCACTCACCACCAATAGATATTGATGCTGAAATGTAGTGGAACTTTCATCTGCAGAGCTTTGACCTTGGCCACCCTACTACTCCATCGGTCTTTGTTTACATGGCTATTGCTAACATATGGACCCAAAATACACCTAGAGGCACTACCAGGATCCCCACTTTTCCCGAGCGCCTGGGACACTCGGGAAAAGCCGGAAGACACTCGGGAAAAGCTTTCCCGAGTGTAGCACTCGGGAACGCTCACTCGGCGTTTCTGAACTCGGGAAAGCCCACTTTTCCCGAGTGTCTTTTATCGGGCACTCGGGAAAGGCTTTCCCGAGTGTAAAACCGGCACTCGGAGATGAAAAGAACTGACGGACGGTTGACTGACGGCGACCCACCTTTCCCGAGTGTAATTTGGATTACACTCGGGAAAGCCCCCCCCCCCCCCCCCCTTTCCCGAGTGTAATCCCCCCCTTTCCCGAGTGTCTGTGCACAGACACTCGGGAAATGCCCCCAACCTTTCCCGAGTGTCTGTGCATTTACACTCGGGAAAGGTTTTTTTCAGAACCGTTTTTATTTGTTTTTTAGACAAATCCAATTGACAAACACGCAGGCATTATATATATATGACAATATGCATCCATTTCACAACCACATCCACATCCAAATACTCAAATAGTCCACAATTCAACAACTAATACACACATAGTCCACAAAGTGTTCAAACGTACACAAATAGTCCACAAATGCTTACGAGTGCACAAATTGTTCACAAACGCTCACAAGTCCACAAATAGTTCACAAACACTCATAAGCGATACATTTACTCCACAAAACAGAAATCATGGATCAAAGGGTGGGGGTGCTGATGGGAAAAGATTCCGAACTGCCGCCGATAAATCCACGTCTTGCACAGGCGCAGCCCCAGCCCCAGCATTCGAACCCGCTGACCCAGGCATCGGCTGCACAAAGAAAGACATAACATTTGTGATACAACATGTATAGCACAACTGAGTTTTCTAAGTCTCTATATATGTTTTGTAAATCTCTAGGTTTTCTAAGTCTCTAAGTTTGTCTATGTTTTCTAAGTCTCTAACATTTGTGATACAACATGTATAGCACAACTAAATTTTCTAAGTCTCTATGTTTTCTAAGTTTGTCTATGTTTTCTAAATCTCTAAAATGTGTAAGGTTGCCAAGAGACTCACCGTAGAAGAAATAGGAGGACGAGGAGCCCATGTCGGATGTGGCGGCAGAGGGTGACCTATCGCCTCGAATTGAGCTTGAAAGTAGGAGAACATGTCCTGCACCTACGCCTGCATCTGCGCCTGCGCCTGCGCCTGCACCCGCTGCTCCAAAGTCGCCTCGAGCTGCTACCGTCTGGCCCTCTCTTCCTCAAGCTGGGCCTGCAATATTGAATCAAATGTTAAACTCGAGTGCAATATTGAATCAAATGAAAAATAATAAACGAATAAGGAGTCCATGACAGTAATAACCTGGAGGGCCTGTGTAGCGGTCGGTCGTTCGCGTATGCTCGGGCCACCGCTGACGGACCGTGCTCGAATCTGGGAGAGCGTGGGAGTACTTGCCGTGTCGATGACGCTGTCACCAAGATAGTACCGCCCATACTTCTTGCCTTTTCCCGCCCTCATCATGACTTCTCCATCGAGGTCATGTGACCTCGGATCGTAGTCTTGCCCATAGACCTCCTTTGCCACCTCTGAGTACGAACTGAGGCGGCTATAGGCGGTCGGATTGCTGTACGCCTCGGGCGGGTCCTCCGGGTTGTAGTGGATCGGCGCCGACGCCTTGCCCTTGTGGGACAAAGCAAAAGCCTCGAAGGTGTTGATAGGCTGACCACCATGAGCATCCGACTGAGGAAAGAAACATGATTAGAAATGATGCGTTATTGAGAGTTAGAGTGAAGAAATGATTTGACATACGTATTTTGCCGCATATTCGTTAAGGCTAAGACTGCCCTGATGGTGTGATGGACCTTGCATCAACAACCGACGCTGTCGGCAAGCCTCGTGCCTCGCAGCCCAGTCCTCAGCGCACCACTTGTCCACCAAGACATCCCAGCAGTCGTTATGCGCTGCCATCCACCACGGAATCGCCTGCACGTCATCAAGCATATGACACATAAGATGGTCAAATACAACATAATTAATCTCATTAAAGCTTGTTCTATATTTACCGCCAAGTATTGTTCCTTCGTCGGGAAAATCTTTACTGCCTCCTTTCTCTTAACCTGCACATCCATGGCAGTGTTCAAATCAATGATGGCCTGGTTGCGCACCTCGTACATCATGTCCTTCACAAGTTTGTGACACGCTGTACGTGCCACCTGCCGCGCCAAGGCCTCGTATCCTTCTTCAATTCTGTAGAAATCCTGCATACAAACGTGGTACTTCAAACTGTTATTTCAAGAATGATAAAAAAAATGCGATGTGATGAGCAATGTAGTAGGGAGGAAGAGTTACCAGCATCTCGTTGATCACCCGGTCCATCAGGTTGTTGAACTTCCTGCCCTCTCGATCCTCCACGTCGATAATATGTGGATCATTAGTCTCATCATCAATATCGTGCATGTCGACATAATCATGCAGGTTCTCCGAAGGAGGAGGAATGTCGTCATCAATATCTAGATGTAATCGCTCAAGGAGTTGTAAGTCCTTCGCATTTACAACCTCATCTCCAATGTCCTCATTGTCTACTTCCATTTCGAACACTTCAGTTAAGTCTATCACAAAACTCCCTTCCAGCCCATTGTCTTGAAAGAAGTCATCTTCCTCATATGTGTTTGGGTCTATGGTGTAATCGACATCATTTGGGACAGGTAGTTTTCCGTGTGGCGATACCTTGTACACAACATCCCAACCTTGGAGACGTTCGTCGGTTCGGCACGGGTATGAGAGATAATAAACTTGTGTGGCCTGAGTAGCCACGATATAGACATCGTCTCCTGGTAAGACGGTTGACTGTCGAATTTCGACTAGCCCAAGATTAGGAGTCCGCCTCACTGCTTCCGGGTCAAACCAATGGCATTTGAAAATGACAGGATTAAGAGGTTTGCAACCCGGAAAATCTAATTCGTATATCTTTTCGATTCTTCCATAATACTCGACGCCATCATCGCCGGGCGTAAAAACTCCCGTATTTGTGGTTCGTCGATTGGGACGACTCTCCTCGTAGCTTGTTGTGTGAAAGCGATATCCGTTGACGTCAAAACCGTTAAATGACCTCACCCTATAGTCACAGCCGTTGGAAACTTGTCTCAACTCGGCATTCATGGACTCATCGGTTTGGCCCTGCAAGATAGAGCATGATAGATCATCAATTAAGAGCAACGTAATGCATTCATGGACTCATCGGTTTGACAGTACCTTCTTTTTGAACCAAGAAATGAAATCGGGTTTTCCACTTCCCGCACCCTGTTTAAGTAGGGAGTCAATTTCATTCGAAGTAGGATTTCTTGATTGTCGCCAGAATTGATGAACAAATTCTCTGTGCCAACGAGGAACAAAATTAGAGGGTTTGATGCAAAAGAGTGACTAATCAAAAGTAGGTTTGTTGAGAACTTACTCTATGTACGACTTGATTTCCTTAAGGTTGGTCAACACATATAGCAAGATCGTGCGCCACTCGTTGTATGACAAGAACTTGCTGGTGGCACCACTTGCACTTCCGAGTTGCCCTTGGAAAAGGCTGAGGCTCGACTCATTTTCGGCAACATTGTAACGAGGGGGTGGATTATGCACGCTAGGAAGGTTGTCAACATAGTACTTTGTAGTGAAGTTTGACACCTCCTCGAGAAGGTATGCCTCTGCCATGGAAGCTTCAATTTTGCATTTATTTTTACATTTAGTTCGGAGAACCTTTAGACATCTCTCAATGGAATAGCACCAACGGTTCTGCACAGGCCCACCCATTCGTGCCTCATACGGGAGGTGCAAAATCATATGTTGCATCGAAGTGAAGAAACCGGGTGGAAAGATTTTCTCCAACTTACAGAGCAACACAGGAGCCATTTTTTCCATGTCAGCAATCACCTTTTTTGGTATCTCCTTAGCACAAAGTTGTCGGAAGAAATAGCTTAACTCTGCCAGCGCTTGCCATACATGGTCAGGGACATAGCCTCGAACCATCGAGGGAAGAAGCAGCTCAAGCCACACGTGGTAGTCATGACTCTTGACCCCACTGATTCGCATAGTTTCTAAGTTCACTCCCCTGCTCAGGTTCGATGCAAACCCATCAGGGAACATTAAAGTTTTAAACCATTCAAGTACTTCCCTCCTCTGGGCCCTCGTCAAGACGAAATCAGCCATAGGCTTTATCCATCTCTTGTTGCCGGGTTTAGGAGGCGCCATGTCAAGCTTAGGTCTGTCGCATAAGGTTGCTTGATCCACTCTTGCCTTAACATTGTCTCTTGACTTATCAGCATAGGCCATGATCGTACAGAAAGACGCCTCCCCAATATTTTTTTCTGTGTGCATTGGGTCAATGTTATGTGGAAGAAGAATGTCGTCCATATATGAAAGCCTATACAAACCCGAGACATGAACCCAGGCATGTAGCTCACCATATCCCTCAAAACCATCTCCACTTTCATTGACCTTGAGAGCATCTAACTCGGCACGAACATCGGCACATGTCATGATCTGTGGTGCAGGGTCGTTAACTTCGACACCTTTCGTAAAGTTCTTTATGTCTCTTCTGAATGGATGGTCAAGAGGGAGGAATTGTCGGTGTTTGTCGAACGAAGAATACTTGCCACCCTTCTTCAAGTAATGAAACATCAGTTTTGACTTGCATACTGGGCATGGGAACTTGCCGTGAACACACCACCCGCAGAATGTTCCATATGCCAAGAGGTCATGCAAAGAATACTGGTACCAAACATGCATTTTGAAGTTTGTCTTTGTTGCTTTGTCGTATGTCAATACCCCTTCCTTCCAAGCACGTTCCAAATCATCGATCAGAGGCTCCATGAACACATTCATATTAGTCCCCGGATGTTCAGGAATTATCAAGGACAAGAATATGTACTATCGTTGAAAGAGGACGCCGGGGGGGAGATTGAGGGGTATAACGAACACGGGCCAACAAGTGTATGGGGCAGCCCCCATTCCATAAGGATTGAACCCATCTGTTGCCAGTGCCACACGTACATTACGAGCCTCATCTGCTTTCTTATGATGGATTCGATCAAAATGTGTCCAGGATTCACCATCGGCTGGATGTACAAGATTCTCGGGATGGTATCTCACTCCTTTTTTGTGCCATGTCATCTGTTTCGCAGTCTCTTCGGTCATGTAAAGACGCTGGATCCTTGGTATGAAAGGGAGGTACCGTAGGATTTTCGCAGCGACCGGTGTCTGCCGCTTTTCACCATCACCTGATTCTACCTCCAGGTACCGTGAGGATGAACATTTTGGACAGTACAAGGCTTCTGCGTGTTCTTTACGGAACAACACGCATCCTTTCGGACAAGCATGTATCTTCTCATATGGCATCTTAAGTGCACGAAGTAGTTTCTGTGACTCATACATGTTCTTTGGCAGATTGTGATCTTCTGAAAGCATGCTGGCAATAACTGTCAACATGACATCGAAATTGCGGTGACTCATGCTAAACTGGGACTTTACGGCCATCAGGCGCGCAATGGCATCCAGTTGAGAAACATTGGTATGCCCGTGAAGGGGCCGCTGTGCCGCATCCAACATATCATAATACGCCTTTGCACTTGGCTCTGGCTCCTCCTCCCTGCAGCCTTCCTCGAAGTTGTGTGCCTCTGCATAGTCATTCAACATGTCTGCTACCCCGGCATCCTCGTCAAAAGCCTCGTCGATGCGTGGTCTGATGACCTCGTGTCGCACACGATCGGCCTCACCATGGCTGGTCCACCGTTTATAGTTCGCCATGAATCCATGCTTTATGAGATGTTTACCCATTTCCACCTTTGTTTGCTTCTTACGGTTTTCACATTCACTACATGGACAGAAAGTCCGAGGAGGCTTTCCTTTAACATTGACAAATGCTTTCTTCATGAAACCTTGAGTCTTTTTAATCCATTCTTTAGTACACGAACTCTGACTTTGGCGGCCCGTGTACATCCATTCACGGTCATCCATCCTCTAACATATCACCGAGTAATAGATAAATCAATTGCATCTAGTTACGGTTCACTAATACAGTCTAATAGGTGAAGATAGGTCCTAATCCCACCCGAGGATGTGCAGATGATGTTAGTTTTCATGCTCTACTCCTTATCCGAGACAGAATTTCGGCAGCACTACCCCGCTGTTCTCCAAATACACGTCCTAACAAGGAGATTGTGTATCCAGAGAACAACGGAGAGATGGTGCCGAAATTCTATCTCGGATAGGAGTAGAGCACGAAAACTAGCCCATCTACACATCCTCGGGCTGTCCAAAAAACGTGGACAATTCGAAACAGATACGGCTATACATATGCAAAGAACTGCATATTTCAAACCGTATCTCTTTCGAACGGGAGACGCCTAACTAGGTTTCGCGTGACCTACAGACATGAATGAAAAAAGAGGGTCTTTTATGTCTCACCTTGCTGCCCTGCAAAGTGACGACTCGAGGACGATACAACGGCCTCTCACTGAAAAAAATAAAAGAAACAAATAGTGTCAATTTCGTAAATTTCGGCAGCATCTCCCCTACACGGAGAGGTTTCCAAAACCTGCAACAAAATAGCGGCACGATGGCCGGGAATCACAACTCATATATTTCACAACATACAAGCAACCATTTGCAAATATTTCACATATTCCTCTCGTTTCAACCTAATCCTCAATAATCTTTCACAATTACCAATCAAGCATTTGCTAGCATTTCTCAATTCACAAATCAATTACCAATTCACAATTTCAAAAACATGTTGCATCTTCTAAATCCATTATCAATTCATAATTACCAATATTCACAAATAAACAAGCAAACTCATGTAGAAAATATAGAAAATGAAAAAAAAAGAAAAAAAAAGGCTCGGTGAACTACCTGGACAGGTCGCCACCGGTGTCGGGGAGGGAGGCGCCGGGCTGGGACGGGGAGGGAGGCGGCACGGGCGGGGGTCGACGTCGGGGAGGCGCTGCCGGGGAAGCTGGTGGCAGCTGGTGGCGGTGTGGTGGCGGCGGCGTCCTGGTCCTCACCGGCGTGGAGCCCGGGGTCGCCGGTGTCGGGGAGGGAGGCGGGAAAGGAGGCGCCGGGCGGGGACGGGGAGGGAGGCGGCACGGGCGGTGGTGTCGACGTCGGGGAGGCGATGCCGGGGCGCCGGAGAGGGCCGCGGCCGCGGCGGCGCCGGGTGCGGAGGCGGGCCGCGGCGGCGACGAGTGGCCGGGGCGGGGAGGCGGAGGCGGGGGAGGGCCGCGGAGTGCTGCAGTTGAGCGGCGGTGACGAGAGGCCGCGGCGGCGCCGGGTGCGGAGGCGGGCCGCGGCGGCGGCGAGCGGCAACGGGTCGGGGAGGCGGAGGCGAGGGAGGGCCGTGGATTGCAAGGGCGACGGCGGCTGCCGCGCCGTGCGAGGGCGGCGGGAGGGCACCGGCGCGGGGCGGGAAGGGCGGCGGCGCGAGGGGCGGTGGCGCGAGCGGCGGCGGCGCGTGGAGGGAGGCGGCGGCGGCGGCGGCGCTGCAGCTGAGGCTTTGGAAGAAGGGCGCGGCAGCGATTTGGAAGAAGGGCGTGGCAGCGAGGCTGATTTTTGGCTAAGTCACCCCCACCTTTCCCGAGTGTTTTGAATCACGACACTCGGGAAAGCCTACCCCCTTTCCCGAGTGTCTAGATTCAAAACACTCGGGAAAGGTGGGGACCGGACTCCGCCAAATTTTTCTTTCCCGCTCTAATCATTTCCCGAGAGTAAAATATTTTCCCGAGTGTAAAACTCTCAGGCACTCGGGAAATATATTTCATCAGCAACTTAAAAAAATAAAAAATAACAAACAAATTTGAAAATTCTTCAAATTTTTAGAATGTGCTCTTTATCTGATCTATTGTCTATAAAAATTATGTTTGAAGTCAAATTAAATTTTTGAAAACCACTTGACTCCTAATCTTAATGCCCAACTCTAAAACCTATGCAACTTCTTCCGTGATAGTCCGTTTCGTAAACAACCTACGTGAAACCTTGAGCGAAACCTCATGTACTATTTATCGCAACATCTACATATGATATCGTGACATCTTGACAAATTTCACAATTTTTTGACATTATTTGAATTTTATAGAATTGTTTTTAAAAAAGGTCACACACTCATTGTCATATTTCATGAACAAAATACTTGAAATTTCATTTCATTTTCTGCATACGGCCTTACGATGAACTCAGTAACATGAATATCATTTTTCCATTACCTCGATTCCATTATTCGAGCGAGTTGCAGTTCAATTTTGACTTATCATCAAAAAATACAATTAAAGAAAAAAATTACTAAATTCAGTAAACGGTTCGTGAAATTTACAAAAATTCAACATGAAGTATATTGAAGTGTACAAGTAACAGGAAAAAAGTTTGGTAGCCAAAATGTGAAAAAAAATAAGTTTTCCCGAGTGTATGCAACTTACACTCGGGGAAGGCCCCATTTTTCCCGAGTGTCTGTGGGAAGACACTCGGGAAAGCCTCCTGCCGCCGTCAACTCTAACGACCGCTAGTTGCCGTGGGACCCGCTCTAACTTTTCCGAGTGTCGGCGATGACCACACTCGGGAAAAGCTTTTTTTTCCCGTGTGTCTTGCATTTCCCGAGTGCCCCGTCCATGGGACACTCGGGAAATGTTGTTTTTCCCGAGTGTCTACGTTTTCCCGAGTGTATTTGTTTTGACACTCGGGAAATATTTGCTTTCCCGAGTGCCCGATAAATTACACTCGGGAAAGATTTCGACACTCGGGAAAAAACGGATTTCTGGTAGTGAGGTAAATAACAAGAACACCAGGTTGCACTAGCCAGCTTCTGTAGTGCCACAATATTATTCTTGACACTTGACTCCATCTACTTCATATTTGCATCCATTTTTTGCAACATGTCCTTCACACCTGACAGCTGAGACTCAAGAGCTTTCACCTTCTCCATGGCACCGGCACTCTCAAGTCTCAACTCCTTGTACTGTTGGCACTCTGAAAGGTCTCATGGCTTTCGCTAAACTTAGTCAAGAGACCTTTCAGAGTGCCACGCATACAAAGAGTTGAGGCTTGAGAGTTCCCGTGCCACGGAGAAAGCGAAAGCGCTTGAGCTTCAGCTATCAGGTATAGAGTATGTGTTCCTGCAGCTATGAAGGAGATGAAGACAAGTGTGAAGAACAATAATGTTGCACTGCAGCACCTGGCTATTGTGCCATCGTGCTCTTGCCAGTTACCTGTTGCATTTTGAGTCCATTTGTCAGCAATGTATGCAAAGAAGGTTGGACTAGGGTGAGCAAGGCCAGTGATATGACACCGCAGATGAAAGTATTTCAGCATTAATATCCTACTTTTGATTTCCTGCTATTCTATAACATTTTTTCCCTAGCTACATCTTGTAGCATTTTTTCCTGCTATTCTGCTCGTGGCTAGGAAAACTTTATCGGTAACAAAAATTTATCGGAGGTCAGTGATAAACCCGATTTTCGGAAATATCAGAAAAAATTTAAAATCCAGTTCAAAATTTTAAATAAATTTTACATGATTTTTATTGAAATATGCACAAATTTCAATTTTTTTGAAATTTCGGCCGATAAATTTATCGTACCGGACTCCACCGATAAAGCCGATTTTCGGAAATATCGGAAATTTATCGGCGATAATTTTTTCACAGGCTCGTGGTTGAGTGATAGCGACCTCCATGTTCTTTCTGAATGCAACTATTGCTTCAGTCATATTTATTTGCCTGATGAAATATATTTATCTTTATCTAAAAAACAGTCAATATTGTGTTTTTCTGTGTACCGTCTTCAGTTTTTTCCTTTGGCAAAACATAAGAGAGTTTCTCCCCATTATTGTCTCCATTAACGGTTACAGAGAAGCCTAATTCGCCGTATAGTGCCGTCCTATTTTAGTGTTACAGAGAAGCCTAAGTTTCACTGCATTTCAGGCGTTTCAGCACTGATGCATAATACGCCACGAGCGAAGAGTCGAAAAAGTTGCACACCACCTTGCGCATCGGCGCGGCGGTTTCTGGCAAGCGTGACGCGCTTGGGCTTACCGCGTCATGCACTGGCAGGCCGCCAGCTCTGGTTCCTCGCCCATCTTCGTCTTTCGACCATGCAGTCGCCGCGAGGTTGTTGTTTCGTGACCAATAGTTCAGGAGCACAACACGGATCTCAGACGCGGGGAAACAGGAGCATGAACTGGGGGACGCGAGGTGTGGGTAGTCTCAGCCGCATGCATGCATTGGCTACGGGGAATCGCATCTTGTACCAGTCGTCGTAGGTCGTAGCTATCCACCTGTTGCCCCGACGAGCCCAGCTACTCTGGTTTCCATGGCCGCCGCCGCCGTGCCGGACGGGGAAAAGAAGAGGCTGCGGGTGTTCTTCCTCCCCTTCTTCGCGCGTGGCCACCTCATCCCGCTGACCGACCTCGCCTGCCGCCTGGCCGCGGCGCGGCCGGCGGAGGTGGAGGCGACCATGGTCGTGACGCCGGCCAACGCGGCGCTGATCGAGCCCACGGTGTCGCGGGCCGCGGCTGCCGCGGGCCACGCCGTGCGCGTGCTGCGCTACCCGTTCCCGGACGTGGGCCTGGGCGACGGCGTCGAGTGCCTGGGCTCCGCGCCCGCGCGCGACGCGTGGCGGGTGTACCGCGCCGTGGACCTGTCGCAGCCGGCGCACGAGGCGCTGCTCCGTGACCACCGCCCCGACGCCGTCGTCGCCGACGTGCCCTTCTGGTGGACCACGACCGTCGCCGCCGAGCTCGGCGCCCCGCGCCTCACGTCGCACCCCGTCGGCGCGTTCCCGCAGCTCGCCATGAACAACCTCGCCGCCGTCCGCGGCGACATCATCGTCCGGCGCGGCGATCACGGCGCAGCTGCGCCGGTGGTCGTGCCGGGCTTGCCCGGGAAGGCGGAGATCGCGATCCCGGTGTCCGAGCTGCCCGACTTCTTGGTCCGGGACGACCACCTCTCCGGGCTGTGGGACCGGATCAAGGCGTCGCAGCTCGCCGGCTTCGGCGTCGTCGTCAATACCTTCGTCGACCTGGAACAACCATACTGCGAAGAGTACAGCCGCGTGGACGCGCGCCGTGCGTACTTCGTCGGGCCCATCAGCCAGCGGTCACTCTCCTCCGTGCACCGCGGCGGCGACGGCAACGTCGAGTGCCTCGAGTGGCTGTCGGGCAAGCCGAGCCGGTCGGTGGTGTACGTCTGCTTCGGGAGCTGGGCCCACTTCTCAGCCACCCAGATGAGGGAGCTCGCCCTGGGGCTGGAGGCGTCGAACCAGCCGTTCCTGTGGGTGGTCCGCTCCGACGACTCCACCAACCCGTGGGCGCCGGAGGATGACGGGTGGGAGCGGCGCGTCGCGGGGCGCGGCATGGTCGTGCGCGGGTGGGCGCCGCAGCTGGCGGTGCTGGCCCACCCGTCGGTCGGCGCGTTCCTGACGCACTGCGGCTGGAACTCGGTCCTCGAGGCCGCGTCCGCCGGCGTGCCGGTCCTCACGTGGCCGCTGGTGTTCGAGCAGTTCATCAACGAGAGGCTGGTCACCGAGGTGGCCGGGTTCGGCGCGCGCGTGTGGGACGGCGGCAAGCGCTGCGTGAGGAGCGAGGAGGCGGAGACCGTGCCGGCGGAGGCGGTCGCGCGGGCGGTGTCCAGGTTCATGGAAGGCGGAGAGCGGAGGGAGAAGATGGAGGTCAGGGCCAGGGAGCTGGCGGAGCAAGCGCGTGCGGCGGTCGGCGAGAACGGGTCGTCGTGGCGAGACATTCATCGTCTCGTCGATGATCTCATGCGGGCAAGGGATACAAGGATGACGCAAGAGAACAACCCCAACAGCATTTAACTTGGTACCTTAAATTGTCAGATTATAGAATTAGTTGCATCCATAAAGCGTTACAAATTTGTACGTGAGAATGTAAAGGTTGTGTTCTTCCACAAGTGTACTTTGGTAGGGAGGCCCCTTAGCATTTCGCAATTTGTATATCACATTTTCATGAGTAAACCCTGTTTAGGGAGTTCTAAGCAAAGCAAACAAATGGGATCCGCGTGAGTGCGTGAGAGATATCTGCCTCGGGACACTCCTTACTACGTGATTGGTTGATTGGAATGGGTGTGGAATATGAATTTAGATGAAAACTTTAAACACTCTTCTCTTAAACTTTAGCTATCCTTTCCAATCCATTTGAGCCATGTTGTTTAGGATTGGTGCAACAAAATGAGCTTACAATAAGTTATGGCCCTGCGGTCTACTCTGCTTCTGAAGCTCTGCTCCGAAATGTTGATCGATACGACTGCCTGCAAAGCTGCATTTTGCGTGGCGCGCGCGCATCATCCTCGATTTTTGTTGCCCCGATAGTTACTATGAGTTCATCTGACAGCAGAGAATCGGTAAGAAAATACTGTCGTGCTTTTTTTTTATCGGACATGTTATGTGGCGCGCACCTTTAAACAAGTTCCTCCACCACTACTAGTACATGTTTAGTACTCCCTTAGCACCAACATGGGAAAACTATTGCTCGAATGGGGCTGCCGCGTCGAGGGGCGGGCCGTCGCGTCAAGAGGCAGCGAGTTGGTGGAGTTGAGGAGGCTGGCGACGCTCCTGCGGATCCGCACGGCATCTCGCGAGACGGGATCTGGCGGCTCGCCAATTTTAGAGTTTGGGATTTGCGATGGAAGGCGAGGTACATAGCAAGAGAGGAGTAGAGAGGGAGGCGTGATCGTTGTTTTGTTTCTTGGAAAATTCCTTATTAGCTCTAGAAAAAAGTCAGGATTCCATATTAGGCACAATAAATTTTGAATTTTTCTTATTATTCATTGATTTGATTTTTTTTTCCAATTCACCACGACCATCCATTACATGATTTTGCTCCTAGTTATAAGTTTTGTTAGAGTTTCCTTATGTACATGCATAATTTAGCAAGAAAATTCCATTCTTTCAAGTTTCAACGCAAGTTTTCTAATACATTTTTAATTATGGCATTTTATATAGGCGACGTATCCTATGAGAATCAGATTCGTGTGAGAACTATGAGAACTTCAATCTGGGTCACATGATCTTGATCCAAGGGGCGCGCATAGGGAGAGGTGGGAGGGGGAATTTGCAACAGTATGATTAAGTGGGCGGTGATTTTGCAAATCCCCCCTCCCACCTGAATTCAAGCGCACCATTGGATCAAGATCATGCGGCTCGGATTGGAGTTCTCATAGTTCTCATACGAACCTGGTTCTCATAGGATACGTTGCCGGTTCTCATAGGATACGTTGCCTTTTATATACCCTGACATCTCAACCGGTCTGTTATATTATTGATGATCCAGTCATCTCACCGTCCACTTCGGATCCATCGGAGGGTTACATCTGAGGGTTTTTTTTTTCTTTTTTGACCTAGCCGCACCCCCGTCTCCTTTATTACGTTCCTTTCTTTCTTGTGATCACGCACGGAGGAAATTTTCTGATTGCTCTTGTGCGCCGCCGGACGGGACGCGGCAATGGAATCCGTCGCCGATGCAATGAGTGCGGATGCCGGCAAGAAGCAAGATGGTGGTGCCATGGAAGCGGTACTGCGTGACGGCGGTGCGGCCGTGCTCGCCTGCGAGGTACCGACCCCGGCAGGTCGACGCCCATGGGAGGCCTTGAAGACGGCGTGCGAGTTCTCTCCCAAGACTGGCCATGATCGATGCAAGGTTCAGCCTCTATTCATATGCTTTGTGTCGTATCGTCTTCCATGGATTCGATCTAGATGTTTTGACCTGCTGTGTTGGGACTTGGGGATTAATGTGATCCTGCCGCCTTCCCCCCTTTCTGATGTGATCCCCTATGTTTGTTTTGATCCCAGTTGTGTCCATTGGTTGGATTAGGATTTAACACTGCGTGGTGGTAAGGGAGAAGGATCAACATGCGTATCAGACCATTTAAAGGAGCACCTTACCGTGATGATGTGATGCATCACATGTGAATTGAATCGGGAAGGTATGTGCCCAAGCATCATGATTATTTGATTTTAAGCGATTCATGCTAGCAGATTGCTGCGGCTTTGAGCTGTGCACGAACACGAGAGCCATGGAGCTTGTACTAGCCATTTCTTTTTGCCAATTCTGCTTGAGGTTAAAACGCGATTAGGATGCGCTGACGACCACTTTCCATTTTATTAGTTGTAGAGATAGAGACTCTTCCAACTAATGAATTGGGAAGTAGTCGTCCGCGTAGCCTTATTCCGCTCTCCTCCAGATTCAAAACGCGTCTCCTACAATTCCGCTCCCCTTCCGATGCCAAACGCTCGCCTAAGATCCGAAATTTGCACACGGACTCGGACGAGTCGCCCCCACCACGTCGCCGCCTCCCACGTTCTGCGCAGTTCGCTTAACTCTCTCACGCTTCCTCCTCCGCCAACTCCCCGTGATCCTCTCCTCCGCTAGCGCCGCCTCCGCCTACTCTGCAAAGCCGCCTCCTTTGCTGCGTACGACGACGGCCTGCTCGGGGCTTGAGGAGCCGGCCACATGAGGGGTAGAGGAAGGCTTCGGTGGCCGTAGCCGCAGTGGAGGCGACGGGACGTGCAGGGCCGCGGGGCGTGGCGGCGCGAGCGGCCTCGACGGGGAGCGCGAGTCGCGGTGGGCCGCGACGGTGCGGACACGGGGCCGCAATGGAGCACGACGCGCAGCGGGCTCGTCGTCACGTACACCGCCATTTGCCGCGGCGTCCTCCTCCGGCTTGACCTCCTTCTCCAGCTTCCGCCTCGTCGGCCGCGCCGGTGCTGGTCGTCCGCGTGCGCGCGCGCGTCGGAGCAGCCCTGCGTCCCCGGCCGAAGTGAAGAGCGGCGGCGAGGTCAGACATGCAGAGGACGTGGCCGTGGTCCGCGGACGAGATGCCGACGCCGCGCCGGCCTTCACCGCGGCCTCCCTGTTCCCCTCCTCCAGCAGCACGACGAGCAGCACCTTCGCTGCCAGCCTCGCCGTCGCCGGCTCCTGGACCGCGGCCACCACTCCCGCGACGACCCCCCGCCGGCACCGCCCTCGCCGCGGCCTCCATCTACCCGCTCCATCGTCCGCCGCGACCTTCTCCTCCGCGCTCAGAAGCACGTCCCCGGCTCGTCGACGCATCTCATCAGTTCATCTTTCCGACGCATCTCATCAGTTCATCGCTGAGAGGTTTCAATTGATTACGATCCTCTACATCCGGATTACGCGTCGAGACAGAATCGGCTCTGGCTGCAGTGTCGATCGCCGCTTTCATTGCTATCCCCCCCTACATTGGTGCGTTCGCACTGTCCACATTGCAGAAATTGCAATTGCCTCTATCGATCTCTTCGATTTCGTCTACTGCTCACCCTGATCAAATCAAAACTTCCCCTATCTCCCTCGAGCCTGCTCAACCTGCGTACCTCTGTTTTCGTCAGAAACTCTACTCACTCGCGCACTTGCTGTGAAACCCGTGAGGAATCTCTTCTGGTTACAAATCCCCTACCAAATTAAGGAGAGATGCTTTGCCATGATCTCCTCTATCAATCCCTCGGTTTTGATTCCAGAAATATTGGTGAAATTTGGCAGGAATCGATCGCGAGAGAGGAGCGCGAGAGACGACGGCCTGACGTTCCTCTGTGGCATGTGCCCGCTGATGCCGCTGCTGCGGAGGAATCCCCTACCAGTAATACGGAGTACTTTGTTTTTGAGAAAAGGCTAATTATCCTCTTGGGGCGCGTTCGGTGCTTTTAACACTAAATTTTATAGGGCTCTAAACAAAAAAAATTTAGTACTAAATAAAATTTAATGACAAAACCTTTTTACAGATGGGTACATCTTTACGAGACGAATCTAATGAGCGTAATTAATTTATGTTTTGCTACAGTAATGCTACAGTAATGCTACAGTAACCATCATCTAATCATGGCTTAATTACCCTCATTAGATTCGTCTCGCGAATTAGACCAGGGTTCTGTAGTTAGTTTTGTAATTAAACTTTATTTAATATAGCTTATCTAGAGTTTAGACCTCTCTAAAATTTAGACCCTCTTGCGCCGAAAACGCCCATGTTTATTCCAGATTTTGCATTTACTAATACTATGTATTACTTTCATTAGCCTGCACGTTCCACCATAGCCATGCTCGAATGAACTGGCTGTATGGCTTGCATTTGTTGACGGAGTTGTGTGCGTGACATCTATTTTGCTTTGCTTGAGCACGTAATCAGGTTGTGGTGAGAATTGGCTCCTTACCAGCATTTCACTAAGTAAGCTTTATCTGCTTTACAGGGAAGTGATGAGGACGTGGCGCTATGAGGTGGAAGAAAAAAGATGATAATTGAATTTCCAAATCGTGATTTTACTCAAAACAGATTTTGTGGGAGGCAAATAGATTATGTCATGTGCTAAGGACATATATATGGATGTTATGATGTTTCAATATTACTTGGTTGATAATTTGCATATAACTGAACATTTTTGCCAAACCAAGTTCCTAAGCCAAAGTAGATACGTGAATACAGAATGTATTTTGTTAGTTTACATACGATGTTATTTTTTTTAAGTTTCTGCATTGTCAACTACAAAAGAAGATGCCACGAAACGCTTCTCGGTTCGGACTTTCATAGAGTTGTAAACTAAACAACAACCATCTTGTATGTTGTTTGTTCATAGTGTTTATGTTAACAATAAATGGGACACTCAATTAATTGTTTAAATGATAAATGCTTATTTGATTTAAGACATTAAAGTTGCACGATCATCTTCTAGCATTTGTAAAGTGCGACAAATACTTTCACTGTGTTGTTCTAAATACCCGTAGCAACGCACGGGCACTCGGAGATAGAGATAGCTGTAGAGATAAGACTATTTACCCGTCACCAAAACTTGATAACTTTCGGTCGATACTTTAATAGAAAAGATTTGGTTGTGTTCACACCGGTCAGGAGGAAAGCACACCCATGGACGCGCTGCGTGCATTGCTCCGTACGAACAGCGGGCCCACTGATTTAAGAAAGGTTCTTCGAACTAAAAAAATCCATATTTGGCAAACCGAGCATTCAAATAGAAAACGGATTTCACCGCTACATTCCGCCACCAGATCTTCAAAACTAGATCCTAGTTGCCTATATTTTAAATATTTTTTCAAAAATTAAAAATTGATGACTCACTACCCGGTCCTGTTGACTCATCATCTAGTCTTTTGTTGGTTCATTATTTTATTTATGAATCATCACACTCATCATCCCGTAATGATGACTTATTTTTCTTTTTAGATAACTCATCACATGTATCACATGTTCATGTTGCCTTATCTTTTTTCTTTTGACGACTCATTTAACTTCTTAATAACTTATTATTTTCTGAGATGACTCATGTTTTGATGACTCATATGTTTATGTTGACTCATGTTTTGATGACTCATTATTTTTCTGAGATGAGTCATCACACGTTTATGTTGACTCATTTTTTTCTTGTGACTTATTTGACTTTTTGATGACGCATAACTCGTTTATGTTGACTCATTATTTTTCTTGATGGCTCATCACACATTCATGTAGACTCATTTTTTTTCTTGATGACTCATTATTTTTCTAAGATGACTCATCACACATTCATCTTGACTCATTTTATTTTCTTGATGACTTATTATTTTTTTGAGATGACCCATTATCCGTTCATGTTGACTTTTGTTTCTTGATGACTCATTATTTTTAAGATATCACTCATCATACGTTCATGTTGATTCATTGTTTATTATGACTTATTATTTTTCAGATATGACTCATCATAAGTTCATGTTGACTCATTTTTGTTTATGGCTCATTTTTTTTGCCACGGTGACTCATTAATTTTTGTTTTAGAATTTAGTTTTAGTATTTTGCCATAGAATTTAAGAATACATGGCTTATCAATTTTAGTTTAGCCCTTTCACATTTTATCCCACCGCATTATAGATGAATTTAGTGTTGGAGAATTTAATGTTAGTGCTTTATTAACTCTACAGGTTTTTTATAACTCATCATTTCTCTTATTAACTCAACAATTTTTTTATGTTTTATCATTCTTTGGTTTTCCCCTTGACTCAGCAATTTCTTTTCTTATTGCTCATGACCCTTGATACCTTTGTTTGCTGTATAGTAAGAAAAAAAAAAGCAAGATTGTTCAGTTTTTCTTTTCTGGAGAGCAAAGCTGCAAACTTTCCCCGTCCACGAACGAGAGAGAAGCTCAGTTCGCACTCACGCAAGCAAGCAGAGAAAGAAAGAGAAAGAGAGAGACGCACGTCGAGCTCATCCCGGGAGAAAAGAGGGAGCCAGGCGGTGCAGGAGGTGCAGGGCGGCGCGCCGGCAGTCTGCGGCACGCGGAGGCGGCAGGGGCGTCAGCACGCCAAGGCCCGCGGCATGCGCGGGGCGCTTCGGAGGCACGACGTGCAGGAGCGTCAGCGCGCGCCGGTGCGGCGGGCAAGCGCGACGGGCGCGGGGCGCCGCGGAGGCTCGCGGCGAGGACGCGGCGGCGCCGAAGCCGGGGAAGACGGAGCGCGACGCGGCGGCGCAGGGCCCGTGGGCGCGGAAGCCGGGAAGAAGGGTGCGCGGGAGCAGAAGCTAGGGAAGAAGGGGCAGGCGTGCGGGAGAAGAAGCCGGGGAAGAAGGGGCGGGACGCTGCGACGCGGGGCTTGTGGGCGCGGAATCTGTGAAAGAAGTTGCGCGTGTGGTGAGGTTTCCATCTAAGAGCAACTCCAACAGCATACCTATATGCATACCTATACTTAAAAACAGACTTTTGAGTAGTCAAATCAGAGTACTCATATGGCTACCAATACCTAAGGGGCCGGTTCACCGAAACTTCTTGTTGACGCGCGTCCGCGCGCGTCGCGGTTCACCGAAACTTCTTGTTGACGCGCGTCCGCGCGCGTCGCGGTTCACCGAAACTTCTTGTTGACGCGCGTCCGCGCGCGTCGCCGGTTGGTGTTCCGTGTCCGCATGCACCTGGGCCCTCGTGGGGCAACGGAGCAACTTGGCTCTCTCGCGCATGCAGGCCTGCACGCCCACGCGCATTCGCTGGCTCGTTCGCCCGCATGCAGGCGGGCCATCTCTTTTACTAGTTTCTTCCTTAAAAAAATCCTTTTCGAACTTGTGTACAAACTTTCATCTTCAAACTTTCATTCAAAATCATTTTCAAACTTCCGTTCAAATTTTCATTTTCAAACTTTCGTTCAAACTTTTCGTTTTCAAAATTTCATTCAAACTTTTCGTTTTCAAATTTTCGTTCAAACTTTCATTTTCAAACTTTCGTTCAATCTTTTGCTCAAACTTTTGTTTTCTAAGTTTCGTTCAAACTTGCATTTTCAAACTTTCGTTCAAACTTTCATCTTCAAACTTTTATTTTCAAACTTTCGCTAAAACTTTCGCTTTCGTTTTCAAACTTTTGTTAAAACTTGAGCCCACCACGTGCCCCACCACCTGGCCCCATCATGAGCATGCACCCACATGCGTAGGGCCTCCATGCATGCATGCACCGCTTGCTGGGAATCGGGGCGGTTTTTTTTTTTTTTTTGATCAAGAATCGGGGCGGTTGATCGTTGGACTAGGCGAGCTGAGATCGCGGTGGAGACGCGAGCGGCCGGGCGGGACACGCCGTTGTTTGGTACAGATTCTAGCACGACTTTGCTTCTGCTTCTCTCAGAAAAATGCCAAACGGGTGGAGAACCAAAACAGATTCTCACCAATAGCATGAAGAATCCATTCTGGTTTTTAAGGTAGAAGCAGAAGCGGCATTTTCCAGCTTCTAAAGCCACTCTCAATGTTGTCTTTCATTTTATATTTCTTAAATATTGACACATCAACTTTTTAGTTGATGAAAGGAGAATGAAAGAGTGCAATGAAAGATGCACTTTCATTTTATAGTTTCATGGACTGAATGAGACATTAAATTGTTGCATAGGTGTACCAATGAGGATCCACATTTTTTGCATATAAAAGGAAAAAGAGTCTCAATGCACCTTTCATTCTCCTTTCATTGACTTGGAAAAAATGTCACTACTCTTTCATTCTAATGAAAAACTTCCCTCCTTTTTCATATTAAATACCTTACTATGTCATTTATTTTGCTGATGTGTCACCTAATAATAAATATGAAATGAAAGGCCGATTGAGAGTGGCCTAACGGATTCTGCAGCAAACCATCCGAAGAATGCGTCAAGGCGCACATCCCCATGGCGGGCCCGCTATAACAACACACTTATGGTTGTTGAAAAAAAATCTATAGATTATAAAGTAAATGTCTGATTTATGAACTAATTACACCGTTGTAATCGTTACGACGAGATCTTCAAAACTAGACCACACTCAACTATGTTTTGCAAACTTTTTTAAAAAAATAAATACTCAAATTTGATCTTATTAGTAATAATCTATTCAGAATTTAATTTATTATCCATAATTATTTTCATTTCAATATAATATACAAAGTGTGAATGAAGTAGAGCTCAAACTGTAAGGATACATGTGTTATTTCACATGCATAATCCATTTCAGAAAATAACAGGAGAATCTGTTTTGCCGAAGAAGCTCTTTTAACAAAGAATAAAAAAAAAACTAGAAAATCTGTTTTGCTTGTAGAATCTGTTTTTTCCAGAATTCGAAGCCCTCTCAAAAGACCCTAAATGTTTTTGGTAGCTACCAAAATCCTTCACCCGACTACGCAGAGAAAGGTAGCAAGAATCGGCTACGCATCCACTGTTCACTTGGCGGGATGCACCTTTCCTTTCCCCGCCCGACGCGCCGCCTCCGGCAGCCCGGCGCGTCGCCGCCGGCGGTCGAGCCCGGACTCGTTCCTCCACACCGACGCCCTCTGCCGCCTCCCTCCTTTCTTTCCCCGTCGAATCCCGGTCGATTTGGAGCTTTCCCTGTCGAATCCAAGGCCAGCCGCCGCCACTAATCGAGCTCGTCTTCCCCGGCGCCGTCCATCGCCGGATGCGACCCATCTTCCCCTATTCCGTCGACCTTCGACCTTGGGCTGCGCTGCGCCTCCCGCGACCTCAGGCCGCGCCGCTCCTCCCTCAATGTCGAGCTGCGCTGCCAGCAACAACTCCCCTCCCTAGATGCGGTCACCGTAGTGTAGTCGTCCCATTGAACACCCTGCTACAGCGTTCAGGCCTTTCAGAGCACAAACCGAACACAGAAGACATGAGTTTCTCCCAACATTGCAATTCCCTCTCGAACCGTTATGACGCAGATAAACGAATTTTCTTCTCTGGTTGTGGCCGTGAGCACGTGCTCTCAACGATTTGAAGTTTTATGCCGTGCGATCTTAATCCCGTGCGTGTGCGTTGGCTGGGTGAATACAGAAGGGCGGTAACAAAATTTCCTTGTACAACTGCCCCAAGCGCCGTTCTCTCCTTCCATGGCCCGCTCGCCAACGTACGAAAGTGGTTGCCGCGCCTTAACTGCACCGTCTCCCCTCCCTCGATCTCTTCGTCTCCGCCGCGCCGCACGCTCCGCCACGCCGTCGTTCCACTCCTCCGCAGGCGGGCACCAGGAGCACTGGAGCAGGCCACCACCCCCGTGCTCCCTGGCCGCATCCCTGCCTCTTCTCCTTCTTCCCTCCCTTTGCACCATCTTCTCCTCTTCATTCTGCCCTAACGCCACCAAATCGGGCCTCGTCCGTACGTGCGCTCGGGATGTCCCGCCGTCGTACTGCCGTGCTCCGGCTGCCGGAGCGGCGGCCGAGGGTCGCCTGGACCGAGCAGCACTTGACGATGCCCTATGTCTTCCATCCATGGTCGGCGCCACGGCTGCCTTGATCTGACGTGGAGGCAAGGGCGACGGCAGTGTCTTGCAACTTCAGGCGGCGTGCGCGCCACCACCCCCCCCCCCCCCCCCCCCCCCCCCCCCCCCCGCCCCCCGCCTCCCTCTCATTTTCTCCCTCAATTCTTTCCCCTCGCCTTCGATTCTTGATGCCAGTTGGAGTCTTTTCTTGTGCTCGATCTTGTACTGATAGAAATCTTCATCTCTTGTTTATTTTTTCAGTTTTCCATGTGGTATGTTCATCCAGCTCGTTCCTTTTTCTCCTGGTGGTGTTGTGCAGGTCTTGTTCATTGGCAAAGAGGCACAAGAATGAAGGGGACCTCCTGGAATTCTTCCAGCCGACATCAAGTGCATAGGAGCAATGGTGAGGGCGGCCCCCTTTGACTCCGCTTTCCAGAATTTTAAGCCTCCTTCTTTCTTTTTGGTTCTTTCCCTGTTTCTTGAATTGGTGCTGGCGCCAGATGACACTGCCTTTTCTTGACGTTCTTGGTTTTGTTTGACATTTCCCCTATTTTGATTGGTCCAACGCTGCAGTGTTTTTGTGGCTTTATCCGTCATGGCGTGTGTGGATTTGATATTGGCTTCTTTGAATGTTTTATTCCCAGGATAATTAATCATGATTTGAGTTCTTATCCATTTGATTGACTTGCTCAGAAAACATAATATGATTATTGCAGATGTGTAGCAGGTTGCAGGTTGATAGGAGAGGCATCCAGTCGGCTAAATAAGATGTGCTGCGTGCTTGCTGTTCTAGACTCCATGATATCTACAACACAGGTGATGTTTCTTCAGTGAATTATTGATGGGTCTAAAAAATCTGACCGGAAAATATATTGAATTCTCTTGACATAATTTAGAACTTTCTTTACTGAAATTTCAGTTTGGTTCTAAATATGTGATAGTCAAATTTACATTGAACAAGCACTACTCAAGCAGACATTCTTCTTGATTATATTGTGATATCATCTTTTGTGTAATCTAAAATTGAACGTACCTTTGCAAGTTTTACTGTCCCAAGCCTTTATAAGTTATTGGTGCTGTACAAATCAATTTCCTAACACGTGCTTCTCTTGCTCCTATGGAGATTACTTTCTTTGTTTTCTGTGGCAATCTTTGGGGCAGTGTTTGCAGAGATATAATACTTATAAGGCTTTTAATCAGAGTTGCTGCATAAATCTTGATGCTCTTAGCATGCTTCTCTTGGTTCGTTTAATAAAATGTGTCATGGAGATATATTTTCTTGTGTTAGATTTTTTTGCATCATACCGGTTTATTTTGTGTTAGTTAACCATCAGTACATGTGCATAAATAGATTATTGCTGATGCCCGGTAGGAGGGTCCAATCCACTCTATTTAACATTCCCCATGTATTTTCATGCCATGCCATATAGGTGGTGATGTACATTTTGTGAGCTGTATGATGGGTAAAACATGTTCATTTAGTTATTGACCTTCTTTATGTACTCAATTGTAAGAATCAGGTGCTTACTTCATTTATTTATTGCCCTTCTTTATTTTTTCTCTACTCCTTGTTCAAATTATGATGTTTTTCTCTTCCTCATGTGATGTGGCCAGCTCTTGGGTTTTTTTTTTTCTTCTTCTGGTGTAGATGTTCCATCTCTCTTCAGGTTTGGTCTGCTAGCTGTGAGCTTGGGAGATTTTTACGGGCTACGACCAGTACTCTACGTTCTCTCTCTCTCTCTCTCTCTCTCTCTCTCTCTCTCTCTCCATGTTAGCCAGCTTATTTTGCTTTGAGTTCACAGGAAGCAATGGGGGAAGGGAATAAGTAGAAAAGAAGAAAAAAAGATTGAGCTTATTTGAAGTTAGTCGCACAGGGGCAGGTGCATAGTAAGAGCTTATTTTTAGGTAGCAATGCACCATTTGGATGCATGATAAGCTAAATGGTATACAGTTCACTTTAGTTGGGGACAAATAGTTGGCCATCTATAAAGAGTAATACCATCATATGCCATTTCCTTGACTGAGAGAGAGAGAGAGCTACCACCTGGACAGAAGGTTTAAAATGAGATGTTTGTGTATTGGAAATTTGGTCTATATAAGATTGCTTATTTTTATTATTTGATGGATTAGCATGATGGCAACTTATTTCATTTTTCTCATCAATATAGCTTTTGCTCTTCAGATAGGAAAAGGCCTCCCTGGAATTTAATTGTGTGTAATTTTCCTTGATGTGCAAACAGACGCAACAAGATTTCTGGGTGACATTCCTTCTCTTCTGTCCTGTTCGAGCTGGTGGGCTCTCTTCACGAGGGAATCAGTACTTTACATACTGATCATACATTGTTACAGTATCCCGGTGATTTAGCCTCTACACTGAATATTTATTTGCCCCATTTTCTCATATCTGCTGTCAAATTGACTTTTCAGGTACATTTTTTCTGCCTGCCTATATTTCTGATTCCTCCTTAGTCACAGCTAGATTTTTGTTACACTATGTTTCTGATAATATATGAGAGGCATGCCTATAAGAGAATATGGTGAGCAGTTCTGGATTACTGACTGCTGCTACCTCACATAGCTTTTGGTTGTGTTGTTTCTCTGTTCGTGTCATTGATCATGCTAGGAGCAACAGCGAGTTTCCCTATTAGAACGATGGAGCAACATCTAAGACAATGTAGCTTGGTTTGAGGGTCTGTTTAGTTGCATACTAGACATGGGTGATAGTTATTTTTGCAGCACTGACTGCTATCGCAGTGATGCTGAAGATTCAGTTAATGCCCCTTTAAATCCAATTTAGGTCATGGTTTCTACTGTGCAGCTTATAAGTGTGCCGCGATGTTCATACTAAGGTCTGGTTGCTATCTAGCTCACAGGCAAAGTATTTATCGAATATACATTTATCCATGTTCATTTTTAGTCACAAAACTAATTCAGAGCTCGAGTAGGACCACAAAAGTTCCCCCCTAATATTATCAGTGAGTCACATGTCTCTGAAATTAAATGGATCGAGTGTTACCATGCCAATATGCCGTTACATTCATTGAGAGTCAGGTAGTTTTTGTGGTGACATTCAATATGCCGTTATTGCTTCCATTACATTCAATATGCCAATATTGCTTTGGTCAGGTAGTTTCAGTATTCCTGTCGTTTTGTGATGACATTGCTAATCTATATGCAAAAAAAGTAAGCTGCTTAAAAAGAATGATACATATATCGTTTATGTAGGCCACTGATGATTGTTTGTTCACTTTGATCTAAACACGGAATAACGCATCCTTGCTACTGTTTTATTTTTCCGTTGAAGTAACATAACTTGCCTTGCTCAGTCTGCACCTCGGCTTCACTTTTGCCTATGTGCTGGTCTTGATGGATAGCATATGACAAGCATACAACCGTGAGACAGGTAGAGATCAAAAGTTCAACTCATACGTCCTACTGCACTTGGCTCATCAGTTTTGCAGCCATCGGTAAGTTTCATGACTTCTGCAATTATATATTTTTGTGGCATCTGAGTTTCAGGCATGGAAAATGAGGGATTTATTTGGTCTGCCCATTGTTTCTTTCATTAACATTTTCAGATTACACACCTTTGAATATTGGTTGAAATCAAAATGTTAGACACTATTCGGTGGATGTCATTATAGCTTGGTATCTTTTTGTCTGGTATTTTTTTTTTCTTTAGCATGTTATTAGCACTTGAGCACAGAATTAAGTTGTTCTGAACTTCTATTCCTGCAGTGCAAGAATGTGATCAGCAACCTTTGGAGGACTGATAACAAGGGTCATCAAGTGTTGGTCTATATATGTGGAGAAGGAATGAGGATTCATGGTTCAATTTTGAACGGCAAGTTGTCATGTCCCGGTCTCATTGCCCTCTCGGGGATCCCGGGGCAGGCTGTGCTGCAGTGTGTACCATTGCCTCCTTGATGCTTTGAAGCCTTCATGTTTGCAACAATCCCTCCATCACTTGTTTTAATTTGATTGTTTGACATCATGCTCAGCTTTTAGCAAATTGTTGGATGTTGCAGCCGAATTGGTGCTTTGTAAATAGGAGTTTACATTCACTCATGACGTTTTTGTTTGATACTCCCTGGTTTCTACCAGATTCATTGAACATTCTGAGTATATGGCTTCAGTATTGGCTTTCAAATTGATGGTTTCTACCAGATTCATTAAAGATTCATGGTAAAATCGCAAAATGGCAGATTCTGGATTAAAATCAGAATTGGCTTTCAAATTGATGGTAAAAATGCAATTTTCCCAAAACAAAAAATGTTGCTGGTCCAACGGAAGAGTCAATAAATCTGGAACCATTTGACAAAACTAATTGGCATGGCGTTGTCCAACCATTTATTCAAGTTCCGTTAAATGGAGGGATGGTGCTGTGAAGAAACCTGAAGTGAACAAAGTTCATGCGCTAATTGCACCAATGTTAAAGTTCAGTCTATTCAGTAAATACGTGGGAGAGTAAAATAGCATTTTTTTTTTTAGATCAAGAAAGGACGTTGTTTCCGCTCGCTTGCACTTTTTTTTTTTGAAGGAATTTTGCTTGCACTTGGGCCCAAAACAGTCGCTCCCGAGTCCAAACAGCAAGATCCATGGTCCGCAGATCTTCAGGCGAGAAAAAGGCCACCCGTCATTTTCTCAGATCTCTATCTCTCCTCTCTCTCAGAGCAACGCGCCGCCCCCGCCCCCTCTCCCTCTCCGTCTGGCCGCGCCGCCCCCCGCTCCACCGGGCAGGCCGCCGCGCCCTACTCCGAACCCGGGGCGAGCAGACGCAACTCCCTCTTCCATGGTGGTGGCAGCCACATCTCACGGCGGGCCTCAAAGATTGAATCAGAGCGTCCAAATCCGAGGCGGGCAAGGCGGGACGTGATCGGCGGCGAGCTTGGAGGGTGGTAGACCTGGTGGTGGCGTCCGGCGGCTTGAATCGGCAGGGAGGCGGCCACCGCGTCCGCGCGCGCGGTGAAAACGGCCACTCCTGCCGAGTAGAGGCCGGCCTCCGGACCCGTAGGAGAAGGGCTGGAGGGTGGAATCTGAGGGCCTTTCCACAGTAGGGGCTCGAGGTGGGGCTCTATTGAAGCGCCATTTTCGACCCTCGACCCCCTAGATCTCGAGTTCGGGCTGGAGTAGGCTTCCATTGGAGTCGCTCTCAGATCGGAGGCGAGCGAGGGGAAGATGTCGTCACCTCTGGCGCCGGCGGGACGGAAGCGCCGCCTCACCTCGGATCCCGGATCTTGCTGGGCTTCGCTGCCTGATGATCTGCTTGGTGTGGTGGCGTCGCGCTTGCTGGCCGGCGACCTGCTGGACTACGTCCGCTTCCGAGCTGTCTGCACCACCTGGCGATCCGGCACCGCCGACCCACGCGGCCGCGGCGTGGCCGACCCGCGCTTCCACCCGCGCCGCTGGATGATGCTTCCCGAGGGCCACTACCTCTACCCGGGCCACCCCAACCTGGGCGGCTTCGTCCGGTTCCTCAACCTCGACACGGGCGCCTTGGTCCGCGCCCGGATCCCTTTCCTCGGCGTGGGCAACTTCTGGCCCATCGACTCAGTCGATGGCCTCCTCCTGCTGCTGCGGGACACTGTGGACCAGGAAGGCGCCCTTCGCCTCCTCCACCCTTTCACCCGCGATATCATTGAGTTCCCGCCCATAGGGGCCCTGGCCTCACGCTTGCTCAGCAGCTGCCCTGCAACTTTGAGGAACAGAAGACTCACAAGATCCGTCTGCTCTTCTGTTTCCTTGGACGCAGCCGGAGCCATCACCCTCATGCTTGCTATCCAGCATATGGGCCTTGTAGCATTCGCTACCTCCATGGACCGGCAATGGACTCTTTCAACCCGGGAATGGGCGTCACTCTATCCGCCACTCTCATTCCAAGGGAAGCTATACATGGTGGATACTCCCTATCCCAGAACATCATGGGGCCAAGAGAAGATCCACGAGGTTCTCCAGCTTGACCCACCTATTATGCAGGAGGATGGGGTTCTTGCACTACCACAACCCAAGTTGATCGCTACTATCCCTCAACGCAATCTCGTCCATCCTCACGGTCTGGTCACTGTCTCATGTTAAAGTCTTCAAACTCGCGGACCTTGTGCTGCAAAGGTTTATCCCCATCCAAAGCATCGGAGGCAATACCTTGTTCTGTTACGAAAGGAGCATAAGTGTCTCCTCAAAGGTACTGTCTACGGTCAAGGGTGACAATGTTGTCTACATTCGTTCAGGGCCACCCCACCTTGCGCTGTACCACCTCAGTAGTGGAAGCTTGTCACCGGCAATTGATCCTTGCAGCCTGTATGGCGGTAAGCCGGGACCTAGTTGCCTTGTCCACTATATCTTCAGCTGCTGCTTTCGTGACCAGTGGTAATGTTCTTTCTACACCTTTTCTTCCTACCACCAATTGTCTTGTTTCGGCCTACCTATTAACTTTTGCATTATGATCTTGTAGGAGCAGAGGAATGGTATTCAGAAGGGATGCACAGGATTGGTCCTTGCCAGATGAAGAAGAACAAGTTTAATAATCAGGCTAGTCTGTCATCTCTTGTTTTCTATATCAATTACATGATTTGCCTGTCTTGGGATAGAGTTTAGGAACAATACATCCTATTTTTAACTCTATATGAAAGCTCTTTGGGTACTCACAGGCCTGTTTTTTTTTTTTCCTTTTTACATGTAAAGTATAAACCAATTTGTGAAACCAGTTAACTGTTTCCTTCTTATTTTCTTCTTAGTCACACAAACTATGTCATTTTCAGCTCTTATTAGTTCAAATTTACATGTCATTTATACTAGAGCCTTGTTGCATTAACCCATTTTGACAAGCCTTTACAATGAACATTACTGCATAAATGCTAATGCTTGACTTGTGTTACCAAATAAAGATGAATGCAAAATTAACAGAATGCTCTTAGGAAAAGGTGCTCATATAGATAAAGATTTTGTTCATTGGTTTGATTACCATAGTAGAGGTGGGTACACTCCTTGCACATAGTTACTTCCATTTTCCTAGGACTTGAAGACCATTTTCCTAGTATGTAATGCAGCAATGTCCTACAGATAAAACAACTAAATAACTTGAAGACCACTTACAGATAATTATGCTGGTAAACTGCGGTTCTAAGTTTGCCTTGCCGTAATATTTCTATGTGTACAATACACGGATTCAATAGTACAGTCATTCTAACACTTTATTCTACTTGTGGCCCTTTTCCAGGCATAAACCGACACCTGGCTACCAGTGCCATCAAAAGGATAGGAGATTCTTTGTTTTCCACAACATCAGCATCCATTCCATTATGCTATGACTTTCATTGTGCCATGAAGTATTAAGTTATTATAATTCTTTACAAATCTTTATGTGCTGCAGTGTTACTCAACTGAATTGTTGTGATGTACCTAACAGGCTTTGCTGTTCGATTCCAGCTCCATCCCTTGGCTTTCTTCCTTAGTAACCTGACTTTATACTACCAGATATCAACTGGGCTGGTTGCTGAGCATGTTGATTTCCACACGTCCTTAATCAGCTTGTGGAAATCTTCATGTTCCAGCCACCACTTCTCAAACCTAAATATGTAATCTTTTTTCTCCTCCTTTATACCCAGATCTATGATTATAGGAGTGTGATCACTTCCTGCCCTTGACAGGGCTCTAACCATAGTCTTGGGGTACTTAGCTTCCCAACTAGTGTTGGCCAAGAATTTATCCAGGACTGCCATAATTGGTTGGTCCTGATTATTTACCCAAGTATATTATCTGCTAGAGTTTTTATACTGCTAGAGTTTTTATACTCTATAAGACCCCACATGTTTATCCAATCATTGAAGCAGAGAGACCATTTGCTATTGATCAACCCATTACTTTTATCCTTTTGGTCTCTAACTAAGTTGAAGTCCCCTCCTACTAGTGTAGGACCATCCCAACAACTCATTACCATATGGAGTTCATCAATGAACTCAGCTTTACCCTCTTCATATGGTGACCCATAAACAATTATTAGTCTCCATATGAAGTTGTCCAGGCAATTCTTAACTATAGCCACAACACAAAAATTATTAATTTGCCAGTTCAGAACTTCAAAAATTGAGTCTCTAAAACCTACTAGGATACCTCCTGCGGTTTGCACTGCAGGGAGGTAGTTCCACACAAAATCTCTACAAGCCATGGTCAGGAAACTATCAGAAAAATTATTTTTCTTAGTTTCCTGAAAACCCACAAAATCCAGCTTGTTATTTCTAATGAAATCAGCTGTCCTTTGTAGCCGACCTAATTTAGTCAGGCCTCTAACATTCCATATTGCACCTATCATTTTAACTTTTTTTTTTATTTTTTCTCCTATTTTGGACTAATGTCCATTCTGCGGCATCATCTTCCCCAAGACAGTTTTCAAAACAGTCATTTTCATTGGGGTTATGCTCTACACCAATTTTCTGATATTCAACTTCTACTGTAAAATCAGTTTTATCAGCAACTATATCAATAGATTCTGGTAACAGAACCTCAGGGTTTGCCGCTAAGAAATTATCCAATTTTTCACTTTCTTTTGCCTTAATGGCATCAATGCTTCTCCTCCTCCTTTGTTTTTGATTCTGTATCAGATTGAATCATTTCCATACTTCTTAGTAGCTGTGCACATCTTGAGATAGAGTTCTCTCCCTGGTTTTGCATCATAAAGTCCATCCACCTTGACTGTTGAGATTTATCCTCCTGACTCGCAGTGCAGCAGCCCATCCTCACACTATGATTTATCTCCATACCTTCACCATCTTCCTGGCTGTTATAATAGCATGATGCGAGTCCCATTTCTTTCTCTGCCTGTTCTTCCACCTGAGTGATGATTATAGCCTCCTGTTCCTTCTGGAATAAATGTGCCCCAGCAAGGAACATTTCAACTTCTGCTTCCATATTTGGTTGAAGTCCCACTGTCCTCCTGCCCTTAGGCGCCGCAGAAGGGCCTGTGTTGTTTTCGGTCCACCTTTATCTCCCTCCTGGTTGTTGTTACCATGAGTCTCCATCGGTTTACCATCTGACTGTTCATCTAACCCATCAAACTCTTCATCTGCCTCTGATGCATCTCCACCATGACCATCATCATTTGTGTCCTCATTTCCCACCACTGCCTCGGCAATGTTTTCCACAAAGAAGTATATATTGTAGAGCTTCTTGTTCATCTCAAAGATTCTTTGCATAGGGATTTTTGCAGGATCCCTACATGCCACTTTAATTCTCACCTTCTCATAGAAGGATTTAAAGAGGGATGGCCATTCCGCATCAGTCATCATCCCAAAGCACGCCGGGGCCTCCATCAACCGGCATCATGCCCACAAACCAAGGCTAACGTTGCCGCAAGCAGAGACAGATACGCTACCCTCCAGCGAGTGCTGATATTGCAGAACTGGGTCAATATATCATAGCGAACCATGCTGGGTACCACCACAATTGTCGCAATTAGATTAGGCGTTTCTGTTGTCCTCGCGCAACACCGTCCTTGTGGACGGTAGTAGTCGCCCGCCGGGTTACCATCATCGCAGATTGAGAAGGAGACTTAGGGGCTACCCACCGGGATGGAAGATTGAGGCAGAGGGAGCATCCTTCTTTTCACCATGGTGGGACAGCTTAGATTAGAAGGAGCTGATAAATAGGAGACGAGAGATAGTTCTGGGCCAGGAACTCATGATGACACCATGTGACCGAGCTCGATGCTTGATGTGAGAAGATGCATGCAACAACAGGGACCTCCTCCGACATTGAGCTTTGACCGGCAAACCCAATCTTGGTTTTCACCGAATCGGTGACTAGCAAAGGATAGTAGCAGCGACTTGATCAATATGAGCGGAAGATGAACTAATGGATCCTTATTATCAGCACCACGAGTGATGGATAAAATTGCACACCGAAGTGGCAGCAATGCAGCTTCACTACCATTAGGGTAGTCTTGAATAGGTAGGGTCAAGAGATTTGGGCATCTAGAGTACCGATCAGTACGAAAACAGGAGAGCGGGATGCCAACTGCTCGACATATTGAAGTGGGCTTTAGCATGAAGGAGCTTCTACCGAACTATCAAGATTCATGTTACAAATGATCTATTTTCAGTTGCTACCATGTGAGACGTCTTCTTCATTTAATATGAGATGACAAGGAGGTTTTTACGTTATTTTTTTTGTTTAATAAGGCATGACATTTTGTTTTGTTAATTAAAACTTTTACATAATGCAATGCAATATTACTCCATGTTACAACAATTTGTTGGTTTGTTTGTCACTACATATTCTTCATCTATAGGATTGGTTGAGTTTTGCATGCACAACTTTGACGGCCCTTTATAGGTCTTTATGCAAGTTGATGTCATCATACAAGTATCTGATTACCTAAATACAAACCTTATTTTATGGAATTTTGTTTTGTTAGTTAAAACTTCTACATGTTACTGCATGTTGCAACAATTTGTTTGTTTGATTTAAGCGTGGCTGTACGTATGTTGCAACCTTGCCAATATTACCAATATTCAAAGGATGAGAATTTACATCTCTCTATTTTCTTATGGATTCAAATATATGAACTCTTCATATATTTATTTTCATATGTACGGTTCATATTTGGCACTTATTTTGAGAAGCTCATTGCCATCATTTTAGCTTTACAATTATGAATATAAAAAAGGTGATAAATTGAATCACTAAACTATGAATCTGGGATAATTATCAGAGCCTACCATGTTTGAACAGGATCCAAGTCTCACTTACCACCAATAAAAGAGATACCAAAAGTGGATAAAAAAAATGCAAGAACAAGGGAACAAGTGAGAATATGTGTTATATACTAGGAAACTTGAATTTTATTCACACAACCTTTTTGCTGCCCTTTATAGGTTCTGTATGCAGGCTGATATAATAAAAATATTTTATTGCCTAAATTCAAACCTGATCCTCCGAAGATAAAATGTTTTTGAGTGGTGACTCAAATAAAATCAGTTGAACTTAATCTTGAGGTTTTTTCCTGATATTAGACTTAGGTGAAAAAAATAGGATTAATTTCCAACTAAATATTAATAAACAAATTGTATTATATATTGATAAGAGTGATTTATTTGCCAATGTTAGAGTTGGATGCGGTCCTATTACACATCACAAAATTTGTACATAAAAAGAAAATAAATAAATATATTTCTATCGAATCTAGCTGTGCTATGCGGGTCACCTTGCTAGTTATATATAAATAATGTGATTATTCAAATAATATATTTATATACTTTATTTATTGCTTGTTTTTTACCGTGATATATCAACTATCTCGTGTTGATAAATATTGGCATGTGCAAACAAAGGATAAGATATGGGAGGGATTGCATATGTTCTCTGTTCTTGGTGCACGGAGCCGTGTCGGTTGTGGACTAGTGAGGGGAGCGTGGTCTATGTGAGCCGGGTGCATAGAGGTCTGGGTGAGCGAGGCCGCTCACTGGTTGGTTTAAGGGGTGGGCCTAGCAGCAGTGGAGCCGGGTTCAAAAGTCACCCAGACGCGAGCGGATAGGGGCGCGTCCCGAGCAGGTCGAGCCCAGCGCTCTCGCGCCGCTACATGGCCCGCGAGCAGTCCGTCGCGCTCGCGACCATCCCCCGGGGCTCGCGCCTCGCGCCCGCGTAGCTTGTCGCTCGCCCGCTAAGAGCAGGTATAAGAGCAACTCGAGCATCCTACTCTATTTTTTAAAGTCTTGAGTTAAAAAATAAACCTCATTTTGCATGTCCCTCAAATTCCACCTCCAAACCCTCATTCCGGATCCTATCACTTTTTTTCACAAGGTGTTGGGTTATTTTATTGGAGTTGAAACTAAATTTTGAGCCCTTACTTGGAAAACAAAAATAAGAGTTTTATTTTGAGGTCTATTGCTGAGATGCTCTAATAAGCTTGATTCAACGGGTGAAGTCCAACGGGGAGGAGAGAGAATAGATGAGAGAGAATGAAGCTGGCTACTCGTGAATCGCCGGCAGTTCGGCGGGCTGAAGTTGAGCAGAACCACTGGCTGCTGGGTCCCACGCAGACAAAACACTCACTTACCGCCGGCAGCGGGCGCAAGAGCGGGTGCGGCGCCGGCAGCGGGCGCAATTCATTAGACTTGCTCTAAGGAGGGTGCTGGCTCCTCCTGATTTTTTATTAAAGCTAACTAGAGTAGCCTTTTTTTTTAACTCAGACACTCATTGCTAGCTTAAAAGGAAGAGTTCCTTGTTTAGCAGCATATTGAGCATAATATGCAAAATTAGGAAGAGCATCCTCACCTTTTCATTTCATTTCATCTCAAATGGTTCATACATGAGCACAGGATATTACATGTCCTTCGAGATGGTTATAGAGTAGGGTTGGGAGTGGGACATTAAAAATGTCCAAACTTGGACGATTTGCCGGTCAGCCGGCCGTAGCCTAGAAGCCCAGAGCTGAGCGTCTTCACCCAGGCCAGCAAAGAGACGAGCATAGCATGGGGGTAGGGAGCGAAAGACCACACATTGAACTGAGGAGCAGGGACGGAGCATGGTGTCTGAACTTGCCAAAGTGCGGAGACATGGGCCTCCGAGATGTTGACGCCTATGCGACTCCAAAAACCTGCAGCCAAGGAGCAGCCGGCGATGAGGTGACCTGAGGTTTCAGTTCTCGTGCCACAAAGCTCACACACAGAGTCGACACAATTCTGGAAGCACTCTTTAGGAGGTTCTCTCTTGTCTGGATTCTGTTCTGAACCAACAGACAACCAAAGAATTTGACTGGTGAGGACGCCCTGTTCTCCCAAATGAACTTGTAGTAGGGTGGTGTTCACAGATTTGTAGATGGTGGACGAGCTCAGACGGCGTGGGCACCGGCCAATGTCCGGGGACTGCAATAGCACAATGCCGGCCATGAGCTCGGCTTGCTTGCCCAATAATGCTTGGCTTGTAGCCAGGCCAAGCCAGCATGAGACAATCATACAGCCCAAGCTCTACAATAACTGAATTCTACGAGGGCTCTTGAACTTAATATTTTATTCCCTACCCGCCCCACAGCCTCCTGCCTCCTCTCGCCACCAAACGCGACTCGCGACGCTCGTCCAGCGCGGCCGCCGCACCTCGTCCGCCTCCTCCGCGAGCTCGTCGTCCTCGTCTGCTCGCCGTCCTCTTCTCCTCCCCCCATGGCACCGCTCAACGCCGCCTGCGCCCAACCTCTCGCGCTCGCTGCGCTGCAGCTTTGCAAGGTCACTTCGAGCTCGCGCCAGGCTGCGACTGCCTCGCCGCGTGGTTGGAGCTCAACTAGGACGGCCGTCCACCGCATCGCTGGATCTCGCGCTCGGCGCCGCGGAGCAGGTACCCGAGTCACTCCACCTCGAGCAGCTACGGGCGGCAGCGCACCTCACCGCCACCTGGAGCTCGCCGTCCTCGGCTCTCTCTATCTTGCCGAATGGAACGAGAGGCGAGCGCCGTGACCGAGAGCTGGAGGGAGAGAGAGGGTTGAGAAGTACAGCGGGTCCCACGAACTGCCTTGGAGCGCGTGTTGCGCTCGGCGCCCGCAGACGCGCCAAGTGAAGAATATTTCGGATTCCTCTCTCCTCCGGTGACGTGTCCGGCTACAAGCCAATTATTGGGCTTGCTCTTAGAAATTCGGAGGCTGCAACAGTCGAGAGCCGAGGGACAAAGGCTGCTGGCAGGCCGGCGTCCAGCACGTTTTTGACAGAGGCATCCGAGCCACGCGTGTGTGGGCAATGCATCCTAAAAGGTCCAACCGCTAGCCAGCAATGGTGCCAGAAAGCTGTTGTGCACCCCTCTCCCACTTCCACCGTGGTGAGTAGGCGGTAGAGTGGCAGGAGGCCGCGTATGGAGGCCCAGTGTGTGCCGGCGTTATTGTTGTTGGGTGCTTCAAGGGGGCCGCCCAACTCCGCCTCCAACCAGCGTGCCCAGGCTGAATCTTCCATCATGTGGGCACGGTGCAGCAGTTTGATCAATAGGCATGGTCACGCACCCCGAGCCTTTTTGTTTGTACACACACACACACACCTGATGAGAGAGCCACTTGATTTCCTGAGCAAAGGCTGTATGGCAGCGAGTTTCATCACTGGTACAATTCGTTAAGCATTTTTACACGTATTTCGATGCAAATTCATATGGCTTTTTGAGCATTTTTACACGTATATCAGTTCAAGCATATTTTAGATCCTATGCATGCTGTGATCTACAATGCAGATCAAAAACTGCATGCTGTTTGTATGTAACAAGTACTGCACTATCTGCTAAATTAACATCCCAGCCACTTTACAATGTGTTTATTAACAAATTGTCTCTTGGAGAATCTGTCATCATCTCGCACATCAATGAAATGATGTAAAGACTAAGCTGTTGGCTAAGATCCCTTAAATCCATCGAACTAAAATCAGTAGGATAAAGGTTTGCTAGGCTCATCAAATTCTCCACATTAAAATCATGAAAGGAGTCTCTTGGACTGAAAGCAGATGAGCAAACAAGCAATTGGGAGCTAGTCTCATTGAAGCGGCTATCTAGCTCTCGAAGCATCCAATCAAGAACTTCATTAAAGCAATCGACCTGGTAATAATGCCTATTTGTGATTCCAGATTTTTTTTCTACGCTTCTAGGGATCAATATATGCATCCTCCATGTTCAGTTTGATAATATCATGCTTGTCACAGAAGTCATATGCCAACTCTAATATTTTTTCCCATCCATTTCTTCTCTGTTCATCAAGATGACATCTAGTGGATTTCACACATTTGATGGCATTGACAATGTCTTGGTGCTTCCGCTGCAATGCTTGAGACAAGATGTTCGTGATTGATAATGTAGTCAGCATGAGTTGCAAATACAATGCAAAATCAAAAGTTTGGAAGTAGTCTAGAAGGTTTGATGCTTTATCTCTGTGTTTCCAATCTCTTTCCTCTTTTCTCACAATTTCCAGAACTTTGATTACTGTAGGAAACATGTCAACTAAACTTTTGAGAGTTTTGTAATGAGAACTCCAACGAGTATCTCCCGTCCCAGTTTGAAGTTGCCCACAACCTAATGCTTTACTCATTTCTTCAAGATTGATATCTCTAATCAAGTCCCTTCTCTTAGCTGATCCACTCACAACAGTCAGCAAGTCAGATATCCTAGAAAAGAAATCACTAATGCCTTCATGCTTTCTCACAACAGCCACAAGGACCAATTGGAGTTGGTGAGCAAAGCAATGCACATAATAAGCTGTGGGACTTTCTCTCATGATTAGTGACTGCAATCCGTTAAATTCACCTCTCATATTGCTGGCGCCCTCGTAACCTTGTCCTCTGACTTGCTTTAAGCTTAGCTTCAGCTTAACAAATAATGCATCAATAGAAGACTTCAGTGACGCTGAAGTTGTTTCTTTCACAGGAGCAAGACCAACAAATCTCTCTTTCACAATTCCACATTTATCAACATATCTCAAAACAACAGCCATTTGTTCTTTGCAAGAAACATCTCTGGATTCATCAACTAGCAAGCAAAAAACATCATCCCCGAGTTCCTCTAGAATAGAATGTAACGCTTCCTTTGCAAAACATTCAACAATGTCCCTCTGAATCTCAGAAGCAACTAATTGACTATTAGCAGATGAATTTTTACCTGTTACCTTGCGCAACTCTGGATTTTGTTGTGCTGTATAATCACGAAATTCTCTGAAATTACCTTTGTTTAAGGATTTCTATGATTCATCATGACCCCGAAAAGGCAATCCTTGCTTCACTAGCATCCTAGCAACATCAATGGAACCATTTAGCCGAGTGAAATAAGCCATCTTTCCAGCATCACTTTGTTTTTTAAATTGAACATCGATGTGCTGCTGTGTTTTCAATAGATCTTCACATTTCTTCATTGCTTGATTGTGTAAGCTACCAACACCACCCACATGAGATTTTAGTCTTTCCTTCCTATGAAAGCCATTCCAGCCCTTAACAACAAATGCTTCATGTCCAGCATCCTGCTTATCTCTAAACAAGAAACAATGAAAACAATATGCTCTGTCTTGGGATTCACTGTATTCAAGCCAACCTCGAAACTCGTCGAACCATTCTGGAATAAATCTCCTTGGGGTGTCCCCTATATACGAGGTTGGAAAATTGCATGTGCGAGGTTGAGATGGGCCATTCTGCAAGTACCTTCTTCTCACTCTCTCTCTCTGATTAGGATGGTAATCATTGATTAATTTCCTCAATCCTGGATCATATTTAATCTCATCTTCCCAGTTGATATCATCTTGAGACGGCTCTGGCGCTTTTCTTTTATAAAATCGCTCCATCAATATACCTGCTGTATGTCAAGTTATTATAATATAATTGATACCTATCATGGTAATATTGTGCAGATATTAAATGCAATCATAGTTCAATGTACATTTGTTTGAAGTCCTAAGTACCGAACTGACATAGAGCAAGAGCAACCATCGTATAATTTTCAAATGAGATAAACTGAAACAGAAATAAAAAGGAACACTAGTTTCATTCAGTTGTTACCTTTTGCAAATAAAAAATTCTGATCAACAGTGGTAGCTTGTCAAATCGCACTCAACCAGCTACGTAATCTGATACGGCGGACACGACTATCGGCGGGCGCGAGCGCGGCGATCGGCGGACGCGGCAACTCTGGCTGATCGCGATCGGGGTTGGGGCTCGGCCGCCGCTAGACTTCCACAATCGGTGATCAGCACGGCGCCTTGAGGACGGCGAGTAGGGTTGCAAGTTAGGGAATTGGGATCGATTTTTGTTTAGTTGCCATACACGATGCGTCGATGCGTGCATTAGCGAGGCAGAAACGATTCTTCTTCCTGCTGCTTGCTTAGGCCCAAAACGATTCTTCTTCCTGCTGCTTGCAAATAGGCAGAAACGATTCAATTTTCCTAACATTAAAGCTTTGCTTCTGTTGGCCTTTTAGTGTTGGGTTGGGAGATTTGGGCCTTGGGGGGTGCATCGTTTTGGGCCTACAGGGTGCAGACATGGTGGAAAATTGCTGGGTATAAGGTAAAACCATTTTTCTTGTGGGTGCATCTGCACCCAACGTGCATAACGTAGCTTATTATAAACGGAAGTGTATGCTTCAAGTTTCAACAGATAACAGGGCAAAGAGCCTTATGCATAGTCAGATTTCTGATGACACTATGATGGGATAACTTGAATCAATAGGTGGAGGCCAAGGCCCTAGCAAGAAAAAACCCTCCTACAGGCTACAATCAAAATAACTTGTGAAAATGGATTGATTAACAAGTGTAGAAGGCAATGCAGTGATCAATTTGGTGAATTTCATGGTTTGTGCCGTCAATTTCGTGGATTCGTCGCCATTGATGGGAGCGGAGCTGGACGAGCAGGGCGAGCGGCGACGGCGGCGGCGCGGGGAGAGCTGCGCGCGAGAAATTAGCGGCGCGGTGGGACGCGCGGGCGCGGGCGTGCGCGCACAAGTGGGGCGCGCAGGGCGCTCGTGCGCGCGGGGGCAGCAGGATGGGGCGAGCTATGCGGCGTGCGGCGTGTCGGGTGTCGGGACGAGCGGGAGCAGGCGCGCAGGGTTGGCGTGCGCGCGGGGCTCTCGGCGGCGGGCGCGCGGCGAGGCGGGTCGTGGGCGCGGGGCGAGCTGTGCGGGCATGGCGCGGCGGGACGTGCGCCGCAGTGTTAAATTTATTTACTTGGCAAACAGCTTTTTTTTTTAGGGGACATTCATCCAAGCCAAAAGCGAGCCTGCCTGCAGGGCGCCAGGGGGAGCAGCGGAGCCCGCACGCGCTAGATGGGCGCCACGGCCTGCTCGCGGGCAGGGATTGGCGCCCGCGAGCTGCTCGCGAGGGGCCCCTTATCCTCTCGCTCTGGTTGCTGGCCCGGGGGGCACCATCAGCATGGTCCTGGCGCCGCGGGTACAAACAAGTAGCGGCCCGGGGAACGCAACCCAGCTCGACATATATGAAGCCCCAATTTCGGATTGATTGATTGTGGATCAATTGTTCCACACAGGTCGCGCCCAGATAGCATGCAACCAGAACGAGGCGGCCCTATCCGCTCGCGCCGCTACTGGCCGGCGAGCAGGCCGTCCCGGGCTCGCGCCCAGGAAGACTCTGCTGCTCCCGGGCTCGCGCGCGCTGGGGCAGAGCGTGAAGGAAGGCTCTGCTGGGTGTTTGCTTTTGGCGTGGATGAGGTGTTTGAGAGATGTGAGGCTGTTACCAACCCAGCTCTTTGCAAAATAAATAAATTTAAAACTACAATTGCTTATGACTTGAGTTGCCCGCGTTAGCGTGCTGGTGCAGAGCCCACCATTGGTCCCTGCTCCATCTGTTTCTCGTCAGATGCAGCATATGCAAGTTGCGCTCTAGCTGTCTTCTAGTATCAAAATAGGCCTTCGATCCAGACCCAAAGTGCTCGCCCGTAGCAAGCTGAACAACCATATGAAAGACTTATCGAGGCTCTTGTGCTCTGCACGCATGGGTTCAAAATGGAAATCGCGTCCATTTGTTTGGTCCCAAAAGGGAGGGAGGGGGTCATCCGTGGTGTCCATTAAAGGAATTTGTGTTTTGGTGGAAGGGATGCCTTTGGCTCGGCGACAATAGAGTTTGTTACTTGCCATCTTAACAACGAGCCGTGATCAACTATACAACAAACTACGCGCGGCTTGGGTTGCAACTCACATTCAAGGTTACAATAGAATCATAACTAACTACCTAGATAACTCTAGCCACATGTATCTTGTTTAACATCCATGCCACAAGGATGTTAAAGGGGTCTTGGCCTACTGGTTAAGGCATCAACATCCATGCCACAAGAGGCGCTGCCATTTTTATCAAAATAAAAGAAGATGCACCGCCACCATTTTTGTCCAAATAAATAAAAAAGGAAGAAGCACTAGCACATTTATCTTATTGGGAAGAAGGGAGCTACAGGAACTTCCGGTGGTTGGGTTACCGGCGCCCTTCACACAATCTTTTACGAACAAAAACAAAAGGAGAGCTTTGAGAAAATTGCGCCATGTTGATCGGCGCGGCGGCAACCATTTGTATGTAAAAATGTTGAGGACGTTAGAAACGATTATATACAGCAGTGGCAGTATAACTGGAGCACCAAAAGAAATATCAAAGACATTGAACAGCCTGTGTCTATATACATTAACGCCTTGTTTGGTTGTTGCAGTTTTCAAAAACCATAGTATTGAGAAACTGTGGTTTTAAAAACTAGAGCAAGGTAATACTATAGTATTTAGAAGAGAGAGTTTTTTTTTCAGTTTTGATATAAACTGTAGCCTGTTTGGCTAGTGCTGTATTTTTGTAGTATTTCTTTTGTCAAAAAATTAGCTGTTGGAATGTTTCTGGAGGTTACGCAGCACTTGAACATGCAGAGTATTGGCTCTCGACGTGATTTGGCCAGGCACAGGATGTGTCCTTCTGGCAGCTGAAAGCGTCTGGTGCAGTAGAGGGAACCACAGCACGCGCGGGCGATGGAAATAACTATAGCAGGTGCGTGCTAGCTCCACACGCAAGTCTTAATTTCTGTTTGGTTGGAATATGTGTATAATCCAAGTCAAATTGGCCCTAGCAGCTTGTTTCGGTCCATCAGGTTATTATTTACGTAATTACGTTTGTTGAGCATGTAAATAGTTAGCACCAAAATTAAATCAGTATCACACGCGCAAAACCAATGATCCAGATCGCCAAGAGCGTTAATTGGTATTCAGTTTTATTTCCTTCAATGATCCAAAACCATGCATGTCCTCAACCAACGATGTCTTTCGATTGGTAGTCAGTTTTATTTCCTTCAATGTGGGCAGCTCAGAGGCGATCAAAAACCCGAAAAAAGCATGCGTGCGGTTGCTCTAAGCGAGGAAATTAGCCGGGCGCACACGTCTTTCCTAAAGAAGAGTCCGCCCCACTTGTGACCTGCCTCTGATTCGATCAGTTGAGGGGGGAAGGATCACGGGCTGTGAATGAAAGAACCTATAGGATTAGATCAATTACTGCAGTGAAGGAGATTTTACAGAAGGGAGCTCCGGAGGCATTCTTCAACATCTCCATCACAGGCAATGGGGATGACCGGGTGGACTTTTTCATTCGGTCGGACAATTTATACATCATTGCTTTCACGAACAAACAAAAGAAGGTGTTCGCGTTCAAGCCACAGGATGGGCAGTACGAGATGTCAGGCGCCTATATTCTCAAGCTGGGCGGAGGGTACGGGGACTTGTTCAAGAAGAAAACCGACAAGAAAACCGCTGGCTTCCTTGGACTACTGAACGTCAAGGTCCAGAAGGGTGAGGCGTTGAAGCACCTCAAGATACTTGCAGACTACCAGGGCGGAGATGATGAGGAAGTGCTTAAGGTTCCTCTTGCCTTCTTCGCCCTTGTAATTTGCGAGGGAGCTCGCTTCCCTCAGATTCGGAATGCCGTCTCTACTCGCTGGGACAAAGTTGTGGTTTAGACAGGCGTAGTGATGGCCAAACGGGCGGCCCGGCTCGGCACGGCACGGATCCGAAAAGGCACGGCCGAATCTATTTCGGGCCGGCACGGCACGCAATTCATTTCAGGCCGTGCCGTGCCAGCACGCGTGCCTACCCCTCGGCCTGTGGCCCGGCACGAAATGGCCTTTTCGTGCCTAATCGTGCCGTGCTGGCCCGCAAGCACGGCGGCTCATTTTACTATTTCGGCCCAATAGTGTTGAAAACCTTGAAAATCAGAACAAAAATATGACAAAGTGGAGACTTGAACCCCCAACCTACAGCTTAGGAAGCAAGAGACTTACCACTAGACTACTTCATGCTAGTTGTTCTATGTGAAACATAAATTATATTTAATATCGTGCCGTGCCGTGCCGCCAGTCGGGCCGCACCCTCGGCCCATGGCACGGCCCGACCCTCGTGCCGTGCCAACCCGGGCCCGAAATTCATCGGGCCGGGTCAAAATTTACGTGCTTCATGCCCGCCCGTTTGGCCCGGCCCATTTGGCCATCACTAGACAGGCGCCGCAGACCAAAGCCCACAAGGTGGGCTACGCAAGGCTTCCGTCCGCCCAGGGCGGAAGCGACAGGCGCCCGATCAGGGTGAGGGAGCTGGCGGAGCGCGCCCGTCCAGCTGTCGGCGAGAACGGGTCGTCGTGGCGTGACATGCATCGTCTGATCGATGATCTCATGCAGGCAAGGTCCTCGGATACATGGATGACGCAAAAGAACGACAACAAAATCTTGGTACCTTAAATTATGAGATTATTATAGAATTAGTTCACCGCAAAAAAAAGAATTAGTTGCATCCATAAAGCGTTACAAATTTGTACGTGAAAATATAAACATTGTGTACTTCCACAGTGTATTGGTAGGGCCCTTAGCATTTTGCAATTCGTATATCACATTGTGATGAGTGATATACGAGCAACCCCCGCGATGTCGCCGCAGGGGGACTTGCCATCATGAGCCGCAACCAGGTTATTTGTGTCATGAATCAGGAGTAGCATGCACCTGCTGATTTGTAGCAGAATCATCTTTTTTTTTTCTAGAGAACTAGCGGAATGTGATATCCTGACCCAGACTTAATAAAATTAATAAAATACTCATATCAACAAGTTGCAACTTTAACTTTTTCAGAATCTCATCTTCAAAGACCTTTAAGGTTAAGCGTGCTTGGTCTAGAGCAATTTCGAGATAGGTGACCTACCGCGAAATTCTTCCCAGGTGCGCACGAGTGAGAACAAATTACACAGAAAATACTTGTGTTGATGTGTGAGGGAAATCTTTAAGTCCTAAAGAGCCGCTAGGTACGGGTCTGGCCCAGAGGACACATGAAAAGAAAGCTCCTACTCGATAACCCAATAAAAGTCTCGGGGTGGAGATTTCAACCCAAACTCAAACCTATCGGGAGGAATTCACCTATCGAGTACCCATACCCACCAAGCTGTGAGGGAAGTCTTGAAGTCCTAAAGAGCTACTAGATGTAAATGGGTCCGGCCCAGAGGACTCACGAAAAGAAAGATCCCGTTGGATAACCCTATAAAAGTCTCGAATGGAGATTTCAACCCAAACTCAAACCCATTTTAGGGAGAATTCACCTATCGAGTACCCATACCCACCAAACATTTCAATTTTACAATACCATAACAGAAGTAAAAATACACGTAAAATGACATATAATTAAACAAATACAAAAAAACACAAAGGCATATTCAGCAGTTTTGCAGAACCACCATACATCACTTGACATTAATGAATTACCACCAGTACATACTTAGTAGTTAAAACTCAAATCATCAAGTTGGCAAAGTCATGGCTCATTTGAGCACACATGCAAATGCAACAAAAGTCATAATATGATAATATGAATGGGGTTTGGGTTTTGCCAAACTCGTCTCCTAATAGGAAAAAAACTTGTCAAGTCACAGGTAACCTAGGCATAGTAGTAGAAGCCATTTGCACTAAAGTCGGGGCGTGACTTCTTCTTCTTCCGCGGCTTGGAGCTTTTGGCTGGCTTCGAGGTTGTCGTTGCCTCCTCTGTCACCAAGGAAAACTCACGATAGCAACGAGAACGCGAGTTTGAGCGCTTACAGTACAAGTGGTAGTCGCAGACGGAGTTGTCGCTGCTCACCGGCCGATCACAGTGCCAGCTTTTGCCAATGTACTTTCTGCACTTAGTGCTTGGTGGTTTCCTCTCATTGTCCTCCTCATTGTTTACCTGTGCATTCTTCTCAGGATGTACATTCATCAGGTCTTTCTTTTCATTCACAGCTGCCTTCTGGCGTGCCTTTTTCTGGTCCTTCTCGACCTCACCGAATCCCTAGTGATTTGAACATATTAAATCCAACAAGCAAAAAGAAAAGATGCACCATACAACATACTATCTACGGAAACAAGGGCTCGACCTCACCGAATCCCTAGTGATTTGAACTATAGCCGGACCACCAAAAAAATTACTACGAATCGAGGCTAGCTAACGCTGATGCGTCCTCGAAAATGCGAAACTTGACGGTCGACGCAACCTACTGCCCACCTATTCATACTTGCTGGCCAACGCTAGCGACATGCACAAACCGAACCGGCGAGAAGTGAGAATCCGACAATAACCCCACGGAAGTAGCGAGCTAGCAGAGCACGAACATTGCAGAGCGACCTAGAGTAATAGAACAACAAGAAGGATGGGAGTTGTGGTGATGGCACTGACCTGGGGATCGGAGGGGGAGAGCTCGTCGATGAGTTCCCACGGGGAGCGATTGAGCTCACAGGGCTCACATGCGGTAGAGGCGGGTCTCGCGACACCGCCCACGACACAGAACTCAGGCATCGAGAAGGGATCCACGGAGAACGCCGCTGTCGGCGGCGGCTTTAGGAGCTCGAACAGAGCTGGCGTGTCACGGGTTGGGGCCGCAGCGTCCCGTGGGAATGAGACATGGACGAAGTACTTGTCAACGAGGTCGTCCACCTCCTAATCATTGGAAACATGTTAAAAGATGCACCATACAACACACCATCTACGAAAACTAGGGCTCGACCCCACCGAATCCCTAGTGATTTGAACCATAGCCGCACCACCAAAAAAATTAGGGCAAATTGTCTACAGACACTGAATAATGGTTGCTTTGTGTGTAGGACACTAAACCAAAAAACTTTGTCTGTGGGACACTGGCCGCAATTCATTTGCAGTGTCCTACACACAATGTTTTTTGATCCAGTGTCCTACGCACAAAATTGGCGTTGTACAATGTCCTGTACACAAATTATCCAAAAAAAATTACTATGAATCGAGGCTAGCTGACGCTGATGCGTCCTCGAAAATGCGAAACTCGCCGGTCGACGCAACCTACTACCTACCTATTCAGACCCGCTGGCCAACGCTAGCGACATGCACAAACCGAACCCGCGAGCAGTGAGAATCCGACAATAACCCCACGGAAGCAGCGAGCTAGTAGAGCACGAACATCGCAGAGCAACCTAGAGTAATAGAACAACCAGAAGGATGGGAGTTGTGGTGATGGTGCTGACCTGGGGATCGGAGGGGGAGAGCTCGTCGATGAGTTCCCACAGGGAGCGATTGAGCTCGCAAGGCTCACATGCGGTAGAGGCGGGTCTCGCGACACCGCCCACAACACAGAACTCAGGCGTCGAGAAGGGATCCACAGAGAACGCCGCTGTCGGCACGGCTTCAGGAGCTCGAACGGAGCTAGCGTGTCAAGGGTTGGGGCCGCCGCGTCAAGGGACGGGGCTGGCACTCGATCAGACTTGGCGGAGTTGAGAAGGCTAGCGGCTCTCCTCCGGATCCGCGTGGCGTCTTGCGAGGCGAGATCGGCGGCGAGGCGAGATCTGGTGGGGCTCGCCGACTTTAGGGTTTGGGATGGGGCGGAGGCGAGGTAGATGAGAGCATGAGAGAACGAATGGAGAGGGAAGCGTTTTTTATGTTGGACAATTCCTTATTAGCTAGAGAGAAAAAAACAGAGTTCCGCACTGCAAATTTTGAAATATACTGTTATATTTGATTTTTTTTTTCCTATTCACCACTACCATCCATTACATGATTTAACGGTGTTAAATGGAATGAGAAAAGATAAAATTGCCCCTAGTTGTGAGTGTTGTTAGACTTTCCTTATGTATACATGCATAATTTTTGCGAGACAATTCCATTCTTTCAACACAAGATTTCTAATACATTTGTAAACCTGGCATTTTATATACGGTAATCTCAAAAGAGCTCCAATCGGACGAAGGAAATTCCTTCACGTGTCCATATAAACCTAGCCGCACCCACGCGCCTCCGCACCCCCGCCCCCTTATCATGTTTCAATTTCCAATATTAGGTTCCTTTCTTTCTTGTGATCACGTATGGAGGAAATTTTTTCTGATTGCTCTCGTACGCCGCCGGACGGAACGCGGCAATGGAATCCGTCGCCGATGCAAGGAGTGCGGTTGCCTGCAAGAAGCAAGATGGTGGTGCCATGGATGCGGTACTGCGCGACGGCGGTGCGTCCGTGCTAGACAACCATTCTGCCCTGAGTGTCGGGGATGCGGTCGTGCTCGCCTGTGAGGTACCAACCGACCCCGGCAGGTCGACGTCGATGGAGGCCCTGAAGACGGCGTGCGAGTTCTCCAAGACTGGCCATGATCGATGCAAGGTTCAGCCTCTATTCATATGCTTGGTTTCGCATCGTTTTCCATGGATTCGATCTAGATATTTTGGCGTGCTGTGTTGGGACTTGGGGATTGATGTGATCCTGCCGCCTGTCTATCTTTTTGTGGTGGATCTTCTGATGTGATCCCCTCTGTTAAAAGTCTGCTATATGTGTCAGCTTCTCTGCACCGATCAATCCACCAGAGAGTTTGCAAGATCCAATTACCTTGGTTTAGGCAAGGGTGGATCTTTTTGTCTTATAGTCTAAGACTAATTCCAATGTTTTTTTACAGATTTATTGTACTTTACAAAATTATTAGACTAGGTTAACATGAACACATGTCTGATGGGAGGCTAGGATGCGTACCATATTTGTTTTCATCCAGTGTACTAATTGCTTTGCACTTTCTAATGACTGAACAAAGGCATTTGTGGCATAGTTAGTGTTACAAGGATATCTGGCATTATGAAAGGATATAAATATATCATGTTAATTATGAAGAGGTCACTCAGTCTAAGCACCACTACAGTTTAACATTTTAGTTGTTGCTATTTTTTTTAATGTGAAACCTGAAGTCTTGAAATTTGGTACTGCAGTCTTAAGTTACACTGATTTCATGTTGTTGTTCCCGAGCAAGTCGTAAACAAGTCCCAGTTTTGAATGCTTTGGTCTCTGTTTAATGTTTATCCTATTGACAAATTATTGTTGGTCACCCACCTTAATCCAGATTTAAATAATTGATTGTTTGTTTGTCATTAGTGGTTTGATTTACTGCCCTCTTCCATGACTGGTGCTCGTTGAGGTCGTGAGGTTCATGAGAGAGAACGGGTTGAAAGGGTCTGACGGTGGATGGATGGCTCGGAACAAGTTTGGTGCTTCAGTAAGCCACCCCAAAAAGCAGGCCAGGGATGTATGCTGCTCATCACATTCTAGCTAACCTTATTTTATAATTTTTAATAGGTACTCTTTAGGTTTATCTAAGTATGTTGGATGTTATATTTGATTTTCTGCAGCTAAGTTTAAGGGTATCGGTCCTGGTATTGATAATTTGAAGGTTGCTTTGGTTCCAGGACTTTGGCAAATTGGTATACTGTCATAAGGGAAGGAGTGCTATTTCAGAGCATATGAAGGATTTCCCTGACAAGAGCAAGTAAGTATGCATTCAAGCTATTAGGGGGAATGTGGAAACTCATGAACACTTGCAAGGGGAAGACTGAAACAAAATATCTTGTATGCTGACAGCAACCCCCCCCCCCCCCCCACCCCACCCCCCAACCTCGAGTTGTAGGTGGCCTTTTGCAATTTTCCCTTCTTATAAAGTATAGTGGTAAAAATCCTACTTTCATATGTTTCTTATAAAGTAGCCATTAATTTTCTTTACTATTTCAATATTTATTTTGCTAGTTGTGCAACACTTGTCCTCATGAATTTGGAATAAGCGCTTCCTTTTCTAATTGTTGTGCGTGTGCATAAGTTTTCACCGGTTTAAATAGCACAGCAGCGTGGATGTCACAATTTTAGCAGAATGGTCGTGGTATAGGAATCTTCATGGTGTACAGAAAATTGGTAATTAACATGTTTTTTTCATACTTGTCCTGAACTGAGTAATAAATAAATACCGGCCATGATCATATATTTTTCAGTTCATTTTCTATAGCAATGAGCATAGATCTTCATCTGTATTTTTGTCACTACATCTTGGTCTGCTCTGAACCAGTGGTGTGTGGATAAAATCTTGTTCTTTCAATGAGTGCGATAGCACACCTACTTGAACTGTTTATTTATCTACTTAATCTGAAATTCCTGAATCTGAAATAAGTGTTATAGCATGGCTGAATTGATGTTGCAGTAGTGTAAAAAGTAAAACCTTGATTGATTTTGCATGGCTGTACCTGTTACAATGTCGTACAAAAAGTGTATTTTAACGACATGTGCCTGTTACTAAGCCTTTGAGACCCAAATATAAGTTTCTTTTGATTCCTGCTATTCTATAACATATTATCCCGGATATTAGTCACTCACCACCAATAGATGTTGATGCTGAAATGCAGTCTTTGTTTACATTGCTAACAGATGTGGACTAATACAGCCAGAGGTAACTAACAAGATCACCATGGCGCACTAGCTAGCTGTTGTAGTGCCACATTACTCTCCTTCACACTTGACTCCATCTCCTTCATATCTGCATCCATTTTTTGCAGCATGTCCTTCACACCTGACAGCTGAAGTTCAAGAGCTTTCACTTTCTCTACGGCACTGGCACTTGAGCCTCAACTCCTTGTACCATTGGCGCTATGAAAGATCTCTTGACTGAGGTTTGGAGAAGGGCAAGGAGTGCGTTGATGCGTTTCAGTAAGAATGCAACATTCATTCCTAGAAGCTCAAAAGATTACAAAGTCTTCTTCCAAATTAGCAAGTCCTCATGAGAAGAAGCTTCGGTCTTGTATGCCCTGATACCCTCGGCGATGCTGCCCACAACAAGGGTGAGATTCAGGGTGTTCCTTTACAAGCATCTGCTCAGCCCTTTTGTGATCACTCCCACAACAAGGGTGCTTGAGTAGATGCTTGTGAAGGAACGCCCAGAATCTCACCTTTGTTGTGGGAGTGATCATAAAAGATGATCAACATCGCCGATGGTATCAAGGCAAGCAAGACCCAAGCTTCTTCTTGTGAGGACTTGATAATTTGAAAGAAGACCCTGTAAGCTTTTGAGCTCCTAGGAATGGATCTTGCATTTTTACTGAAACGCGTCAACGCTCTCCTTAACCTTCTCAAACTCAGTCAAGATATCTTTCACAACTGTAGAAGGAGTTGAGGTTTGAGAGTTCCCGTGCCGTGGAGAAAGCGAAAGCTCTTGAGCTTTAGCTATCAGGTATAAAGGATATGCTACATAACATGGATGTGATTATGAAGGAGATGGAGTCAAGTGTGAAGAAGAGCATTGCACCATGGTGATATTGCCAGATACCTATGGTTGCATTGCTAAGCCTGTTCGTTTCGCTGCAGCTGCGGCTGCAGCTGCAGAAAAATAACTGCGAACACTGTAGCAGCTGCAGAAACACTGTAACTGCTGCAGAAGAAATAACTGCGAACATTGTAGCTGCTGCAAAGGAGCCGCTGCAAAGCAGCGAGACGAACACGCTGGCTATGTAAACAAATAAGGATGGAGTAGTAGGGTGAGCAAGGTCACTGCAGATGAAAGTTCCACTGCATTCTAAGGCCACATTTTGTTCCACTATACTATCCTGCCTTTGATTTCCTGCTATTCTATTACATTGTAGCATTTCCAAAAGGATGATAGTTTCGTCCGCTTGTGGTTTGATCGATAGAGACCTCCATATTCTTTCTGAATGCAGCTATTGCTACAATCATATTCATTTGCTTGATGAAATATATTTATCTTATCTCAAAAACAGTAATATATGCTTATATTGAATCAATATTGTGCTTCCTGTGTATCGTCTTGAGTTTTTGCCTTCGGCAAAACATAAGAGACTTTGTCCCAGTTATTGTTTCCATCAACTGTTACAGAGAAGCCTAATATATGTTGTATAGTGCCATCCTATTTTAGTATTACATTATTCTCAAGTTTCAAATGTGGTGTTTCACTAGATATCAATGGATCTGGTCGCTATATATGTGTCCATCATGGATAATTGCTTACTGTAAATTGCCCACATGATATTATGGCATGATTCTTACTGCTTGACAGGCAACGCATGTGACTTACTTTATTTAGACCGGGAGAATCTACCGAGAGTGGAATGTTGCTTGTGAGTTTTGGACCTATAGCTATCATGCTCACATGTTATGAAGTTTTCAATTATCCTTCAGGCGTCAATTCAAAATGATGTAGCGCTGCGGCATGCTGCACTATATCTGAAAATCAGCTTGTCCATCTTGTTTTACCTACTTTTATTTTACATTGCATATTTGCCATACATTACTTATTTGATTTAAGTGAAGATTGCATAGAGGTAGGCAATACTATTATTTGTTTCTATATTGCCTTGTTTAAGTAAAACAGGTCACTAACGGCCCGCGCGTGTGGGACGGCTGCAGGCGCGGCGTGAGGAGCGAGGAGGCGGAGACCGTGCCGGCGGAGGCGATCGTGCCGGCGGTGTCCGGCTTCATGGAGGGCGGAGGGATGCGGGAGAAGATGGAGATCAGGGTGGGCATCCATCGCTGCCGCCCACCGCAAAATGAAACCTCCGTCCGCCCACCCCCCTCTCCCCCGGTTCTGGTGCCCACGCCCACCCTGCAGTTGACGCCGCGTAGTCGCCGTGGCTGCCATCGCTTGGAGGACTGCCGCCGCGCCGACATTGAGGGCTCCGAAGGAGCATCGCGCCTCGTCGTCGCATCCACCAGAGGAGTTGCGCGCCGCCGTGGAGGGGTTCCGCGGCCTTCACTCGCCGGTGTTAACTGCGGAGACGGTGTCGGCACCGGCGCTGTTTTTTTTTTCTTTTAATTTCTCTTGGGACACCGACGCCGTTTTTTTTTTATTTTTATTTCTCTTGGGACATTTGTATTAATTCTATGGAACATTTGATCTTCTTTGATGGAACATTCAATTCCTCGTTGTGGAACATTCAATTGTCACGGTAGAACATTCAACTTTATATGATGGAACAATCGATTCCTCGCTGTAGAACATTCGACATTATGTGGTGGAACATTTGATTCCTTGATGTGGAACATTCAATTTGTCACGGTGGAACATTTGTGTCTGTGTTGGATTTTTGGAGCTCGGAGTGCCTTCAAAGGTGGGAGGAAGAATGACTGCTGAAGGAAGAAGACTACCTGTATCCAACTGGGCTGGATTTTATTTTTCTTTCACGGGCCTCCGCATGTGGTTTAGACAGGCAGACCGAAGCCCATGTGGTTTAGACAGGCGTAGTGATGGCCAAACGGGCGGCCCGGCTCGGCACGGCACGGAACCGAAAAGGCACGGCCGAATCTATTTCGGGCCGGCACGGCACGCAATTCATTTCGGGCCGTGCCGTGCCAGCACGCGTGCCTACCCCTCGGCCCGTGGCCCGGCACGAAATGGCCTTTTCGTGCCTAATCGTGCCGTGCCGGCCCGCAAGCACGGCGGCCCATTTTACTATTTCAGCCCAATAGTGTTGAAAACCATGAAAATCAGAACAAAAATATGACAAAGTGGAGACTTGAACCACCAACCTATAGCTTAGGAAGCAAGAGACTTACCACTAGACTACTTCATGCTAGTTGTTCTATATGAAACATAAATTATATTTAATATTGTGCCGTGCCGTGCCGCCCGTCGGGCCGCACCCTCGGCCCATGGCACGGCCCGACCCTCGTGTCGTGCCAACCCGGGCCCGAAATTCATCGGGCCGTTCCGTGCTCGGGCCGGGTCAAAATTTGCGTGCTTCGTGCCCGCCTGTTTGGCCCGGCCCATTTAGCCATCACTAGACAGGCGTCGCAGACCAAAGCCCACAAGGTGGGCTACGCAAGGCTTCCGTCCGCCCAGGGCGGAAGCGACAGGCGCCCGATCAGGGTGAGGGAGCTGGCGGAGCGCGCCCGTCCAGCTGTCGGCGAGAACGGGTTGTCGTGGCGTGACATGCATCGTCTGATCGATGATCTCATGCAGGCAAGGTCCTCGGATACATGGATGACGCAAAAGAACGACAACAAAATCTTGGTACCTTAAATTATGAGATTATTATAGAATTAGTTCACCGCAAAAAAAAGAATTAGTTGCATCCATAAAGCGTTACAAATTTGTACGTGAAAATATAAACATTGTGTACTTCCACAGTGTATTGGTAGGGCCCTTAGCATTTTGCAATTCGTATATCACATTGTGATGAGTGATATACGAGCAACCCCCGCGATGTCGCCGCAGGGGGACTTGCCATCATGAGCCGCAACCAGGTTATTTGTGTCATGAATCAGGAGTAGCATGCACCTGCTGATTTGTAGCAGAATCATCTTTTTTTTTTCTAGAGAACTAGCGGAATGTGATATCCTGACCCAGACTTAATAAAATTAATAAAATACTCATATCAACAAGTTGCAACTTTAACTTTTTCGGAATCTCATCTTCAAAGACTTTTAAGGTTAAGCGTGCTTGGTCTAGAGCAATTTCGAGATAGGTGACCTACCGCGAAATTCTTCCCAGGTACGCACGAGTGAGAACAAAGTACACAGAAAAGACTTGTGTTGATGTGTGAGGGAAATCTTTAAGTCCTAAAGAGCCGCTAGGTACAGGTCTGGCCCAGAGGACCCACGAAAAGAAAGCTCCTACTCGATAACCCAATAAAAGTCTCGGAGTGGAGATTTCAACCCAAACTCAAACCTATCGGGAGGAATTCACCTATCGAGTACCCATACCCACCAAGCTGTGAGGGAAGTCTTAAAGTCCTAAAGAGCTACTAGATGTAAGTGGGTCCGGCCCAGAGGACCCACGAAAAGAAAAATCTCGTTGGATAACCCTATAAAAGTCTCGAATGGAGATTTCAACCCAAACTCAAACCCATTTTAGAGAGAATTCACCTATCGAGTACCCATACCCACCAAGCATTTCAATTTTACAATACCATAACAGAAGTAAAAATACACGTAAAATGACATATAATTAAACAAATACAAAAAAAACACAAAGGCGTATTTAGCAGTTTTGCAGAACCACCATACATCACTTGACATTAATGAATTACCACCAGTACATATTTAGTAGTTAAAACTCAAATCATCAAGTTGGCAAAGTCATGGCTCATTTGAGCACACATGCAAATGCAACAAAAGTCATAATATGATAATATGAATGGGGTTTGGGTTTTGCCAAACTCGTCTCCTAATAGGAAAAAAACTTGTCAAGTCACAGGTAACCTAGGCATAGTAGTAGAAGCCATTTGCACTGAAGTCGGGGCGTGACTTCTTCTTCTTCCGCGGCTTGGAGCTTTTGGCTGGCTTCGAGGTTGTCGTTGCCTCCTCTGTCACCAAGGAAAACTCACGATAGCAACGAGAACGCGAGTTTGAGCGCTTACAGTACAAGTGGTAGTCGCAGACGGAGTTGTCGCTGCTCACCGGCCGATCACAGTGCCAGCTTTTGCCAATGTACTTTCTGCACTTAGTGCTTGGTGGTTTCCTCTCATTGTCCTCCTCATTGTTTACCTGTGCATTCTTCTCAGGATGTACATTCATCAGGTCTTTCTTTTCATTCACAGCTGCTTCTTGGGTGCCTTTTTCTGGTCCTTCTCGTTCATAGCTACCTTCTTGGACGCCTTCTTCGAATTAGCGCTCATGTGCAGTTCCTCCTTCACGGATGCGCTCGTCTCGTTGACTGTGAGCCAGCTTGTCCGGCATGAGACATGGACGAAGTACATGTCCACGAGGTCATCCGCCTCCTAATCATTGGAAACATATTAAATCCAACAAGCAAAAAGAAAAGATGCACCATACAACATACTATCTACGGAAACAAGGGCTCGACCTCACCGAATCCCTAGTGATTTGAACCATAGCCGGACCACCAAAAAAATTACTACGAATCGAGGCTAGCTAACGCTGATGCGTCCTCGAAAATGCGAAACTTGTACGGTCGACGCAACCTACTGCCCACCTATTCAGACTTGCTGGCCAACGCTAGCGACATGCACAAACCGAACCAGCGAGAAGTGAGAATCTAACAATAACCCCACGGAAGCAGCGAGCTAGCAGAGCACGAACATTGCAGAGCGAACTAGCGTAATAGAACAACAAGAAGGATGGGAGTTGTGGTGATGGCACTGACCTGGGAATCGGAGGGGGAGAGCTCGTCGATGAGTTCCCACGGGGAGCGATTGAGCTCACAGGGCTCACATGCCGTAGAGGCGGGTCTCGCGACACCGCCCACGACACAGAACTCAGGCGTCGAGAAGGGATCCACGGAGAACGCCGCTGTCGGCGGCGGCTTCAGGAGCTCAAACGGAGCTGGCGTGTCACGGGTTGGGGCCGCCGCGTCCCGTGGGAATGAGACATGGACAAAGTACTTGTCAACGAGGTCGTCCACCTCCTAATCATTGGAAACATGTTAAAAGATGCACCATACAACACACCATCTACCAAAACTAGGGCTCGACCCCACCGAATCCCTAGTGATTTGAACCATAGCCGCACCACCAAAATAATTACTACGAATCAAGGCTAGCTGACGCAGATGCGTACTCGAAAATGCAAAACTCGCCGGTTGACGCAACCTACTACCCACCTATTCATACCTGCTGGCCAACGCTAGCGACATGCACAAACCGAACCCGCGAGCAGTGAGAATCCGACAATAACCCCCACAGAAGCAGCGAGCTAGCAGAGCACGAACATCGCAGAGCAACCTAGAGTAATAGAACAACGAGAAGGATGGGAGTTGTGGTGATGGCGCTGACCTGGGGATCGGAGGGGGAGAGCTCGTCGATGAGTTCCCACGGGGAGCGATTGAGCTCGCAAGGCTCACATGCGGTAGAGGCGGGTCTCGCGACACCGTCCACGACACAGAACTCGGGCGTCGCGAAGGGATCCACAGAGAACGCCGCTGTCGGCGGCGTCTTCAGGAGCTCGAACGGAGCTGGCGTGTCAAGGGTTGGGGCCACCGCGTCAAGGGACGGGGCTGGCGCTGGAGCAGACTTGGCGGAGTTGAGAAGGCTAGCGGCGCTCCTCCGGATCCGCATGGCGTATCGCGAGGCGAGATCGGCGGTGAGGCGAGATCTGGCGGGGCTCGCCGACTCTAGGGTTTGGGATGGGGCGGAGGCGAGGTAGATGAGAGCATGAGAGAAGGAATGGAGAGGGAAGGTTTTTTATGTTGGAAAATTCCTTATTAGCTAGAGAGAGAAAAAAAAACAAGGTTCCGCACTGCAAATTTTGAATTTTGCTGTTATATTTGATTTTTTTTTTCATATTCACCACTACCATCCATTACATGATTTAACGGTGTTAAATGAAATGAGAAAAGAAAAAATTGCCTCCAGTTGTGAGTTTTGTTAGACTTTCCTTATGTATACATTCATAATTTTTGCGAGACAATTCCATTCTTTCAACATAAGATTTCCAATATATTTATAAACTTGGCATTTTATATACTTTCATCTCAAAAAAGCTCTAATCGGACGAAGGAAATTCCTTCACATGTCCATATAAACCTACCCGCACCCACGCGCCTCCGCACCCCCGCCCCCTTATCACGTTTCAATTTCCTTCACGTGTTCCTTTCTTTCTTGTGATCACGTATGGAGGAAATTTTCTGATTGCTCTCGTACGCCGCCGGACGGAACGCGGCAATGGAATCCGTCGCCGATGCAAGGAGTGTGGTTGCCTGCAAGAAGCAAGATGGTGGTGCCATGGATGGTGGTGCGTTCGTGCTAGACAACCATTCTGCCCTGAGTGTCGGGGATGCGGTCGTGCTCGCCTGTGGCTGTGAGGTACCAACCGACCGGTGGTGGATCTTCTGATGTGATCCCCTCTGTTTATTTTGATCCCAGTTGTGTCCATTGGTTGGATTAGGATTTGGCACTGCGTGTGGTGGTAAGGGACAAGGATCAACATGCGTATCAGACCACTGAAAGGAGCACCTTACTGCGATGATGTGCTGCATCACATGTGAATTGAATCGGGATGGTATGTGAGAGAACCATGGAGCTTGTACTAGGAATTTCTTTTTGCCAATTCTGCTTGTTACTCGATTGATCACGTTTTTCTTCACCTGAGTTAACTCGATTTCTTGATTTATATGGCAGGATCTGGCAAACTCTCTGGTGGATTGATCGGTGCAGAGAAGCTGACACATATAGCTGATGTTAGCAGTTGAGATGCATGTAGCATGTTAATTTTACAGTTATTCACAAACCATGGTAGTTGGATACCCGCCCTTGCCTGTCATGTTTCCCTGTTCCACCTTCTGCATGGCAATTGTTTTATAGCCTGAGACTAATTCCAATGTTGTTTACAGATTTATCATACTTTACAAAAATTATTAGACTAGGTTAACGTGAAGACATGAGTTGATGGGAGGCTAGGATGCATGAGGCATTTGCGGCGTAGTTAGTTTACAAGGATATTTGGCATTATGAAAGGATATCAATACATCATGTCGGTTATGAAGAGGTCACTCTGTAAGCACCACTGCAGTTTAACATTCAGTTGTTGCTATTGTTTCTGTATTTCACTTTTTAATGTGAAACCTGAAGTCTTGAAATTTGGTACTATATTAATTGCATTCTTAAGTTATTTTGAAGGGAAATACGGTAGGGAAAGCCCCTACTGTGGTAGATATATGTATTAATTGCTTTCTTAAGTTGCACTAATCTGATGTTGTTGTTCCCTGGCAAGTGGTAAACAAGTCCCAGTTTTGATGTGGTTATTGGTCTCTGTATCCTATTGACAAATTATTATTCTTCACAACTTAATCCAGCTCTAAATAATTGATTGCTTGTTGGTCATTAGTATTTTGATTTACTGCCCTCTTCCATGACAGGTACTCGTTGATGTTGTGAGGTTCACGTGGAGGAACGGGTTAAAAGGGTCTGACTGTGGATGGACGGCTCGGAACAACAAGAAGTTTGGTGCTTCAGTAAGCCACCCCAAAAGGCAGACCAGGGATGTGCTGCTCATCACATTCTAGCTAAACTTCTTTAATATGTTTCAAACTTTTGGTTTAGCTAAGTATGCGGGATGTAATTATCTGCAGCTACAAGTTTAAGCATCTCGGCTCTGGTATTGATACTTTGAAGCTTGCTTTGGCTCCAGAACTTTGGCAAATTGGTATACTGTCATAAGGAAAGGAGTGCTATTCAGAGCATATGAAGGATTTCCCTGACGAGAGCAAGTAATTAAATGTGCATTCAAGATAATGGTTCTTGGATTTGTAGTTTATACTAGATAACTCTGTGGGTTTCAAACGTTATTTGGTATACAGTTATATTGATAAACATGAAAAATGCAGAAAATTGACTGACGGGTGACGGCAGAGCACCCTGAGTACCGGAAACATTATACCTTTCTATCTTATCAAGAGGTACGAGCTTTCCTGCTGTTAATCACAAATGGTATTCAGACCTTTGTCTATTTTGCATTTTTCAGTTATCTTAAGTTGGTCGGTAAGAAAAATACTCATAATAGTTAATGTTAGGTTGACTCCGTTATTTGTTTTATATCAGGCATGATGTGATTTTAAGCTCTGTAAGCCTTGCACATTTGATCCCGGCTTTTCTAAGACTCAACGCTGGTGAACTAGAACTTGGGAAAGTGTCTTGTTCACTTAGTGACCTTAAGTATGAGCTCTTCCTCCTCGCCAAAAAAAAAAAATGTATGAGCTCTGCCTATCACTTCCTGGCTTCCTACTTTTGAGGCTGCATGTGAAATTTTCAGCATTTTTGGGCAATATTCGTTTTGTTAGGAGATTTACAAGTCCAGTATCATTGATCTTTGATTTACATGTTTTATTAGAAACTGAGCGAAATAAAACTGGCGCTGTATCGTTCAGCTTCTTGCATGATTATCCCATTACAAGCATCCATGTTCGTAGTTCATGTGTCAATAGACTCAATACAAGGTTCCGGACATGTTGATTAGGAAGAAATTAGGTAGATAACTACTCGAGTTGTCCTAGTACTTGTTCCATTCTTTTTCAGAGGCTTGCTATGTTGTTCAAGTTCAATTATTCTTGATTTGTTCCTGTTTGCATCCAGGTTTCAATACTGTAGCTTGCTGCACTAGTAGCAAGTACCCACGAGAGCTTTCTCATCCAAGTTCTGGTGAGTATGTAAATAATTTTAAAAAATAGAAACAAGGAGAAAATATGTTTTCTTATAAAGTGACCATTTATTTTCTTTAGTATTTCAATACATTTTTTTATATCTGTGTAAAAACTGTCATCATGAATTTGGATAAGCTCTTCCTTTTGTAACTGTTGTGCTTGTGCATAGCTTTTCACCATTCAAATAGCACTGCAGCATGGATTTGATAATTTTAGCAGAATGGTCGTGGTACAGGAATCTTCATGGTGTATAGAAATTTGGAAATTAACATGTTATGCACACTCATCCTGAACTGGGTAATAAATAAACAGGCAGGCCATGATCATATATTTTTTTAGTTCATTTTCTATAGCAATGAGCATAGATCTTCGTCAGTATTATTTTCGCTACATCTTGGTCTGCTCTGAATCAGTGGTGTGTGGATAAAATCTTTTTCTTTCAATAAGTGTGATAGCACACCTAGTTGAACTGTTTATTTATCTACTTAATCTGAATTTCCTGAATCTGAAATAATAAGTATGATAGCAGGGTTGAATTGATGTTGCAGTAGTGTAAAAACCTTAATTGGTGTTGCATGGTTGTACCTGTTACAATCTCGTACAAAAAGTGCATTTTAATGACCTGTACCTGTTACAATATTAAGCCTTTGAAACCAAAGTATAAATTTATTTTGATGTCCTGCTATTCTATAACATATTATCCTGTATATTAGTCACTAGATATTGATGCTGAAATGCAGTGGAACTTTCATCAGAGCTCTGGCCTTGCTCACCCTACTACTCCATCGGTCTTTGTTTACATTTGCTCACAGATGGACCCAAAATACATCCAGAGTTAACTGACAAGATCACCATGGCGCACTAGCCAGCTTTTGTAGTGCCGCATTACCCTTCTTCACACTAGCTAGATTCCATCTCCTCATATCTTCATCCATTTTCTGCAGCACGTCCTTCACACGTGACAGCTGAAGCTCAAGAGCAAGCTTTCTCCGCGGCACCGGCACTCTCAAGCCTCAACTCCTTGTATTGTTGGCACTATGAAAGATCTCTTGATTGAGTTTGGAGGAGGATAAGTAGATCGTTGACGCGTTTTAATAAGAACGCAACATCCATTCTAAGTGCTCAAAAGATTCCAGGGTCTTCTTTCAAATTATCAAGTTCTCACGAGGAAGAAACTTCGGTCTTGCACGCTGAGACACCCTCGAAAATGTTGATCATCTCCATGATCACTCACACAAGGGTGGGATTCAACTGCTTGAGCAGATGCTTGTGAAGGAACACTCAGAATTTCACCCTTATCATGGGAGTGATCATAGAAGACAATCAACATCGCCGAGGGTATTAGGGCGTGCAAGACCGAAACTTTTTATCGTGAGGTCTTGATAATTCGGAAGAAGACCCTGTAATCTTTTGAGCTCTTGGAAATAGATGTTGTCTTCTTACTAAGACGCGTTTGCGCTCTCCTTGGCCTCCTCCAGTCTTAGTCAAGAAATCTTTCAAGAGTGCCAACTATACAAGGAGTTGAGGCTTGAGAGTTCCCGTGCCGCGGAGAAAGTGAAAGCTCTCTTGAGCTTCACCTATCAGGTATAAAGAATGTGTTCCAAAAAATCGTTGCAAATATGAAGGACATGGAGTAAAGTGTGAAGAAGAGTAATGCGACACTGCAATAGCTGGCTACTACGCCATGGTGATCTTGCCAGATACCTCCAGTTGCACTTTGGCTCCATCTGTCATCAATGTAAACAAAGAAGAATGGTGCAGTAGGGTGAGCAAGGTCACTGCAGTAGATGAAAGTTCCACTGCATTTCAGCATCAATATCTATTGGTGGTGAGTCCAGCCTCCTAAGGAGTGAGGAGTGGCCACATTTTCTTCCACTATATTATCCTGCTATTCTATAACATTTTTTTCCTAGCTACATCTTGTAGCATTTCCGAAAGGATTATAATTTGGTCTTCTTGTGGTTTGGTTGATAGCGACCTCCATATTCTTTCTGAATGCAGCTATTGCTACAGCCATATTCAGTTGCTTGATGAAGTATATTTATCTTTATCTCAAAAACAGTCATATATGCTTATACTGAAGCAATACTCTGCTTTCTGTGTATCGTCTTGAGGTTTTGCCAACATAAGAGAGTTTGTCCCAATTATTGTTTCCATTAACTGTTAAAGAGAAGCCTAATACGTTGTATGGTGCCGTTCTATTTTAAATGTATGGTTTCGCTAGATAGCAATGGATCTGATTGCTATATATGTGTGTCTATCGTGGAGATTTACTTACCATAAATTGCCCACATGATATGGTCTTTTGATGGCATGGTTCTTACTGCTTGACAGGCAACGCATGGGACTTTATTTATACCGGGAGAACTCTACTGAGAGTGGAACGGTGCTGGTGCATTTTGGACCTATAGCTATCATGTTCACATGTTTTGAACTTTTTAATTATACTCCAGGCTTCCGTTCAAAATGATGTAGCTTGGCGGCATGCTGCACTATATCTGAAAACCAGGTAAGTATTGTACTATGGTCAGCTTCTCCATCTTGTTTTACATATTTTTTTTCTCTTGTGACACGCACATGTATTTTACATTGCCTATTTGCTTCTATCCATCTCAGCTATGAATAATTCACATGATTGCCTTGTTTAAGTAAAACAGGTTGTCGATTTGGGTTGATTTTGCATTATGATGTTACATTTTTTTTCTCAATTAATTTGATTTCCTGATAGGTAATATGCTATGAGCTTTCAAATTATTCAAGTAGATTGAAGAGTGCCAGGATGTCTACATATGTAGATTTGTTGGAACAAGGTGGCGCTATGACAAACCTGCTGCCATTTTTGCAATTTAGGTGTGCTTCTGACGGAGATAATGTGTGTTAGTTCATGGCCCACTTTATATAAAGTGACATGTACTGTAGCTGAATGGTTGAAAATGACATGAACCTTTTTGTTTCCTGTATACAGTTTGGGTAAACTTGTTGGCATATTAGATAATTCTTTGCAACCATATGACTTTACAGTCTTCTCTGATACATGGCTTTTGCTTTTTCAATTAAAAGTTTGATTCTGTCATGCTTTGCGGTTAGCATAACAATAGTTAAACAGTTCAAAATGTTTTAAGCATTGGCTGGTTGGAACAAAGTCTCCAATATACTTTTGCAAGGCAGAGTCGACCACATGTACATTGGTCAACGTATGTTTTTTTAGATAAAGAAAGTACAACTGTCCTTTATCTTAAAATTCTCGCTTACATAATGCAGATCAAATGTTGGAAAAAATGTATAGATTTACTTTATAGAATCAATCTTTTTCTTTTTGCGAGTTGAATATCCTGCAAAGAAAATTCACAAGAGTTACACGCTTGTGTCGCTGAATCTCTTGTACCTACCTCTCCCTTCCCTTTTCTTCCTTGGCTCAAGCTGGAAATTATATGTGCATACGCTCGTGTTCCCTGGGTTCTATAGGATGTTGCAATCCAGGGTTAAGGAGCTGGCTACCAAAGCATTTGGAACAAGCAATCCCAAGATATGATTTCTGATGGTGCTCAACTTAAACGCGCCTTAATTACCTTTTTTGAAACTTCAGTCAGGTCATTTCTTTCGAGTTTTCTTTTTATCATTGTGGGTGTAATAAAATTGTGGAATGATAGTTACTTATAAAAATAGATCATCCTATATATATTTATTAGTAATGTTTAATTGGTAGTTTGAAGTACATGGCCGCGTTGTGGAGGGTGCCCGGGTGCCAACGAACGCCTAGGACTATCGGCGGCGAGATCCAGTGGACGAAAGACTGGGGATCTCGAGAGCGTGCTTGCGGGTAATGGGTGGGAGAAAAGGAAGAGTAAAACCATAGACTATGTATTTGAATAAATATATTAGAACTATTTTGGGCTCAATATGTCATGTCGGGTATGCGGATATGTGAGCACGGACAAAGTTTTTCTTTCCCGTTTAGGAATGCCCGTTGGGTGTTCGCAGGCGCATATACTCTTGCCCGAATCTGCCCACATGTCATGTCGGGTATGCGGATATGCGGGCACGGGCAAAGCTTTTATTTGCCTCTTTAGAAATGCCCGCCCATTGGGTGTCCGTGGGCACATACTTCTGCCTGAATACACGCTGAATGGGCATTATATTTTGCTCGAGGTCACGCAGGCAAAGTGTTTGTTGCCATCTCTTGGTGCATGGAGTTGGATGTACAGTGAGGCTCATTCGGGAAACCTAATTGCATTGGTAACAAAGTGGTCAGGCGGAACCATTGACCGACGGCATGAAGGGCCAAGAGCATCTCCAGCAATGCCCCTGCCCTATCTCATATTTAAAGGCTTTGGAGCAAAAATCCAACTCCAACAGCGCCCTTATATTTGCTTAGGTGCTCAAATCACCCAACCCACCATTCTATTTACATGTCACTGCTTTAGGAATGTAAAACACAGCTAGCGTGGGATCATCTGTTTTTACCCCTCCCACGCACTCCCCCTCCAGCATGTTGCTTCTCGCGTGCTCCCGCCGTCGTCGTGGCTCGCTGCCGATGCCATGCCCGGCCCTGCACGTGCTCGCGGCGATGTGCCGCCTCCCGCTCCTACGCTATCGTTGTGCCCGCGTTACCCTGCAGCTTGCCGCCGTGCCTCCTCTTGTGCTCGAGATGCTCTAAGGTGGTTCGCAAGGCTGAGAAATGTTGTGGCATATAGCAGCATATGGCTCCTCAAGATAAATTGCTATTATGCGATCTATTGTCTAATTATTCGAACCTACGTACTGAAACATTTGCAGTCCGTTTGAAGCTCGAACCCTCGTCAAATTGTATCCATGGGGTGTTAGTTCTCCTTGACAACCAACACCATCTTGACTACTCCTTTTGTTCTTAAATTGTTGTCGTTGTTGGCTTTTTGAATTACATTTGACTAATCATCTTATTTACTTTTAAAAAAAATATCATATATATTCTTTTATGGTTTGTTTATTAGTAAAAAAAGTTGAAGCATAACTTATAAGTTTGCATTAAGTATATATATTCCGTTACAGTGTAACTGGCGAAATTAGTCTGTTGTGAAATATACTAGTAACGACCACCCCAACGACCTCAGAATCTGGCACGCCACAAGAGATTCCGCCGATCCCATCCATCCCCTGGGACGATTCCCTCATCTCATCTCATCAAATCCCGGGGAGGGGCCGATCAAAAAAAAAAATCCCGGGGAGGGGCCACCCGCAGCCGAACGAACCGCGCGTGACCCGCGGGTCGTACGGCGCAGCCAACCAGCGCTCGCACACGTCCCCCGGTCTCTCATCTCGCTTGCCGCGGTCACCGTCGGGTCCCGCCGGTTCGGCGAAAAGCGTGGGAGAGTGCTCGCACTCTGGCAATAAGAAATTGCGAACGCGACGAATCGACGCGCGCGGGGGGTATGGATGGGGGGCGGACGCTTCCAGAACTCTCGGCCCGCGCCTTCGCGAACGTTCGGCGCCACGTCACCCCGCTCGCCCCGATTAAACTACGCCCACTGGTAACGAACGCCTCGCGGCCAGCCCTTCCCTTCCAGAACCGTCTGGAACGTTCGGCGCCGACGCGGGGGGTACGTGGGGAGCCCGCGCCGGCGCGTATAAGTTGGCGTGGCGGCCGGCGCGGGGGCTGGTCCCGGCGAGCTCCAGGCCTCCGTCAAGTACAAGTACGACCTCCACGCGGGGAAAGGGACTGACTGAACCCGACCCGACTCGAAAGGGGACTGTACTTTCTTTCCGCATTTGTTCCTTCATTCATTCCCTGTTCATCCACCTGTTTACTACTGACCATTATTTCTCCTATTTGTCTTGCCCTCCATTTTGAACCAACCTTTGCTTTGATACAGTCCTTGATTGAATTCTCCTGGTCCTTGACGTTCAGTAAAGCCATTTCAGATTGAGCAGCTACTAGCTCGATTGCGGCGATTTTTTTAAGCAAGGATCGCCACTTTTCTGATTCGCTTGGATTTCATTCCCCTTCCTCTTCTGCGTTAAGTGCGGCTGCTCGATCGCGATTGTTGGTTCGTCCGTCATGGATCCCTTCTACGGCATTGTGAAGGAGGAGGAGTTCGATTTCGACTTCGACTTCGCCGGCGAGTCGGCGGAGGCGGCGGCGCCGCCGTCGTCGTCGTGGGCCGCCACCGGCGGGCCGGAGCTGCCGCGGCCGATGGAGGGGCTCGGCGAGGCCGGGCCGCCGCCGTTCCTGACCAAGACCTACGACGTGGTCGACGACCCCAACACCGACACCGTCGTGTCGTGGGGGTTCGCCGGCCACAGCTTCGTCGTCTGGGACGCCAACGCCTTCGCCAACGTCATCCTCCCGCGCTACTTCAAGCACAGCAACTTCTCCAGCTTCGTCCGCCAGCTCAACACCTATGTAAGTTCACGAGAAAATTCACTCGTCTCAATGTTCTTTGCTGCTTCGAGATTCTTGCTTGCTTGCGCCGCCAATGGCGATTGGCGAACGAGCGATCATGCTGAATTGGTTCGTTCGTTCACTGTTCCAGGGGTTCAGGAAGGTTGATCCGGACCGGTGGGAGTTCGCGAACGAGGGGTTCCTGCGGGGCAAGAGGGACCTCCTCAAGACGATCAAGCGGCGGCGGCCGCCGACGAGCCCGTCGTCGTCGTCGCCGGCGCAGCAGGGGCAACCGCAGGCGCAGGCCCTGGAGGTGGGCCAGTTCGGGCGCGAGGGCGAGGTGCACCGGCTGCAGCGCGACAAGGGCATCCTCCTCGCGGAGGTGGTGAAGCTGCGGCACGAGCAGCAGGCGACGCGCGCGCAGATGCAGGCCATGGAGGAGCGCATCACGGCGGCGGAGCAGAAGCAGCAGCAGATGACCGTGTTCCTGGCGCGCGCCATGAAGAACCCGGGATTCCTCAAGATGCTCGTCGACAGGCAGGGTGGCCGGAAGGTGCTCGAGGACGAGCTCTCCAAGAAGCGCCGCCGCCCACCCATCGAGTACTTCCCCGAGACGGCGGCGAGACCAGAGCCGCCGGCCACTCGTCATCGTCGGCGTACTACGTTCCTGGACTCCCGGTCGGCGTGTCGGAAGAGGACGAGAGGCGGCGGCAGGAGAGCGCCGGCGGCGAGGACACGGAGAGCTTCTGGGTGGATCTGCTCAACCTCGGCCTGGAGGAGAAGCACCGGGAAGGAGGAGGCGCCGGCGACGGCGGGGAGGAGGGGAGCGGCGCTGACGTGGACGACGACGTGGACGTCCTGGTGCAGAGCATCTACCACCTGAACCCGAACCCGGGCAGCCCCAGGTGAACGAACGTTCTGGAACCTTCCAGACCCCCATGGCGGGAAGGAAGGACGCAGGCAGGAGTAGGGTATTGCAACTAGGCGTTATTCTGTTCAAACTTTTTTGTCGTGGCCTCGCAAGTTGCAAAAGGGCTTGCAAGTTGCGGATGGAAGGGAACGTTCCGGAAGCTCGTGCGGTCGCGAAGCTTCTAGAAAGCGGCAAGTAGATTCTGACTAGATTCGGATGAAGCAGCTGCGCTTTCCAAATGGGGGCGGTGATGCCATGCAGTAGTGTAACTAGCCTTTCCCTTTCAGTCCAGTGCATGCATATCTTTTCTGAAGAATGTTTTTCTGTCTGAACCTTGTCTGCATATCTAATGTATGCTAGTATACCACCAAATGCTGACAAATTTTCTGCCCACAAAGGATGATGTCTCATCCGGTTTCAATTAAAAAAAGATCGGAATGAAGCTGAAAAGCGTGCAAAGTGTGTTGAACTTTTCTATTTCAGCTTGATTCTTTCCCCAGGCATGGCAATATGGCTTATGCACCTAGAAATCTGATAAGAAAAAACTATGCTCATGAGTTAAATTGCCATGTCCTTCCCAGAAATAAAAAATACAAGCGCACACACAATAGCATATCTATAAAGAAAGGTTCACAAGAACAAACATTCTAACGACGCCATTTCATCGACAGCAAGACTTGGGAATTATCAGACTTGATGAAGGCTTCTTATTCTAATTTGCTTAGGAAAGAAAAAACGACAAGTTCAGTCAACCAACTTAAGGTGAAAGAAACCCATGCTCTGAGAAGGCCAGCACTATGCTCTTGATATCGGTCTTTCGAAGAAACGATCTTGATGTCATTAGACGACTTTCCGGTCAGTGAAAGAAACCCCATCGTTAATTACTTGTTCTAGAATTAGAATCAACGTCATCAACCGCAAAACTTGAACTGAATGCAATAGGGCCGGAAAAGATGCACGCCGTCACAATCATCACACGGTTCTTCATCGTGCAATTGAATTGTCATCAACCGCTCAGCACGATCCATGACAAACCTTATGTATTTCATCAATGGGACACAACAAAGCCCTTTGTCCCTGAAAACGTTTCTTCCCACAAAATATCGGTGCTCTCATCATTGTCTGCAGCCGTTCCTTCAGCAAACATCCTGGGACCCTCGCAAAAAAAGGAAAAACATGTTAGGATATCAAAAAACAAAAAACATTACTCCCTCCGTTTTTAATTATATGATGTCATTAACTTTTTTGATGAATTTTGACCAACAATATACATAGAAATAATTAGTTACTTAACGTAAAATGTATATTGTTAAATCTATTATAAAAGCACTTTAAGATTAACTTATACATTTAGCTATTTGCACAAATATATATGAATAAGACGAATGGTCAAAGTAACGAAAAAAGTCAAAAACGGAGGGAGTATGTCATACATAGAAAGTGCGCAACAAGTTTTCGAGTTAAATGGGCATATGCTGCGGCAAATGGAAGGGGAAAGAAAACTTTGGGTTACAGTGAGAAAGTATTTCTTCAGAGAAAGCACATAGCTTTGAGAAGATAGACAGTCCGCTACTCAACGCGGCATTCGGCAAAGATGTTGGATACCTCAAAAAAAAAGATGTTGGACAGGTATAAATTCATCTTCCGGAAAGCAGGATCGAGGAGGTCGTTCATCCAAATATACCGCCCGGTCATGCATGGAAGTACAATGCAAACCTACAATTCATCATGCTCGTACCGGCCATCCACTTGCTCAGTATGAACGGCGGCTGCCCGTCACTTCCCAACAAAGGCGAAGCCGAAAGCAATGTGTAATGTACCACGTTGCGAAACCGTGAGGCGGCTTTGACCCATCGACGTACACGTATCACTATCACAAGATACTCGCACAAGCTCAGAGACATGGACATGGACGCGAGCTCGATCGTATGACGCGTGTATAGTGACAGAACTCGAGCAACCTGGTCCAGCCGCGTGCGGCCGGATCGAGCCGATGCATCATCTCTACAGCTGTCCATCAGGTGTTAAGTAGATTTGGCATGTCTAGCTGCAAAGTTGCTCTTGGGCCACCTGAAAGCCGCAGGTGGGTCAAGAAGCGCTGTCCAAACCAAGGTTGTCTTCCTCATTGCACGGCAAAGGAGCTCAGAGCACGAAGAACTGACTCTTAATTCTGGGTACTTGCCTTCCCGCGCTCGACGAGGTCAGTGAGGCGTAGTAGCAGAAAGCAATGTATACGTTGCGAAGCCGTGAGGCGTACACGTAATAAGATACTCGCACAAGCTCAGAGACATGGACTCGGAGGACGTGAGCTCGATCGTACGACGCGTGTATAGCGTCAGACAGAACTCGAACACCTGTTCCCAGCCGCGTGCGTTGCGTCGAGATCTGCAGAAAGGACCGCCGGCCGGAGCCGATGCATCATCGCTGCAGCTAGCCTCAGGCGTGTCCGGCTCGCTGAATCTCATCTCATATTCTCATGTTCTGAATGCAGAGATGCCATTGTTGCCCGAGTCTTCCTCTGTGACCAACTGACCACGAACTCTTCTGGCCTTCCTTTTTTTTTTTTTTTTTTTTTGAGACAAGCTCTTCTGGCCTTCTGGGTGCTTTACTTCCCGCGCTCGACGAAGTCGGTGGACCGCGGCCCGGCCAAGTACCGTCGGAACCGTCTCCGAATAAGGCCCAACCCAACAAATAATCCGTCTTCGACTCACATTCACGTAAACCAGGAACACGCCTTCTCTCCGGGCAACTCGCCCAAACGGCGCCACGTCAGTACAAAGCAACCAATCGCGGCCACATGACCACGCAGGGCTAGCCCGTCCCGTCCCACGCGATTCCGCGATTCGTAGCGTCCTTTATTGCAAAACCACGCATCGCCTCTGCTGCCATCTCGCCTCCCGTGACTCCGTCCCGTCCCGGCTTCCTCTTCCGCTTCTCTCCCGGGACCCGCCGTGCCTAGCTGAGCCAGAGCTCGCCGCCTCTTCCTCCCCCTCGACAGAGAGGCCCGGGTGCTGATCCCGCGCGGGGAACCGCTGATACCGTCGCGAGAGCGGTCATGGCGACGCGTCGGCCTGCGGCGGCGCTGCTGGTAATAGTAGCCCTGGCGGCTGTCCTTGCGGCGGCGCGGATGGCCGATGCGCTGTCGGTCACGGTGACCGACACCGAGTGCATCCACGAGTTCGTGCCCTACGAGGGCGACACCGTGTCCGGGAACTTCGTCGTCGTCGACCACGACATCTTCTGGAGCTCCGACCACCCCGGCATCGACCTCGAGGTACCGCCCCGATCCCCTCCGTCCCCCTCGCGCTCTTCCTCAGCGCGGTTAATCTGGACTAGAGGATCGTGATTTCGACGGGTTTATGGGTTGTTTTGGTAGCGATCTGGCGGGATGATAATTGGGGATCGAGTGGGCGAGTGACTCGGGACCCCCTCACGTGATCTGCGCGTTGTTTGTCCTGGGTAAAAATTTAACCGGTTTGGCGATCCATAGTAACCTTGATGAACAACTCTCTAGGCTTTGATTTAGTTTAAATTCGACGAATTAAGAGTGACGAAAGTTTGTTGAGTCCGTTCAGCAATAATTTTGGTGCGAAGTTCGGACGTTTTAGAAAGTTCCAGTGAATTTTCATGCCTGGTAGGTGCTTATTGTATGGATATTTCAGGCTCGATGCACTGATACTGCGATGCTTTACTGCTCATTTTCACAACAGTTACCCCTTTTAGGTGTTTGAGGCATTAGTTTTGGGGGGAAGAAACTTCCCGTTAAACCGGGTATCAATTTTACACATTCCATTCAAAAAGTTCGAGCGAAAGGTCCATCCACAGTTCCATTATCTGTTGTCATTGGCACATTGCGGTCTGTGGTGCTGTGTGGTTGCGCAGACAGTGTGTTGTTGCATTCGCACTTGTTTCTGTGTAGTTGTGTTCCCCTTTTATAATTCGTTTAGTTGTACCTTCCCAATAACGCAAGGTATTTCTTTGCTTGGTTCACATCTAAAGCATCGCTTGAATTTCTTCATTTAGAAGCAACGTTTGTACCTTTTTAAAACTGCTACTAGTATATGTTTCACTTTGGTATACTTATTCTGTCCTCAATATAGACTTGTTTGTGTTTATCTTTGAGTAAAGGTTTCTCTTGGATCTTTTTATCTATCTGGGATTGGGCTTGTTTTTGTTTTAAGTTTTAGATGTGTCCTATTCATAGTCACTGGGTTCAGGATCGAGGCCGCGTTCCACAATCCTGGAACATCGTCCCAATTCACTGGTCGAAATCAAAGAAGTTTGGTCGCTTCCGAGGATGTTACCTCGTTGCCATATGGAACGATAACATGGCTGTGAGAAAAGAGGAGAGAGATGGACAGGGGCAAGAGCAGGACAGGAGCAGCCGATTCTGCTAGCCATCGATGCAGTTTTGGTCGGCCAGCGATGAATCTGTGGCTGTCAGCGTTCATGGTGTGGAAGCATAGAAACTAATCAAGGAAGAAGTTTAGTCTTGCGGCAGCTGCTTTGGTGCTGATGGACACACGGGAGGGCATTAGGGCAATTTATTAGGTGGGCTGGATGGGCCATAGCATAGTAGCCAATCACATATGTCCTCCTCTTCTATGGCAAGAGCACAAAAGCCTGTGCCATATTCCTTCTCTTTGTTTTTTTCCCATAATTTGCACAACAGCTAGTCATCGACCCAGATTAGTAGGGATCACGTCCCACATCTCAAACTAGCATCCCCAAAAATAGTACCCCCTATTGATCCACATTTTTTTTTTACTATGGTCCTTTTATTTTAAATGTTCTACATATACAAGTATTTTTGTGAGGTGCTTTCATGTCCTAGCCGTGAAAAATTCTTAATATGTGAAGCCACTAAATTCTCTTTTACTGAACTGGGAAGGCTTGTGTGTATATGTTTCCATGGAAAATTCCCTTTATTTGGTAAAATATTGGAGGCAGGTGTAAGGATGAAAGCTAGATAAAGCAGTCGCTCCTTTAGTTAACTTAAATGAAAATATATACCATGTTGCTGTCTTTAATCTCAATGTTTGCTTAAATGTGAAATCAAAATGTTCTAGTTCAAGTGATGTTTTCATGTCTCAGTTGACATTATAGTGATTCCACTGGATGATTTACCTCATGTTATTGAAAAATTGTGTTTTTATTGTTTTGAATGAGCCTATACTATAGTTGCCCTGTTGTGTATTGAGTGATGTTCTTATGGTTCACCCACATGAAAGCCTTGGCCTCACCGTCTCACCCAGCCTATAGTCTGCCATTTGTTGCCTGTTATTCCCAATAAGGACCTGAGCGTGTTGGTCAGGTCCTTCAGAGATGAGCATCATTTGTGGTGTCTAGCTGGTGCTCAGAGTTTAACCTCCTTGAGCATCGGTCAAGTTGAGGGGCCAGGTTAGAGTTTTTTGGTCTTGTTGGTCACGCTTTTGTATAGTTTCATAAAAGAGATACAAATATGTTGTAATGTCAGCCCCTCACAGTTCGGAGTGAGGTGGTCCAGTCTGTAAGGGACCGGTTTTCTCTCTTAATACAAAGATACACAGCTCTCCTGCGTATTCGAGGAAAAAAAAATCCCAATAAGGAAAAAAAAAATGCTACTAGTAGTTACTTGGAAATGCCTGTGTTGATCTTAGTATACATAATATTGATTTCAGTAAATTTTTGTTCAATTTATTTGGCACTGCAGTGCTCAAATGTGCTCCTCTTGCTGTAATGTGTGGTTACCTGAATATTACTGAAGTATTTATTTGTGTCATGCTGTTGGCTCATGAGCTACTGTTTTGATTATGCTATATTAATCTCTTGCTCCTACAACTGCAGGTAACTTCTCCAGGTGGCAACACCGTACATACATTGAAGGGGAAATCTGGTGACAAATTTGAGTTTAAAGCTCCAAGAGGTGGAATGTACAAGTTTTGCTTCCATAATCCGTATGGAGCTCCTGAAACTGTTTCATTCTACATTCATGTTGGTCACATACCCAATGAGCATAATCTGGCAAAAGATGGTTAGTGTACTGGCTATGTATCTTACTTTCAGCTTATTCTCTCAAAATAATAAATTAGTTTACAGGTACAAATGTTTGAGCAACAACCAATGTTATTATTATGTGACATTGTGACCTTAGGTTTTTGATTCAGAGAAACATTCTTTCCACTCCGACTTCAGTATTTTTAGTGCATCAATGACACAGTATCCATGTTTTGTGTGATACAGAGCACTTGGACCCTATCAACGTGAAAATCGCGGAGCTGAAGGAAGCACTAGAATCCGTAACCGCTGAGCAAAAATACCTAAAAGCACGGGAGGCTCGTCACCGACACAGTAAGCCTAATGAACTTTCTTTTGCAAGTCGCTAGCAAACATCTTAGCTATAACATATGCATTTTTTTTGTTGATGTGAAATTTTCACCTTGAAGCATTTTGCTGTTATCTGTGGCATATTTGCACGCTCATCCAGTACCAGGCTATGAACAGTTCATGTCTGTTACAGAACTTGCACCCAGAAAATTTAGAGCATGACTAATGTTTGTGACCAGATCTGGTGCTTTTCTCCATCTGTGCTGCATCAGTAAAAGTTTGAATCTAGTTTTATCACACCATTGTAGTCAGTGATTCGGTAATCTTCCGTCAGGGTGGAAGCCTTGCTTAGGGACATCTAACCTTGCTCTGTTTAGCCTGTCTATTCCAGTTCCTTTCATGTTAAAGAAAAATATGCCTAATATGCCAACTCTGAGATCTTGAGAAATTTTGGGTAATGAACTCAGCAGTGGATAATCCCAATCAGTCTTTTGTTATTTGAATCACTTGTTTGACTAACTTTTATGATGACTGGGAGCTAATTTCTTAAATTGACTGAATTCAGCAAATGAGAGCACCAGAAAGCGTGTCATGTTCTACACAATGGCAGAGTACCTTGCTTTCATGGCTGCTAGCGCATTGCAAGTCGTCTACATCCGCCGCTTATTCAGCAAAAACGTGGCATACAACAGAGTGTAGGGTTCTCTATTTCAAGGCATCGGTGGAAGCAGCACATGGTTGGAACTGGAAATATTTTGTGTCAATTTAACAAATTGTAGCTCTGCATCCTCTTTTTTCCCCTTAGTTTATATAAGCAACACTTTTAATTTATCATCCTGTACTTTTAGCAACTCTTGTGAGATGTGAAGTGCCTCTGTTGCTGAACATAGATGCATGATTAATCTTCAGAAGGACAGTCACGAAAGCATGAGTACTTCTATATCTAATATGATGATAGTTGTTCGGGAACAATGATTCTATGTAAATCTATGATAACTGAAATGGGGGCCTATGCCATTTGCACAACGGTACAGAAGCAGAACAATGTCATCGACAGGAGCGAGAATGCTGCATTTTAAATATAATCCATCTATCTTAAGTGTCCCTTTTCGGAATGAAATTATGCACATTTTCAACAAGGCAAGTGTTTTGCTGCAAAATTTGTTGTAGCTACACTTCTGCAAATCCGGTCGAAGTTAAGAACGTGGTGAGGTGAAGCGCTATAGCAAATCACACAGCAGAGTATTGTTCACTTTAATTGTACTGCAAAAGCAGGGATATTTAATATTATACATTAAAGTACATGAACAATTTTCTTTGGTGTACATCGAAGTATTTTGACGTTGGAATTCAAATGGACACATAAAAACATCATTCCTTACGCCGCGGTAGGCATTTGAGCCCCGATGGGCAACTGCAGACCTTTGTTTGATAGTATTTCTTCCACTTAATCACACCCTTGGCCACTGTGGGCTAACTACCTGCACAGTAAACCGATATCAGAAATTACATCTCCCACGTAGCGTGTGCATACTGACAATGCTGCTACAAACCTCTAATGTGCTGAAAACTAATTGCATCCGACTAGCAACTACTGATGGTTCCTCCGAAATTCCTGTTACAGCCATCTGTTCCAGCTGCAAGGTTTTAACGGGTAACCTGCAGCATTAGTTGAAGCATTATGTTGGAGATTCTAGGATAATGAAGGAAAATAGTGCTGGAAGAGACTACTCTAACCATGCCATTCCTTTGACATAGTAAGCGTTTGCGATTAGAGCGCAAAATCCTTTCCACTGATGCAAGACGTCAGCTGACACTGGTGGGGTAGGAGACCACCTGATAACTGTTGGTTGTGGTGTGCACAATATTGTGATGAATACTATACTGAGCCACAGAATGCATTCACGAACCTACGTAAAGATATGAAAGTGTCACTGAGAAAAAGGACAAAACTATAAAAGATCTAATGGAGGACATTTACATCATAAACATGCTCTCTAGTGGACTACGTGATACCTTATGTCAAGCTTCATATCTTGGCAATGAGAACTAGCAGACTTCATCTACTAACTTGTAAAGTTAAGAAAAATAAAGACATAGTGTGAACAATTCAAAGGAAAACTTTACTAAATAAAATTATCAAATAAAAACTGTTGGCTGGAGCATACAGGATGCAGGTTAAGTGTAACATCATAGACGATGATAATTTATCAATGATAAATAGTAGCAGTAAAGTTACTCGTTGTATGTTCAGGTGTTACAGAACGTATGCTGACCTCAAAGGAATGGATTTTGAACTTCAATCTGGTTCCTCTTCCATAGGACCCTTCAATCTCAACACCTGAATCTCTGATATTCATAAGTTCCTTTCTAAGGCCCTCCTCTGTACAACCTAGAGCATATGCATTCACTCCAGCACTGACAAACTCCTGGTACAACGACAGCCAGAATTAGCAAGTATACAGGCCACTTCAACAAGTACAGTAAAGATATTCAACAAGAAACAATACTTTTAGGTTATCTCCACCTCCCCGATCTATGACATTCTTATACCGCTTGAATAAACTGATCGCTATGTTACGTGATGAGCGGAAGTCGTCATCTGAAGAAGCATTAACATGGACACGATGCTGCACACATTGAAATGCTTTAGACGAGAAAATAGTGATTTATACCATCAAATTGAAGAACTTGAGGACAAGGAATACCAGCCAGTGCCTTGTAGTTCTTTCATTCAAGCTTTTACACAGATGATGGCTCACTCTTGTAAAGCTAACTTTATGACTGTGAACAATGTGTTGCTTCTGTGCATGTTGACCTTCCACTGAATTGTAAACTGCAAAGCATCCTGATTTACTATGTGACACAGAGGCACTCCTTTGCGACGGTTTCAGGTACCCGCAAGAACCAGGCCACACAAAAGAAAGAGTTCCATTCAGTATCGGCATGGCTGAGTGCTCATCAGACAGTAGGCTGTTTGCACATTTCTCCGCGAGCAGGAGAGGACTTTAGAAGTGCCAGGCAGTTCAACCAACAACAGAATATGCTTAAATCAGTCCCTGAATCAGTGTGAAAGGCAAATAACACCACAGATTGAGATTTTGCATTCTCATATATATGCTGATATATCAAACTAGACCAAGGGGAGAGACGTCCCCTGGCATTCTATTAAGAAGGAGGTGCCAGGGCTCAAACCCGGTGTGGTATATATGCTGATATATCAAAAGCAGTCTGCTAGTCGCCCAATCTAAAGCATATGAGGTAGGTTCAATATTTTTTTTAAAAAAAAAAGTCCAAATGGATACTAATTTTCACATATCTTATCATTATTATTTTTTTTGAAGAAAAAATATGTCAGTGGAATGTATAGCTGCTGAACAAACAATAACGGATGGCTTCTTCAGTCAAGATACTTGAAAAATAAGAGAATCAGGAAAGCACCATATCACTCCGCAAGAATAAGGTATGGTCAAATATGTTGCAGCAAATTCCACAGACCAAGTTTCCAAAAAAATTATCATGCCCGCTTATGTTTTTGAAACAGACTTCACAGATATTTTGATACAAGAAAATAGATGCCGCAAGCAATCTACCAAAACAGAGACATTAGACATAGCAAAGAGGATCATTCATTCATCCCACTAAGCATATTTCATGTCAATATTTGATTACTGATTTAAACCTGGAAATCTGCGCATATGTAGCATGCAGCAGCAAAATTCCCCATTCTCAGGAACCCGGCAAGATAAAACTGAAGATTCTAGCTTACGAACCTAACCCAAACAAGCAAAGACACGCCTTCACTCCGCCTACCAGTAACAGATACTCCTCAAATCATCACATAACTTAACTGAAACGATCCAAACAGGAGCATCAAATCGGGAAAGGAGCAGCCTTTACCTCGCGCGGGGCACAGCGGCCGGAAGCTAGCGGAATCCACAAGAAGACGAGAGAAGGGAAGATGAATACGTGGAAATATAAGATACACAGAGGGGTTAAGTGGCTAAAAATTGGAGAGAGGAATGTAACATTCGAAGGCCACGATAAAAAACGACTGGCGTGGCGAGCGCGGCGATGAGCGCGAGGAGGCAAGCCCTCGGCCCGTTGCTCTCACTGAATCTCTTGTGTCCGGCCCATGTATACGCAGTTTCTGTTCAATTTAATTTTTCAACAAAAAGGTGACACCTGCTCTAGGAAATTCATTGTACTATATAGGCAATGGATACGGTCCAAAGTGAGATCTTACATCTACAATGCATACGGTCCAAATTAGCTTTTGGTTATTGTTAGGCAGTTTTTTCCTACACTTTTCTCTAGTGGACTTCTGAACTTTCAGATGCATCATTCCTAACCAGATGCAAAGACCCTGTGGTTGTTGACTCTGATAGTTTTCCAGTTCCAAGTTTTGCTTGGTTTGCCCCAAATAGATACCACGTACTCCCTCCATTCTTTTTTTTTTCAGACAACCAATTTGTACTAGTTACAAGTGTCCGAACGTCATTAATTCAAGGAAGTACAGAGTATGATGCTTAAAAACTGAACATGTTCGACGCACATTTTTAGATGTATTACTGTTAGAGTATGTCGCTAAAAAGGAACAGATCGGTGCATAATATTTGCAGGATCATATGTTCGCTAATTAAAATGGTTAAAATAGACATGTTGTCATCTAGTACAACATTTCCAGTTCCTTTAGGTCAAGTCTGAAGTCACATAGGTTAAAATGGAACATCAAGAGATTAGTTTCGGTCAAGTCTGAAGTTTTTCATACTCTGAGAGAGTATTACAGAGAACACATGCATTCAGAGTGTAAGTGTAACCATCAAAAACATAAATATTAAGATGAAACTTGGAGCAGATATGGTCATATAGTAGCATATCAAATAGGATGAAGATATAATTATTATCATTATTATTTTGCAAGTGAGATATAATGGCATGTCAACATTCAAAAGAAATTGATCAGTGCTCAGTTCTTGCCAGTTTTCACACAGGTACTGATCCAAAGAGATAAAAAGTCACTCCGTTCCCCCTTTTTCCCCAAAGGGTTGTACAAAGGGGAACGCATTTGGATATGCATAATCTTGGCTGATGATAAATGCCCATCACTACGCATGAAAACACAAAGTCACATTGGAGTAAGAACATACGCGCGCGTTCATGTTGTCATGCCATGATGTATTACATCCAGAACGCCAATGGATTCTTAAGGAGAGACTCTGTTGATGCTTTAGGAACTCTGCAGTATTGAACCCGGCGGCTCGTGCCAGTCGTCACGTCTCCATTCTTGTCATACTTGAGAGAAAATGTCGTCAAACGAAACAAATGACGGCGCGGACGGGGCACATCTTCCTCCTCCTCCTCCAGCTGATCCTCGTCATCAACGCGGCCATCTTCCGTGGAGACGCACTGCACGAGGCAGAACTTGCTCCTGCCAATGTGGAGAAGCCTGGCACCGACGTGCGTCTCGGCCGGATCCTCGCTGAAAAACTTCTCCTTGCTGAGCTTCCGTGCACGGACCGCGCGCTGCCCGTCGTCGTCGCCGCCATCAGAGCTAGTAGCCGCCGGCGCCGGCGCCGCGTCGCAGGAGCAGAGGTGGCCGAGCGCGTCCGGGTCCTTGGAGAGCCCGACGAAGGCGTCCAGCGCGGCGTCGAAGTGCGCGGGTCCGTCGAACGGCAGCGCCCACTCGCCGTGACGCTTCCACTCGAAGCCCGCCGCCGCCGCCTCCGTGTCGAAGGCGAACGTGGCCGCGGCGCCGCGCCGCTCGGTGCTGACGAAGATGGTGCGCCCGTCGGGATGCAGCGCGTGGGAGACGACGTGCTTCCGCTTGAACGGGGGCTTCGGGAGCTGGTACCACTGCCACACGCAGTTCTGGCCGCCGGCGTGCTCCAGCGGCGGCGGGTAGAGCTGGTACTGGAACGAGCCGGCGGCGAGGGCGAAGAGCCGGTCGCCGCCGACGGTGAAGTAGACGGGGTTGGGCGGGTCAGGATGGAGCTGCGGGCCCCAGATGCTGCCTCGTGCGCGGACGTCGAAGACGGGGAAGAGGCCCGCGGCGCGCTCGCCGGGCTGCATCGCCAGGATCATGGTGCCGAAAGCGGACGCGAAGTACTGGGGCAGCCCGCGCTCCGCCGGCATGCGGAACACGGTCGACGGCAAGCGCGGATCGGCGGCTACGCCGGCGACGGCGTGCGGCGTCTCGGAGGCTTCGTCGTCGTCGTAACCGGAGTCGGATGACGGGTTTGTGTCGCACAGATCTAACTTGCGGATGCTGTATCCCTGCGACCAGTCATCGAAGACAAGATAAAGATGCTGCTGCCGGCGCTTTGGGGTACGTTCTCCGTCACGCTCATCAGATCGCCGTTTTGCCATTGCTCGCCGCTTTCTTCTGGTTCGTCCCTCAGCAGCGCCGGAGACGACAGAGGGGAAGAGGCGGCGGCGGACGCAGGGGAAACTTAGGTAGTGTTTGGTTGCTTGTACCAGTTTTATCCTGTATGAGATGATTCAACGAATATGGGATGATTCAACGAATGAGATGATACTGTATAGAATGATTCATGCAGGTGTTTGGTTGTCTGAATGAGATGGTTCATATTTTTGTTTAGTTGAGTGTATAAAATGATTCAAGATAGTACAAGTTTTTGTTTGGTTGATTGATTGGATCATGTATGGTAACCTTCCTTTTATAGACGGTAGCTTTACCTCCACATCACATAGATATAACTGCCTCCAGTTATTCATAACACCTTATTTTAGTTAATATATTGTTTTATATTTAGGCATACAGGTGATACACAATCAAAGAATATTAACGAGCAATCTACAGCTGATAAATTGAAACAAAATGCAGCGCATCCGGATGCATCAAAATTTCCTTGCTTGACGGATTGCTTCTGAGAAAGGACGAAAAGCAAACGCTCAAAGTCCTTTCCTGCAGGCAAATTAAAGAAATAAAAAATCAGAACTTGCGTTGCCAGACCAAGATAAGAGAACGGATTGCTTCCTGCAGGCACAACAGGTTGCTTGTCCAAATCTGCTCGCCGTTCAGAGCCAGCAGCTCGCCGTCGGCCGCTCGTCCAACGTGTGCAGGGCCTGCAGGCCATCCAAATCTGCTGGCTAGGACGAGGGAAGGAAAGGGAATGGGAAGAGGGAAGGAAAGGGAAGGGGAAGGGGAAGGGGAAGGAAGGGGAGGGGCGGAGGAGGGAAGGGCACGCCTGATTTGGTCGTCTTCAGCAGCGCTGGACGGATCCGGCAGGGGAAGCGGGCGTAGCAGCGCCGCCGCTAGGAGGAGTCTTTTGCTATTTTAGCCGCGATTTCGGTGGGCTTCGCTCTAATAGCCTCAGAAGATTGGGCTTCTCTAAAATAGCCACGAGAACGTTGCCACATTGCTAATTTCCAGCGACGGGAACTCCATTCTCTCTCCTCGTTTCTTCTTCACCCTTCTCTCTTGGTTTCTTCTTCACCTAGCGCAGCTCAAACTTCTCTCTCTTTTCTTTTCTTCACGCAGCACCTCAGAACTCTATTCACTTTGGCCTGGTGGTAGTCAGAGGCGGCAAGCATTCATGTCAAAAGAAAATAAAGCAGCAAGCAGCAGCAAGGCAGCTTCCACAGCTGGCCACGCAAGTAGCAGCAAGAACTGCTCGCATGGCGCTGCTCGCCCACGCGCGGGGCTCGCTCGAGGACGCGGCCTTGCGCCCCAACTTCCACGCTCCGTGGAGCGCCTGGAGCTCATGCGCTCGCACTGCTCGCTCGTGCTACCTGCCGCGCCAGCCTGTTTGAGCCGCGTCAGGGCGAGGCTGGACGACGCCGGGGGTGGGAAAGCTGGGCTCGGCTTGCCGGGCAGAGCTCGCCCGCCATGGCTTCGGGTGGCGGCTCGTCGGTCGAAGCTCCAGCCCGCCGGGGAGAGGGGCGTGTCGGGAATAGGCGGACGGCGGTCGACCGGACTTGGGGAAGATGAGGGCAGAAAAGAGGAAAGGAAGTGGAAGAAGACAGAGAAGGGCAACTTGGTCCAAAAATACACAGATGGCTATTCTAGCAGATGCGTCAACGGTTTTAAGGCTATTTCAGAGAAGCCTAATCTCCTGAGGCTATTTGGACGAAGCCCATCGAAACTATGGCCAAAATAGCAAAAGACTCCGCTAGGAGAGGAGCAGCTCGGCCGGAAGAGGTGAGCGAGAGAATAGAGCCACGAGCGGTGAAGGAAGCCATCGCGATTCATCGTGAACGGCGTCGTTCGGTCTTTTTTACCGCATCGGATGGTGCGGCATCTCCACAGAATATTCGTAGAATCTGGATGAGTCCATCCCGCACGGCTTCGTGCAATTCATCAAACCAAACACCGGACTGTTGTCAGATTCAGGATGGTATGGTACAGAATGGCCTCATACATCTAACCAAACACTAGGTCGGTGGACCGTAAAGGAGTACGGATCGAATTTGAACATGGGCCGGACCTAAAAGGTGTACCCAACATGGCAACATGATCGTGTTGCGAATTGCGATCAGCGGCTCGGAGTGGCCGAACGTGTCACGCGCGCGAGAGAGCGAGCACGCGGAACGGGGGCATGCCGTATGGTTCGTGCATGCACGCATTGGGAGAAACAAAAAGCTTCATGGGATGATGCTTCAACAGCGGTGTAGGCTTGCGATGCCTTTGAACAGTGAGGCGTACGCGTACCTAGAATGCAAAGATTTCACGTGTAATCTCTTACTATCCCAACGCCGTCGCGTTCGCGGGCGATGGATATGTCCACGTAGACCCGTTAACGGCGACCGTTCGATACTCCTATGTGAGAATATGGGTCGTCCGATACAAACGGGTCGAGTCTTCGCCCGATTAGCTGCTTGCCCGAAGTTCTCGAACTCTCTCGCGTCTCTGTCTCTCTCGGTCTCCTTCCCGGCCGATTCTCTCGATCGTCGACGCCGCCACCGCCGCCTCCACTTCTCTCCTCTCCCCAACCATGATGCGGGCGGCGGGGACTTCAGGACTAGAGCAGCACCAGATGCTGTATCGTGCAAGCCATCGTCTTCCTCCTCGGCGCCGCCATCCTTCGACGGCGAACGGCTTGGTGGTGGTGCCGTACCAGCACGAGCCGAAGGAGGAGGACAAGCTCTTGCTCCAGTTGCGCGACTATGCACTGCGCCCTATTCCCACGGTATGAGAAAACGACCCCTACGTTGCCTGGAGCAATCGGAATGTGGCAGAGACCAGGGTAGTTGTTGGGATGGTATGAAGGTCAGGGCAGCCATGCGCTGCGCTTCAGCGCAGAGGCCAAGCCCAGGAGGGAAGTCCGAGGGAGGCATCAGGGGCCAAAGGAAGCAAGAATTGCAGTCTTTGTGGATGTTTGATCTGCTGCAATCTGCATGCCCACCATTTGTTTGTGATAATGCCCAGGGAGCCATATGTGATGCATATGCTTTGTACTTCTACAAAAAATCAGCGAACTGGCCATCACAACGGCAAGCTGGTGGTGCCTATGAACATCCTTGACGGATTGTTCAGCAATGGCTGGAGTGCCAGCGATGTGTTGCCAGACCTATGCACGGGAAGAGATCAGGGGCCATGGAGGTCCTACTGCTCAGTAATCTGTGCCGGTGCTGCCCAGCCAACCAAAGAATTAATGGGTAAGGATCTATGACCAATTATGCAACATCTGATCAATTGCTTAGCCAGATGCTACTATGCATATTTCGTATCCAAATCCTCTTTTCATAGAACGAAATTTAAGATTCCAGCTGAAATACTGCTTCATGTTTAACATCAGTGTTGTAGTATTAAATACAGTTTTTATTTTTAAATGCCAGAAGAACTTTGCCTTTTAGATATGCTAGTTGATATGTGCAGATCAAGATTCAAATTTTGAATAAGTAACATACAGTTCTAGACTGGTGTGTGCCCAAATATGGGATTCAAAATTAAGCAATATTTCCTTTTGACAATTCGGCTACCAAAGTAAATATCTGAAATTTAGCAGAAACACATAACGCTCTGAAGGTGTTTGATGGAATATCTCGCAAGGGAATCAGGTGACAGAGAAGGTTGATAGAGGAATTTATGGTGTTACCCATGGAAATGTCAATACATACCTTGCCTGAGCCTGAGCTTGTTGAGATTGAGAGCTACTTGAAACTCATTCAAAAGGTGAAGTCAAGATCTGGTGAGATTGAGGGCAAACTGAAAAGGCCATCCAAATAGCCATGTTAGTGAATGGCGTTTCCTCACGTCATTGTTGCCCCTGGAGATGAGATCTACCGCAATAAAACCAGGAACTTTGAACTTTTACTGAGCAGTGTTCGACAGGTGAGTGCACACTTATCGCTATTAAAGATTGAGCCATCGGTATCATTTTGCTTTGTCATCAATAGGGCCCTCTCAGCATAGATGAAGCTTATGCTTTTCCCTTGCCTGTATACAAGCTCAACTATACAAAGCTAATAAATCTGTTGCACAGTTTGCACCAGTTTTGGATTTCAAGAAACATGGCTTGCCCTATTGTGCTTCTCCCTTAATAATGTTGAGAGAAAGTGAAGGATTAGACATCAATTAAAACAATATTATATATTGTGGCTTCTAGCAATGGAGATAACTTTTGTGATTTTATTTGTCAACTGCATTCTTGCATTATAGTAACAAAAAGCAGTTCTCCATCTCAGAAACTGCAACTGTCAATTCTCTTTGGACTGCTACACGACCGGCAAATGTACCTGCTGCTCACTATGAAAGCTTCTTGCACCTCTGCTGCTGACAAATCTGGAAACAGAGGAAAGAAGTTGTGTTTAGTCACAAGAATATCCATAGCCTGCCTCTTGACGGCGTGCAAAAAAGAACCCTTCTTATGGCGATGTTGTCTCCCCTGTGCTGATTATAGTATCTCGGATGAATGGTGTTGTATATTTTCTGTAATTATGTAGCCTCTCGTAGAATTTTTTTCCTTGTAAAAATCTCCTCCAAAAATGTACTATTGTACCAAGCCGTTCTGGGCTACCATTAAATTTAATGGAATACCAGGTAGGATTGTTTACATTTAAAGGTACCAATGCATCCTCTATATGATTTTTGGAGATTAGTTAGACACCCATCTGTTCGCCAAGGGTAACAGGCGCGGCGTGATCGGTTTACTACTTCCTTTTATGCTACTTAAAATATATAACACATTGTTCATGTTCGAGCTAACACATAGCGAGTACCGGTTTTTTCCTCAGGGTCTGAGTTACCAGGTTTTTGTTCTAACTTGTAGCATCATTATGTTAAAGCTAATTGGGTTTGCATGCTTAGTGCAGGCAGGAGCGCGCCAAACGGCGCGCAACTCTTCTAGTATTTACACTATTCATGCTTCAACCTGTTTCATGCATCTATTAGCATTTTTCCCGAGCGGAAGAGAGAGTGTAATATTAGAACTTTTGAGTAGTATAGATCCCTTTACATCAAGGACTTTGAAATAACCAAATGTTTTATAAATTGTTCGGAGGCTTTTTTATTCATCTTGTCCAACTCTCGCCTCCGACATTTGTTTGGACCCAAGCACTCGAGTCCTTGTAAAACACCACCACATGTGTTGGTTTTAAAGCCTTGAGCGAATTTTTGCCTCGTTCTGTTCGCTGGTTGTTGGCTGAGCTGGGTGAATCCCTCTCACGAGTTACTGTAGGAGCTGACTGGTGCTACAGTAACTCGCTGAGTGAGTATTCTGCCAGCCGCTGCTGGCAACGTGTTGTTTGATGTATCTTACTATCCATGAATTTGACAAAGCAGTATCTTTTTTTTCACATCCTATGAACTTATTATTCTTCCTAAAGTTGTAAATGAGGTTGGTCATAAGCAAATAAAGGTTTACTACTAAATTAAAATTAATGTCCACATAGCATTTTCTGACATTATTTTTAGTTAGAGGGCTTGTGTTTGTGCCACTTGACATCAATAAAATGGCTAATTTACTCTCATAAATATATTTTCAGGGTCCTAAGCCTAAGGTATGAGAGCATTAGTTTTTTTTTCCAAACGAGGTGATCATTTCACATATAGTTTCAATTAAAATCAACAACTTGTCAAAATACTACACCACATTTCTTGTTGGGTAACTAGAAAACAATCTTGCTTGGATATGGCTCGAACCTCAAGGAGACACTCTTTTGCAATGTATTATGAGGGATGCAGCCAAAATCCAATTAACGCTTGAAGCAGTGCACAAAATGGGAAAAAGACATGTGATTAATTAGCACACAAGAAACACCGTGTAATCATATTTTTTGTGGTTACATTGTTTCTTCCGTTGCGGTAAAATGTGTGACTTATTCATCATAATCTAGTTTCGCTCTGTTACGAACCACACAGAAATTCTAAATTGGCATATAGCCATCTGAATTTAATACAAATTTTGTATGTAATACACAAAAATAAAATGATGTACACACTTGTAGTGCCCAGGTAATTTCGATGGCACAACCATAATTAGGATCCACCTAAGGTTTACTATTATTTGTGAATCATTATGAACCCAAGGGACGAGAATGCACTACTCTATTAGGATTGAATCTAGGTTGTGAGAGTTGGGCTCTCGCTCTCAGGTAAGGATCAATAGCTTGAGTTGCAGTCATATTGTGAAGGGGAAGAAGCCCAAAAGGTCAGTAGCAGATAGCAAAGTCACGAGGAGGGGCTCCTAGAAACCATTGTTGCTTGGTACTCAAGTTGAAGTTAGCCAGGCCAGGAAAATAGTAGGTCAACACTTGTGAATGAAACGGAATGAAAACTTCATGTAACGGGTGTCACGAGGAGAAGTGCTTAATTTTCTTTGATTTTCTTTTCTAGCGTGCTTGTCTTGATAAGATCATGTAATTAACATTGTCTCAAATATAATAAGTTCAGGAATTTGAATTGCTTGTGACATAAGCGGTTTTCCATTTTGTAGTTGGTTCTGAAACTGAACTAGCTAAGCCGCAATTGATGGTGGCATGGGAGGCGTAAATGATCCGCAGAAGAAAATCACACTTAAACTGTTCAGAAATTTGACCCTGCGGAAGAAAATTACACTTAAACGGGCGTGGGAGATAGAATTTGAGCCACTGAAAAAATCTCGTTGGGTGGACAAGAACTGGCCTGCATGCAAAATCTGATTTGGTGTGTGCAGTCATGGCGCAACGAGCTCCCGGCGTTCAGCGTTCTAAGATCTTTGGTGTCTCGGTCATCACGTTCAGTGAGGGCGTTGTCCGTGGCTGGCATTGGAGCAGGCAGCAACTAGAGACTTGCCGCGGGGCAGTAGATTCACTGATTCTCATGAACGTTGTGCGCCCGAGGCGGCGGTCTGTACCGGCCGAACAAGGAGGTGCATGCCCGCGCCACGGGCAGGGACACCGCCAGGGAAGATGGTGGCCTTTGGTAATTTGGTTGCACCACGCTTCGTGGGGAGGGAGGAAGAAAAGGCGGCGACACGGCGGATACGAGGAACGATTCAGACGAACGCTAACACCGAGCGCGGCGGTGGTGGCAGACTGGCGGAGCGCGCCGGCGAACGCGCACGCATAGATGGTCAGGGTTCACGAACGCCGTCCACCCTCGAAAGTCGCCAAGAATGTGAAACGAAACATGATGTCCGTGGCGTCGTCCGTCCAAACCTCTGCTCCAAGAGTTCGCACGCAACACATCCAGCGTTCCAAGATCTTGGCGACGTTTTGTCTGAGAGACGGCAGTAGTTGAGACTTGCACCTGTTTTTTTAACGTAACGCTGCGTCTGAAATTCTGAACTCTGCAGAGTTATCTGAGGCTGAGTAGACTGAAGGGGAAAAAAACATTGCCTCCTGGAGCTTCACCCCGCCACTCGATATATCAGTGCGTCGCAAGAATGTCCGATCCATCATCCACCAGACCGTTCCGACGCAGTTAAAAAAAAAAAAAAAAAAAAAAAAAAAAAAAAAAAACCCTCCGTTCCGATGGGTTTACATGTTCGCATGCGGTGCGGACGACAATCATGCAAATGGACGGGACACGGTCGAGGTCACCTTCGGCAAGGCGGATTTCCATGGTGAGCAACGCCAGAGCAGAAGGTTGCTACACAGATGCGATCTTGAAGCATAGGGCGACGGCTGTGGGCGCATTGACAGAGCGCGACGGCGAGGAGTGGCGCCCACCGCCCAGGACCAGGAGGTTGGGGATGGGCGTGCTTCGACGAGTCGACCCAGAACTGTTGGATCCAAAGGGCGCGGCTGCGATCGTAACTTGTGGAGACGGAGGCCCAACGACATGAGCCTAGTTATACATGGCCCATAGCCATGGCCCAGCAGATTTCTGCATATGCGTGTGCAGTACTGGAGCCCTGCTCACGGGCGCGGTTCAGGTCGCCCTCCCCTGCTCCACTAGCCGACGACGTGGAGGTGCACCGACATGCCGAGGAGTTTCGTCCTTCACGAGGAGTCCAAGAGATAGCGATTGATCGATCAATATGGAAGTCCGTCGACTCTATCAACTGATCACGGCGAACGGGCGAAGCAGCTTCTACAGAAGTTGCGATTTCATCAAAACGGAGTTGCGATTCGAGGTCTCAACTCTCAAGCTCTGGATTTTCGGGCTCCACACGGCCCTAAAGGTTTTACCTGATCGATCGTAATTTCGAAAGAATCGAAGTATGCAGAATAAGATTGGTTTCTCGTTTTCTTCCGCTGATTGATCCATTTTGTCCAAATCATCCCCGTCTTTCTTCTTCTTTTCGATCTTGTAGGATGATCCAAACCGTCCGGTCTTGACCAGTACTAACTCTACAGCAACAAAATTAATAATATCCAGATCACCATCATGGTCGATCGAGTCAAACGTCGTGACGAGGTGCCGCACAACATATGAAGCACCATTGACCAAGCTTAGATTTTGGATCCAGATAAACATTCCATGACAAAGGGCTATCCTATTGCTCGTTTCATCCCTTTGCCATGCAGGTCATCTAGTGAGGCTAACACCTTACACTTCCTCCACTACTCGCCTCCATGCCATGATTGGACTCAGCTATACATGCATGCCATGCATGTACATACTACTACACGAACAGTTCTTTCATTCTCAACTAATATGTTTTTTTTTTCAAAAAGAAAATAAGAAAGAACTACGAAATTATTGATAGATCAATGGTATCAAATTTAGTGGAGACTGTTAATAGCAGCGCCCGAATAACAATATTCTTTTTTGAAATGACAACAACAACACTTCAACGCCCCCCAAAAAGCAAATATTTCTAGAACGGCAAACGTGTCAACCTGTGGACTGATAAGAGTGCTCGACCCTCTTATTTGTCCACCAACTGATGATCACATGCGTAATTGGCGCTAGCAATCAACAAATCCCAATTTGTGTGACGTTGCTTGGCGATCGAGGAATGTTTGATCCACCAGACCTTTCGACCTTTATACAAAGACTTGGATTGGTCGGCTGTTCTCAGTTAAGCTTTTGCAGTACCAGCAGTTGTAATCAGTTGGTTGTAATAAACGTGGACCGGGAAAACCCACAGTTAAACAACCAGCTTATTTTAAGCTCGTTACACATTGTAAGGAGAGAAATGAAAGCAAATGATGGCATGATTAAGGTTGCGTTGCGTCAGGGATTATATATGTGAAGCTTTTTTATGACACTGATGAACAACTAGCTTCCACCGACAAAGGTGTCTTGATGAGGTTGAGCTTGCAGTGCACAAAGCCGCTTGCAAAAATGTGCACGTTTTGGATTGGTCAAAGCGACCTTGACTTGCCATTTAGCTGTCGCGCTTCATGTTCCGCGACTTCCGCTCCGTCTCAGACTTCCCGGCGTTCTATCATGGTCCATGACGGATGCTGAGAGAAAATAAAAATGAAAATTAGTGCTCCACTTGCGGTGTGGGACCCTGAAAGCACAAATGGCGATGGATTCAAATGACCTTTAACGTGTCTAACCGAAAAAGGAGATACAAAATACAGAGTCTCGGAAATAAAAGGACTACATACAGAAGCGAAGTTTGCAGCGTGTCATGGAACAGTGCTTTCAGGTTCGCCACTGCTATCTATCAGAGTACCTAATCTGAATTCGGCCCGTGCCGGGCGCCGCTCTATTTCGCGGGAGACACGCCGACTGGAGATCCCATCGGGTCCCAGCTTTTCTCCTTCAGCCCAAGTTTTCCCGGATCGAAGAAACCCATGTTCTTCTGCCAAGATTAGCATTTCTTCTCCGGCTTGTAAAGCAACGAACTTTCCTATTCTTTTCCAAACGGTCATGTTCTTCTAAAGCTCGCTTTTGCTCACGGGAAAAAGGATCTATCCTTTTCCAAACTGTCATGTTCTTGCGAGTTGCGACTGCAAGCAGCGCAACCTGCATTTGATTCGGTCCTGTTTAACTCCCGGGATTAGTTTTAAACTTTGAGTTGATCTCCTGACGAGTCAAGTCGGAGAACCGGTCTCCCGGATTCAGCAGTGTCGTCCGTTTTCACACGACGGCTGCGCTAGCTTGCGCACGCACGCACGCCCCGGCATTTGACAGATTCTCGGAAACGTGGCAAAAACATCCGGCGAATGGCGGTGAACCTCAGGTGCGTGTGGAACAGAGCAACCTCTCCAGTGCCAAATCTTCTTCAGGTTATCAGAACGAGATCGGATGGGTGTCCGCCGCCTCGCAGCGCTGCACTTGCTGATCGAGTTGCCTGTCACGTATACGCACGCCACGCGCCGTCTATTCGTGTGCATGCACCAATGGATTGTTGTAGCAGAGGGAGGGTGTTTCAGTTCAGGCCAAGCCACGACCTGTTCCCGGGGTCAGCGGCCTCATTTTCTACCCCGGAGTGGTCGAACATGTCATGCGCGCGCGAGCAAGAGCCGGACACGGTCCGTGCATGCACGTATTGTACGAAAATGCTATCCTGTTAGATTGATTCCCTCTTTTTCCCCCCTAATATAATTAACCATCAACCAATATAAAAATGGAACAGGAATGTACAGAAGAGAAACGCTCCTGCTTACGTCCATGGGGACTTGATCCAGCGACCGTGTCAAAATTTTGTCCTGAGAAATTTTAAAATAGACCCAACGAGGAGGGATCGGAGACGTGCTTATCAGGCCATGCTCGCAGCCTCTTTGATCATCTCAATCAAATTCAAATCTCTTCAGAAATCAGAATGCCGTCGCGATCTTGCGTCGTCCGCAGTGCCAACGCCCTCCAGGTACATACGTACGTATCACCAACCTGCCGCGCGCCTGCGTCTTGGTCGCCTGCGTGCGCGTCGTGGATTCACACGGTTTGTGTCAGGGTTACGGCTCAGAATTAGCCACGAACAGGTCATGTGTTGCTAATCACGTTGGTAGTAGATCGCCTAGTGCTATATTCTATGCAACTGATGGACCTTTCCGAGACCGTGTAGTACTCGCTTCGCCGTCACTGCAAAATTATTGCCGTCCATGTGCGCACGGCGGTAAACATTCCTCGCCAACCCCCGGTGCACGCGTATGGGATCATGGCGGTGCAAAATTTATTCGCAACAAGATTACCGTGGAACCTCCCTCCCGAATCTGACTGTATATGGTCTTTCGAAAAAGAATCTGACTGTATATGATCCTCAGGTATGGCTGCATGAACGAGACCCTTGCAAGAATACAAGTACTACCTCGAAGCAGCACTTAAAAGGGCGAGTCGAGACATCCTTTTCCGTGTCGACGAAGACGACCACCGCCTAATTCAAAATTAGCGAAGCTCCTTCACATGACACTGATGACACGGACCCGGGGATGGGCCCACCGCTACGCTTCGTACCTACGCCTGCGACGTCACGGCGTCCCCAAATCCCGTGCGCCGGGGTACAACAGCGTCGCGGCGCTCACGCGCCCAGCAACGGGAGAGCGCTCCACCGTGCGCCTTGAGATTCGCAAGAAGCGTACTCCTGCGGATAAGATTTGGTGGGGGCCGAGGCGGGCCTTGCGGTGGTGGTGGGGCCGAGGAGCGGGAGGCTGGTGGGGCCCGCTTGGAAGAGCGGCGCGCACGTCTGACCCTGAGGCTCCACGTGGAGTGGCCAGCGGTCCGACGTGGTACGCGGCCGGGGCGGCAGACGTCCGGACGTCCGGTTTTTTGTTTTCTTGCAACGGGAGAATCAAATCCCTCGCAGGTTCATGCTATATCAAATCAATGATGATCATTGATATAATGAGATATTAGGATACGCTCAAAAATCAGAAAAAGATATAAGAAATGTAGTACTGCAGTTGATCATTGATAGAATGAGATAGTATTAGGATACACCCCCAAAATTTTGAAAAGAATCATTCTTCTTTTTGCGAGGAATTCAGACTAAGATCTGAGAAAGCGGTGAATAAAAATTTACTGCATATTTTGTACAACGACAGGGATTCAATATAATTGTTACCCTGGTGTAATATTTAGGCATGTGAACATCGCATGAAAGTTGAAAACTTACAACATGTTATTGTTGAATCATGTAGCTTGGCACGGATAGAGAAAAAAAAATGTAAACTCGCTTCTCTACTTTTGCGTATTTTTTGTTGAGTTTGTAAATTGCCTATGCAATTACAAGTTACGTTATATTTTTCAATCTCAATTACAAATCAACGTTTTCTCACCGGGACTTAGCGTTTCTTATTTAGACATAATAATTTTTATATTTTTTTAATTGTTTTTCTAAAACACGTCACTGTTTCTCATTCCAATATTTGTGTCTGACGGCGCCGTTTGACCCCTCCTCCACCTTAATATATATCCATCACCTCTTTCTCTTCGTCGCTTCTAAACCACGCCTTTTTTCGCGCACCTTAGCTAGGGTTTGATGTCGCTAAATCCTTCTTCTTGGTGCCGTCGTCGGTTTTGGTGATGACCAGGCGGAGGGATACGAATCCTTCGACACCACTTCACCACCTCGCAAAGTCCATCCTAAGTCCTTCTTTGATGGCCACGTTTATAAGTTATTTTCCTCCTAGATCTAGATCTAAGTTGCGGGCAATGGCGGCCAATCCATACCCAGGACCATCGACGACGAATCCATAGGTGAAGTATACACATCGACGACAAATCTAGATCTAAGGTATACACATCGACGACAAATCTAGATCTAAGGTATACACATCGATGATTCTGCTCCTTCTGATCATTTAAGAAGATTTTGCCCCTTCTCTACCTTGCTAGATATAAGATGGAAGACAATGACGTCTGCATCGGGGACTCGTGTGCCCAACCTCTAGCGCCGCCAACAAATGGGCTGTTCCTTGTTACCTCTAGCAAAAAAGGTATTATCTTTCTATTCGCCAATATCTATTTTGCGATTTATTTTGTAAACAACATTACTTATAGACTATAAATATAAGCTTAATTTTATGAATGGCGTATGTGATTCTTATGAAAATTCCTCATTTTGTTTACATATGTGTTGCCATTTCTATCCTCCACCAAACACAAAACATGACACTTACTATAATAGGATAATTTGGCAAAGCCAAGGTGCGAATGCCTTTCCTCTAACAAAGTCGTAAAGATAAAAGTAAACACGCACGCACAAAAGTCAGTCGTCGGACAAGGTCATAGAATTGTTGTTACGATGTTACCTACAAGGAACAAAATTAAATAAGAGGGAAATAAATGAAAAAATTCCAGGGAAGCATAGCAAGCAACCAGGCAACAACCAAATAGAGAGGACACACTCACAGGCCGCGAACCAAAGCAGCAGCACGCATAGAAGGAAAGAGAGACAGAGGCGGCGAGGAGGAAGAGAGAGAGGGGAGGCGCGTGGGGGAATAGGAAGAAAAAAAAGGGGAAACGAGCGAGGCAGAGAAAACACAAGCAACAGACGACAGCAAAAATAGGAGGTCGGAGGCGACGAGCGGGAGGCGGAGGCGCGGCACAACGTGAAGGAAAAAAAATCATTCGGAGGAACAAGGGGCGCCGGGGAATCGCGTTCGAATTCCGGCGAATCGGCGGGATCCGGCCGGGATCTGCGCGCCGGATGAGGGGTCGGCACCATGAAATGGTCCACATTGCTCAGTAAGGTCGTCTTCGCCGCCGGCCAGCAGCAGGAGCAGCCGCCGACCCCGCCGCCGCCGCCGCCGGGGTCCCCGCTCCACCGCCTCGGCCAGCAGGCGGACCCGGACCTCGCGACCCCGCGGCTCAGCTCCGCGTCCACTGGCGGGGACGAGGGCGGCTTCGACGCGGCGGCCGGGAGCTCGCCCTCCGCCGCCGCGTCCCTCTCCAGGTGGGCCCTCTAGCCGAGTCAAACGCCCCTTTGATGGTCTCGTTGCCTGAATCAAATCCGGTGGTGCCTAGTCAGCTCGGATGCGATCCGGTTGCTCACGCTTGCAATGGCGATCGGATTTGGATTCGGTTAACGTTTGATCGCAGATGCTTGGTTTCGGTTCCCCGTTTGGTGATTTGGTTGGTAGATGCGGGATTTGGCGTTAAGTTAGACGTTTGACCTGTCGGATTGATTTGTCGATGAATGATGCAACTGAATGTTTTTAGCTCACAAGCTGGATGATAGAGTTTTCATGGTTTTGCTTCTGTCCCTTGGGGAGAAATGATACTTAACTAGGACGGTGCCTTGGTGAGAAATGATACCGCACTAAGACGGTGGTTGGCTGAGGCGTTAGCTGCGTGGTCAGTTCGTGGATTTGAATGTGTCTGAAGGCCGTGCCCCTTGTCCTTTTGGTTTTCTTGTGCTTATGCATGTGCTTCCCGACAACAGGGGAGCTGTGGTTTTATGCATTTTTCGTTTTTGATAAGTGGAATGTTAGTCATTTGGGTTTTGGTTCACTTGCTTAGGTTGGATGTTTTGATTTGTTGCTTGATGTCTGAAGTATGTATGCTGCAGAATTTTTATGGCACGTATCATTCTGCGGTGTTGTGAAGTTTGTTCAACTTTGTTAGAATTTTTCTCTGAGCTGCCTGCATACTTTATTGCATTTCTAGTTCTTTAAGCTCATCATGTTTTCATTGATTTTTCAGTTAGATTTCTTGTGTTAGATTCTAAGGTCGACGGTTAATATTTTACTCCTCCTGCTGCATAGTCACCTGTATTGGCTGGACAATGTCGATGAGGGTTTGTTTGTTGTCACTTGGTGGGTACATGCTTGACCTGCTTTGGGCCCATTTGTAGGCATCATATGCGTAGAATCAATTATCTAGTTTACTGGAGAATAGATACTTTAGTACTTATTAGCCATGCCATTTATATGCTTGATCATTTGGTGAGAAAATTTAGGTTCCTGATTGTTCATTTTATTCCCGTGCCATTGCTCAAGTGTTATTTAACGCCCTTGCACCACCGAGAATTGAATTTCTACTTGTGCCTTTGCTGCAGTGTTTGTTAAAAACATTTACACCACCGGGAATTCAAGAAAGAAAAATGCTATCTTTTGCCTGAGCTACCTATATAGTTGGCTGGTGAAAGGACAGATACTCTAGTCAAGCGTGATAGTTAAAGTATTATGTAACTACGTTTTCATGGAAACAAAATGAATTAATCGCCTGGAATTTATACATCTGATATGATACTTTTGTTTTTATTTTGTTAGTTTGCCTCCAATCTCTACAAGGCAAGTAATTTATGTGTATGAAGTATGAACATACGCATTCTCTTATGGTAATGTATCCATTATATAGTTCAGTGTTTGTGTTCTAACTTACAACAATCAAATAAATAATTTGCTTCCTTAATTTCAAATGTTGGTTTGGAATTTGGTTCTGCCATTTCTAAGTAAATGATTGTCTTCTGTGAAAATTTTCCATCCTAACATTCTCTCTCATACTCAGGGGAAAAGATGAATTGGAGTTGGACTTCAGGAGGTTCTGGGAAGAATTCCGCTCTTCCAGCTCTGAAAAGGTACCCTGAAGCTTTTATTTATTTATTTTGTCACCTTAAATCGATAGCCGCATCTTATGAGCGTAACCTTAACATTGTGTGTTGTTTCCCTGTGCAGGAGAAAGAAAGGGCCTTAAATTTGGCAGTAGATGTCTTTTGTAGGCTAGTGAAGCAGCATTCTAGTGTAGCTCAGTTAGTTACAAAGTATGATCCTTTTCACATGCACCCACTACTTCGATATTTCTATTGTTACACTGTGCTTTCTGGCTACGTAAGAAAACTGAATACAAATATTTTTTTCCCCATCATCATTCCTCAGATTGGTAGAAGCACATGTTTTCTCTTTTGTTATTGGAAGAGCTTTTGTTACCGATGTGGAGAAACTAAGAATCCACAGCAAAGGAAGATCATTGCGTGTTTCTGATGTTATTGGCTTCTTTTCAGATGTCACAGAGGTTTGTCCTTATATAATTTATAAAGTGCAATTTCCGGATTCCAGGGGCCATATACCCACTGATAACTTTTTTCCATCATCCAGCTTGGCATGTGTCCAGGTTCAAACTTATTATATGCAGTCGAAGTTCTTGTGACAGAGGTTAGTGAAATCTTTCAGGTTATAATTGATCAAAACATGTTCTACTTTCATTTACATTCTGTTTCTTGTTATCTGGTGTTAAGAGCATGCACCAAATAGTACTGCAGTTTATTTTATATTTTAATAGTTCAGATTGGTGTTGAAATGTTCATTGAAACAAGGAATTACATTAATCATTTCATGTTCTTTAATTTACATTACTGTTATGCAACTGTCGAATAGAGTGTTTATACCTTTTTTAATTCTTTTTGCGTTTGTGTGTCGAAGCGTCACTTTGGCTGCTCAGCCTGTGACACTATGTGAGCCGTTTGTTGGACAAAAGGATTATAAACATCTGAACTAAATGCACTCTATTTCTTATCGCAAACCTTGTGAAAATAATGTTACTTGTTATTTATTGTACAGTATTTCTTCTGGGTTTGCCATTGGGAAATCCATTGGTAACTAGGAGCATATTGTTGTTATATTGTTTTAAATTGATGTTTAAAGACTAGAGCATCTTGTAGTTGCATTGGCAATTGAAATGTTGCTTAATGTGTTGTAATGTGTTTAAAATTAAAGTATGCAATGAATAGCACTAAGAAGCAAGGTACATCTACTTTATGTGATTTGTTTTCAAGTGAGTGGGTGCTGGGTAGTCATAGATATAAAATTATACATGGTAAAATTTGGACTTGATCAGGTAAAATCTGGTATTTTGTATCCAAGGTGCAACATGATTTGCAAAATGTTTGTACTAACACACAACTCTTGTCATGTTTAATCTATTGGTTACAGACAAATGATAAGCAGCCTCTGTTGGACTCTGGTATTTTGTGCTGCCTTATATATATTCTCAACTCCCTATTGAGTCGTGATGAGTACTCCACAAATCCCTCTCCTGTTGGCCGAGACGGATCAAAAAGTGACACGAGCAAAGACTGGGATCCTAAGGAATCACGGCGCCTTGAGGTAATTACAATCTTCTGGTTCTCATGAAACATTACTTCATTTGCAAGATTCCGCAGTTGTTACATTTCATTGGCTGTGCTTTTACATATTGCCAGTACACTGATCCATCTGTATTATGAACAAGTCTTAGCTTTATGTTCAAATACTTTATGTGGTCATGGTATTTCTTGTCCTCCGTATCTCATGGTTAATATGGGCTTTGACTCCTTTTCTTGTTTTTGTTCCATGGAGATTGAGGGGAGTGTGGTACATATAATGAAGGCACTGGCAAGCCATCCATCTGCTGCACCAAGTTTAATTGAAGATGACGCTTTAGAAGTTCTTTTTCACATGGTTGCAAATGGTTCACTCACTGTGTTTTCTCAGTTTAAGGAGGGTCTTGTTGCCCTTCACACAATTCAGCTTCATCGCCATGCGATGCAGGTAAATTGCAGTGATGTAACATGATTTCTTTGGAGGATCATGCTTCTGCCATATCAGAAGTTGCTAAAGATATTAAGTTCGTAACCAAACAGGTGCTTGGTCTTCTTCTTGGAAACGATAACGGGACTTCTGCAAAGTACATCAGGAAGCACCATCTGGTACATTATCTATTTCTTATTTATTTCGGACGAAATGCTGTTCTGTTCTTGGGTTAGTCATTATAGTTGTAGGACTTTTGTCATTAATCATAAACTTCCTAATACTTGTCGTTCTGACTATGTTTCTGGGTGTCCAGATTCATAGCGTTTTAAAACGGAGGTAGTAACCTATGGGTCCTTTGTTATTTGATCTTCCTTCAGAACCAAATATTATCTCTTGGCTAACGTACAGCATAAAACTCTTTAAGGAACTGGAAAACTTTCATCGAAGCCTCTGCAGTATTCCATTTAGGTGCTGTTTGGTAATAGGGAAATGGGTGGTGGGATTGGGATTGGGAAATAGCTCATGAGGAAATGAAGGGCTAAAATTTTATTGGATGGCTGAATCAAGGGTCCAGATTTCGTAGACCATTTCCCATTCCCTATCCCAATCTTCATTTCCCATTTGCCAAACGGCACCTTAGGAATTCTTTCAGACCTAGACCGACCTTTTTGGACCCTCGTTAAGCTAGTGTAACCAGGCTGCCAAAGAGTCTGCCTTCTCCTTGCCATCTATTTTATTTATAACAGTGGCAGTTTTCATTTTATTATTTTCTGGCACATCTAATCATTTGCATATATTTTTTATCAATCGTGTTCACCCTGTTTCTATCATGTCTTTTAGATTAAAGTACTCCTTATGGCCGTGAAGGATTTCAATCCTGAGAGTGGTGATGCTGCATACACCATGGGCATTGTGGACTTGTTACTAGAATGTGTTGAATTATCTTACAGGCCTGGTAAATGTTTGACATACTTTTGCCACTCAGATACATTTCTACGCTGCCCTAACTTGCTTGGGTTAAAGGCTTTACTAGAATGTGTTGAGTTTTCTTGAAGGCTCTACTGTTTTGTGGTAATATTTCTACTTTGGTTTACCTTGCAGAGTCTGGGTCCATTAGGCTCAGGGAAGACATACATAATGCTCATGGTTATCAGTTTCTTGTTCAGTTCGCTCTTACGCTTTGTAACTTGCACAAAAACCAGACTCTCCAATCCTCGCCGAAGTTAGCACGCAAAGAGGATGGATTAAATCCTTCACAGAGATTAGAACAAGATGTATTCTCATGTGACCTTTCACCTCAGTTGTCAAGGTTGCTTGATGTTCTTGTTAATTTGTCACAAATTGGACCTTCTGAAAATGCCGGTGGTAAAAGTTTAAAATCTTCTCACACAAAAGGAATGGGCCACAACAGAAGCCGTACCCCATCCGTGGACAAATTTGATGAGGTGATGGAAATCAGTAGCCCTAAGGTAAAAGATCTTGATGCCATTCAGATGCTACAGGATATTTTTCTGAAGGCAGACAACTTGGAAGTTCAAGCAGAAGTCCTCAATAGAATGTTCAAGATATTCTCAAGCCATCTTGAAAATTACAAGCTATGTCAACAACTGCGAACTGTTCCTCTTTTTATCCTAAACATGGGCAGCTTCCCTGCAGCACTCCAAGAGGTCATCTTAAAATTTTGGAATATGCTGTCACTGTTGTAAACTGCATTCCAGAGCAGGAGCTGTTATCATTGTGTTGCTTGTTGCAGCAACCAATTTCCACCAGTCTAAAGCATACAGTGCTTTCCTTCTTCGTAAAGCTCCTCTCATTTGATCAACAGTACAAGAAAGTTCTCAGAGAAGTTGGTGTCTTGGGGGTACTGTTGGATGACTTGAAGCAAAACAAGCTTTTCTTTAGTGACGAGCAGCAGAATAAGGCCTTTGACTCTATAGAGAGGATGTCCAATGCAAATAATTTTCAGAAGACTGTGGACAACAAAGATGCAATTCTTTCACCGAAGTTAATGGCTTCTAGTTCTGCAAAGTTTCCTATGTTTGAAGATGAAGGAACCATTACTGTTGCCTGGGATTGTCTTTTTTATCTACTGAAGAGAGCTGAGCCTAACCAGCAATCATTCCGATCGTCCAGTGGTGTTAACATCATTCTTCCTTTCTTGGTATCAGAAAGCCACCGATCTGGTGTATTACGACTATTATCATGCCTGATAATAGAAGATTCTCTTCAGGTGCGTGTTGTATTTGGCTAAACCATTTTTCTTCTGAACAGTTGGGCCTAGTGCTAAATTTTTAAGTTTGCGGTTTCTATATTGGGGCCCTAATGCTAAATTTTTAAATTTGCGGGTTCTATATTGGGGGCCTAGTGCTGAAGGACCTTTTCTTTTCCCGTGCTCACTGTATATTTCTATGGAACTTGCCATTTTTTTTAAAGCAGGGCAGCTTGCCATGTGAACCTGACTTATTTTACTTATGAAAACCTTTGTTTCCAGGCTCATCCAGAAGAAATAGGGTCACTGATTGAAATCTTGAAGAGTGGGATGGTATCAACCTCATCAGGCTCTCAATTCAAGCTTGATAATGATGCTAAATGTGATACATTTGGTGCTTTGTGGCGCATTCTTGGGGCAAACAGTTCAGCGCAAAGAATTTTCGGAGAAGCCACTGGATTTTCTCTGCTACTAACAACGCTGCATAGCTTTCAGAATGATAGCGAAAGCGAAAACACTGAACCATCTTTGCATACTCACATGAAGATCTTTGGGTTTCTATTGCGAGCTATGACAGCTGCGGTATGCAACAATTCTGTCAATAGGATAAGGCTGCATACAATCATGTCGTCGAACACTTTCTATGATCTTCTCTCCGAGTCAGGGTTGCTTTGTGTGGATTGTGAGAAACAAGTTATTTTACTTTTGCTTGAGCTTGCACTTGAGATTGTTCTTCCTCCCACCAGCAACCTGCAGGTAGAGAGCATTTCATCTGAAACCTCAGAGGATGAATCAGGCTTCTTATCTCCGACCTCATTTGGACTTTCAAGGCTTGACAAGGAGCGCGTGTATAATCCTAGTGCAGTTGTTGTACTGATCCGTTCCTTGTTGATTTTTACGCCGAAAGTTCAGCTTGAGTTGCTGAGATTCATTGAAAAACTTGCAAGTGCCGGTCCCTTCAACCAGGAGAATTTAACTTCTGTTGGTATGGGCAAAATTTATTTTTGTTACCCATTTTGCTTTGATTCATTTGAACTAGAGCTTATGTTTTATTTTTTTCTTTTGTTACATAGGATGTGTTGGCCTTATACTTGAGACAATCAGCCCATTTTTGGAGGGTTCCTCTCCTATTCTGAATCATGCTTTGCGAATTATTGAACTCCTTGGTGCTTACAGGTCAGTTATATATCCTCGATTCAATTGCATTCGTATGGCAACAATTCTTGTCTTGTAGTTTTTATGATACATGATCTCTCTCTCTCTCTCTCTCTCATTTTCTTGGTTCAGGTTGTCTTCGTCTGAACTAAGACTTCTCGTGAGATATATCCTTCAACTGAAAGTGAAACGCTCAGGTCATCTTTTTGTTAGTATGATGGACAAGTTAATTCAAATGGAAGATGTCAGACAAGGAAATGTTTCTCTAGCTCCTTTCATTGAGATGGACATGAGCAAAGCTGGTCATGCATCTATTCAAGTTTCACTAGGAGAAAGGACATGGCCACCTGTTTCTGGATACTCTTTCGTTTGTTGGTTCCAATTTCAGAACTTCTTTAAAAGCCAGTCTAAGGAAGCAGAAAAAACATCTAAAGGGGCCTATGGTAAAAGGAGTGGCCAAGTTTTGCGCATCTTTTCTGTCGGTGCAGTGGATGATGCCAACACTTTATATGCTGAACTCTATCTCCATGATAATGGCATTTTTACTATATCAACGGGCAATTCAAGTTCACTGTCGTTCCCTGGCATTGAAATGGAAGAAGGAAAATGGCATCATCTTGCTGTTGTGCATAGTAAGCCGAGTGCACTAGCTGGCCTTTTCCAAGCAAGTGTGGCTAGCTTGTATCTTGATGGGAAGCTAAGGCATACTGGCAAGCTTGGATACTCACCATCCCCGTTTGGTAAATCTTTGCAAGTAACACTTGGTACACCTACTATCCGTGGGAAAGTTTCTGATCTATCATGGCGGCTCCGCTGTTGTTATCTTTTTGAGGAGGTACTGACACCTGGGAGCATTTGCTTCATGTACATTCTTGGACAAGGGTACCGTGGGTTGTTCCAGGACACTGATCTTCTGAGATTTGTTCCAAATCGGGCCTGCGGTGGGGAGGTGATGGCTATCCTGGATTCCTTAGAACTGGAAGTACCCGTTCCTTCAAGCACCCAGCGCATAGATAGCTCAATGAAACAAGGGAGCTCTAGACTTGAGAGCAGTGGAATCGTTTGGGACATGGAACGGTTAAGAAATCTCTCTTTGCAATTGTGTGGGAGGAAGCTAATATTTGCGTTTGATGGGACATCATCAGATGCTTTTCGAGCATCTGGGACTCTTTCGTTGCTGAATCTTGTTGATCCAACTTCTGCCGCTGCATCTCCAATAGGAGGTGCGTGAACATCATGTGCCTATTTAATTTTCATTTTTTTTTTGTTTCTCAATTGGAATATACCAAGACTCATTTAATTGTTCATGTTGGCAGGTATACCACGATATGGACGTCTAAGCGGTGATGTTTACATTTGTAATCAATGCACTATTGGTGACACTGTTCAAACAGTCGGTGGGATGCCTGTTGTGCTTGCTCTTGTAGAAGCTGCTGAAACTAAGGATATGCTGCATATGGCACTGGAGTTGCTTGCATTATCTCTTCAACAGAGTCATCAAAATGTGAAAAACATGCAGGCCTTGAGGGGTTATCATCTGCTCGCACTTTTTCTGCATAGGAGAATGTCACTATTTGATATGCAGTCTCTTGATATTTTCTTCCGCATTGCTGCCTGTGAGGCTTCGTTTCCCGAGCCACAGAAATCAAATATAAATCGAACTGCAAGCTACGCATCTGGAATGTCCCCAGAGGGCAGTCTTGATGATCTCATCATCCCGAAATTTGGTGATGACATGTCTTCTGGTGGATCGCATGGGGATCTGGATGATTTTTCTGCTCAAAAAGATTCATTTAGCCACTTATCTGAGCTGGAGAATGCTGACTTAGCTGGTGAAACTTCTGAATTTATAGTCTTGTCAAATGCTGATATGGTTGAACATGTTCTATTGGACTGGACTATATGGGTTGCTGCACCTATATCTGTGCAAATTACTCTTCTTGGATTTCTTGAGAGGATGGTATCAATGCATTGGTTTAGAAACCACAACCTCACAATACTGCGTCGAATTAATCTGGTGCAGCATCTTCTCGTTACTTTACAACGTGGTGATGTTGAAATTCCTGTGTTGGAGAAGCTAGTTGTTCTACTAGGTGTCATTCTGGAGGATGGTTTTCTAGCTTCTGAGCTGGAACTTGTTGTAAGATTCATAATAATGACATTTGACCCCCCAGAGCTTACACCAAACCGTCAGATTGTGCGAGAGGCTATGGGCAAGCATGTCATTGTGAGGAACATGTTATTGGAAATGCTTATTGATCTTCAGGTAACCATAAATGCTGAAGAGTTGCTGGAGCAATGGCATAAAGTTGTTTCATCTAGATTGGTCACATATTTCCTTGATGAAGCTGTGCACCCAACTAGTATGAGATGGATAACAACTCTTTTGGGAGTTTGCCTTACATCATCAGCTACATTTGCTCTTAAGTTTCGTACAAGTGGAGGTTTTCAAGGTTTGAATCATGTGCTTCCAAGCTTCCATGATTCTCCAGAAATATACTATATATTGTTCTGTTTGGTGTTTGGGAAACCTGTCTATCCTCGAGTACCAGAGGTCCGCATGCTTGACTTCCATGCTCTCATGCCTAGTGATGGAAACTATGGAGAATTGAAGTTTGTGGATCTATTGGATACTATAATTGCAATGGCAAAAGCTACATTTGATTCCTTGATTATTAATTCTATGCTTGCACATCAGAATAACAATCTTTCACATCTTAACGGCACTTTAGTCGCTGATCTTGTTGAGGCAACATCAGACACAGGAGGTGATCTTCAAGGAGAAGCTCTGATGCATAAGACATATGCAGCAAGGTTAATGAGTGGTGAAGCAGCAGCACCTGCTGTGGTCACTTCGATATTGAGGTTCATGGTTGATTTGGCAAAGATGTGCCCACCATTCTCTGCTGTTTGCAGGCGACATGATTTCCTTGAAAACTGTGTTGATCTATATTTCTCTTGCGTAAGGTTTGTATGATGTGTATGTACCAAGTTACTCATTGTTCTAGATGTTTATATTAAGCCTTTTGTTTTTGGTCTTGCAGGTCTGATTGTGCCCTGAGAATGGCAAAAGATCTAACAACTACTGCAACAGATGAGAAGAATATCCATGATGAGTTCAATGGAAGTTCAAAGGACACTTTTTCAAGTTTGCCACAGGATCAGGAACAATCATCCAGAACATTGAGCTCTGCAAGTTTTCCTCAGGAGCAGAAAAGTTCCAGCTCAGAAAGTCCTGGTATGCAAAACTCTTTTGAAGCTGCTGAAGTAAAGGCAGAGGATTCATCCAATCAGGAGCCCAGCACTAAGTTGTTAAATGGAGAAGCAAAGAAAAGTTTCCAGAATGCTCATGATCAAGGACGAACCTCAGCCCCCAATTCAAATGGTGCTGCTGAGTCCCACCAACTAGCTGATTCGCCAAACTCAGTTTCTGTGGATAATGTCGGGTCTCCTATTTTATCTGAGAGATCAACCCACAAGGCAGCTGTTACCCCTTCTGCATCTCCCATGGCCGCATTCACATCTTGGCCTGGTAGTGCAGGATCACATAGTGATGGTAGACACCTGACAGCCTCTCCATCCATGTCTTCATCTATGTCTGGTATAGACATGGATTCGTCGCCGGAACTGAAGACAGATATGCAGGGGTTACCTGCAGTGAATACGCTTTTCCCAATCAATTCCAAGCTTTTGCTTGACATTGATGATTTAGGTTATGGAGGTGGCCCATGCTCTGCAGGAGCTACTGCTATTCTTGATTTTATTGCTCAGATCCTGGCAGACATTATCTCAGAGCAGCTCAAAGCGACACTTCTTATTGAGAGTCTTTTGGAGTCCGTGCCTTTGTTTGTTGATGTTGATTCTACGCTGGTTTTTCAAGGTTTATGCCTAAGCAGAGTAATGAACTTCCTTGAAAGAAAGTTGTTGCTCGATGATGAAGAAGATGGGAAGAAACTAGACAAGAGCCGCTGGTCTGCCAATTTGGACCCTCTCTGCTGGATGATAGTTGATCGTGTGTACATGGGTTGCTTTCCAACCCCACTTGGGGTACTACGGACACTAGAATTCTTGATGTCAATGTTACAGTTGGCTAACAAAGATGGCCGCATTGAAGATGCTGTACCTCCAGGTAAAGGTATTTTATCCATTGCTAGAGGAAGCAGGCAACTTGATCCTTACATCCATGCCATATTGAAGAACACAAATCGGATGATAATGTACTGTTTCCTCCCAACATTCCTTAAAAATATGGGGGAAGATGACCTTCTTGCAAATCTTGCATTCCTGACAGAAACTGGGAGGAGTTTAGCATCTACACCTTCCCAGGAAGATTTTTCTGTTGATATTTGTACAATTCTCCAGCTTCTAATTGCCAACAAGAGATTGGTGCTCTGCCCAAGCAATGTTGATACTGATCTAATGTGTTGTTTCTGCATAAATCTAATGGCACTTCTCCGTGACAAGAGACTTACTGCTCAAGACTTGGCAGTCGATCTGCTTAAATACTTGGTAGTGCATCGCCGCCAATCTCTCGAGGACCTGCTAGTTAGCAAGCCTAACCAAGGCCAACAGATGGACATTCTTCATGGAGGACTTGACAAATTGCTCACTGGAAGTACCTCTATGTTTTTTGAATGGCTCCAGAGTTCTCAGCAAACAATAAGTAAAGTGCTGGACCAGTGCGCTCTAATAATGTGGGTTCAATATATTACTGGGTCAGCAAAGTTTCCTGGCGTGAGAATAAAAGGAATGGAAGTCAGAAGAAAGAAAGAGATGGGACGAAAATCCCGCGAATCTGCAAAAGTAGATGCTAGGCACTGGGAGCAGATCAATGAGCGGAGATATAATCTTGATTTGGTTCGTGATGTGATGTCTACAGAGCTAAGAGCAATCCGCCAAGATAAATATGGATGGATATTGCATGGAGAAAGTGAGTGGCAAAGCCAGCTCCAAGAACTTGTTCACGAAAGGGGTATTTTCCCCATGCGACAATTGTCCACGGAACCTGCGTGGCAGCTATGTCCTGTCGAAGGACCATATAGAATGCGGAAGAAACTTGAGCACTCTAAGTTTAAGATAGATACTATCCAGAATGTTCTATCCAGCAACCTAGGGTTGGATGATGCTAAGGCGACCAATAAAGAGGATGGAGACATGTTGATGACATCTGGGTCGGATACAATGTCAGGCTTGAATCTTTTGACCTATGACCCTGAGCAAAAGGAACTTGATGCTGCTGAGTTTGCATCATTCAAAGAGGATGATGACATATTCAGAGGAGGAAGCACAATGTCAACTCCAATTGGCTGGACTGATGATAAAAGCAGCATTAACGAACAAAGTCTTCACTCTGCGACAGAATTTGGAGCAAAATCAAGTTCTCTTTCTTATCACATGACAGAGAGTCACCAAGGTAAATCTGAACTCAGTTCACCAAGAAGGACTCCTTCAGTTAAAGGTACTGAGGGAAGAACTTCGGAGGATAAATCAGAAAAGGAGTTGCTTGACAATGGTGAATATCTTATCAGACCTTATCTGGAACCCTCTGAGAAAATAAGGCATAAGTACAACTGTGAACGGGTTGCTGGTCTTGATAAGCACGATGGCATCTTTCTAATTGGTGAACTTTGCCTATACATTATTGAGAACTTCTACATCGATGATTCCAATTGCATTTGTGAAAAGGGCAGTGAAGATGATCTCTCTGTCATAGATCAAGCTTTAGGTGTGAACAAGGATATAATGGGAAGCAGTGAATCTCAGCTGAAATCACCTTCTGCATGGGGTGGAGCAGCAAAGATTTTGCTTGGTGGCAGGGCATGGGCGTATAACGGAGGTGCTTGGGGTAAGGAGAAACTTTGCAGCAGCAGCAATCTGCCTCATCCATGGCATATGTGGAAGCTTGATAGTGTTCATGAGCTACTAAAACGAGATTATCAGCTCCGCCCGGTTGCAATTGAGATATTTAGCATGGATGGTTGCAATGAGCTTCTAGTTTTCCACAAGAAGGAAAGAGAGGAAGTTTTCAAGAATCTGGTTGCCATGAATCTCCCGCGGAATAGCATGTATGTATTCTTAATCCCTTGCAGTTACATTTGTTCAGACTTTAGCGTGAATATATGGTACCATTTCCTACTAGAACTGAAATGGTTTCAAGCCTATTAATTGACAATTTATAGAAATATATGATGGCATGAAGGAAATAGGTATGAATTCATGTCATAATCTGCCAGAGGATTTACGTTCTCATATTTCAGTGTGAGAGAATTTACTTTTGTCAAATGCTTGCTTCGTTGCTACATATCTGACTGTCAAATTTGCTGTTGTATATGTGTTCTGGTGTTTGGGATTGTTAGTTTCAAAACCATCTTAGAGTATATTCCCATTTCCCACAGGATGATGAACCACAGCAGATAATTTTGCTGTTTTTTTCTCCTAGCTTGATAAGTTTGTCATTATAGTTGGCAAACTTGATTTTTCTTGAAACTGTCTGCTTCACTAAATACCAAGAATATCGGTTATGCCTTTCTACTATCACAGTAAACATTTTTCTGTTTTAGAAGAACAACACATGAGTTATTTTCTTGCTATCATTTCCTCCTGCGTTCTGTGAACTATCTAAAGTTGTAAGACTTGAGTAATTGCTTTTACTGATCGTCAGATTTCTTGAGAATTGGAACTTACCTAACGAGTCAAGAAAAACATCTTTTTTGCAGGTTGGACACGACAATATCCGCATCCTCAAAACAAGATAGCGGTGAGGGGAGCCGTCTTTTCAAAGTCATGGCAAAATCGTTCTCTAAAAGATGGCAAAGTGGAGAAATTACAAACTTCCAATATCTCATGCATCTGAACACACTCGCTGGTCGAGGGTATAGTGATCTCACACAGTACCCAGTATTTCCATGGGTTCTTGCAGATTATGAGAGCGATACATTAGATCTAAGGAACCCACAGGTATTTCGGAAGCTTGATAAACCTATGGGATGTCAAACAGACGAAGGAGAAGAGGAGTTCCGTAAAAGGTTTGTTCATTTAACAATCTGTATACTTCTTTTGTTTTGTTTTCGATTAAAAGATTACATTAACTTTACTGTAAAAGTCTGTTCATCTTTCATTTGAAACACTCTATTTTGTTCCTTTCAGATACGATAGCTGGGATGACCCTGATGTACCGAAATTCCATTATGGTTCTCATTATTCAAGTGCTGGGATTGTGCTTTTCTATCTTTTAAGGTTGCCCCCTTTTAGTACGGAAAATCAGAAATTGCAGGGTGGGCAATTTGACCATGCAGACCGATTGTTCAACAGTGTGAGAGATACATGGGCCAGCGCTGCTGGTAAGAGCAACACATCAGATGTGAAAGAACTGATTCCTGAGTTCTATTATTTGCCTGAATTTTTAGAGAACCAGTTTAATCTGGACTTGGGGGAAAAACAATCAGGAGAGAAGGTATACTTCTACAGAAGTGCATGCACTGATCTTCACACTAGATGTATGATAGTACCACAAAGCTCATATCTGTTGGAGGCAAGCATGTAACTTCTTGATATAATGTTTTCAGGTTGGTGACGTTGTTTTGCCACCATGGGCTAAAGGCAGCGCCAGAGAATTCATTAGGAAGCACCGGGAAGCCCTGGAATCTGACTATGTATCTGAGAATCTACATCATTGGATTGATCTTATTTTTGGATATAAGCAGAGAGGAAAGGTATTGAGCATCTCATGTTTCTACATCTCAGGACATTTGCCTTTTGCCTCTAGTTGCGTTGCTATTGCTGTGGACCTGTATTATATAGATTCATAAATTTGTGCCTTCTGACCCATGTTTAACGTGCCCATAGTTAAATCTTCGTCCCAGTGTCTTGTGCGGAATTATAATGAATTAATCAATCCCTCCTCTTCATACTCTATGTACAGTGACTTGTAATGTGAAATAGAGGGTATTCCTGGGGGTCATAGTATGTAGCATTTGGTGGGGAAACTCATATTTACTGACGTGATTTCTGATGTTTATTTTTGTTTGTATACGGCAGGCAGCTGAAGATGCCGTCAATGTCTTCTATCACTACACATATGAAGGCAATGTTGACATAGATGCAGTATCAGATCCTACAATGAAGGCTTCAATACTGGCACAAATCAACCATTTTGGTCAGACCCCAAAACAGTTATTCCAGAAACCACATCCACAGCGACGGACTGACAGGAAAGTCCCTCCTCATCCTCTGCGGTACAGCGCTTATCTTACACATCAAGAGATTCGAAAGACATCATCATCAGTATCCCAGATTGTCGCGTACAATGATAAGATCCTAATTGCCGCAGCTAACAGCTTGCTCAAGCCAGTAACTTATAATGAATACATTTCGTGGGGTTTCCCTGACCGAAGCTTGAGAGTATTAACTTATGATCAGGATAGACTTCTGTCTACACATGAAAACCTTCACGGTGGTAGTCAGATTCAGTGCACTGGAGTGAGCCATGATGGTAACATACTCGCCACAGGTGGTGATGATGGAGTTGTTGCAGTGTGGAGATTTGTGAAGGATGGTGTTCGCCGGCTCCTGAGAATGGAGAAGGCTTTGTGTGCTCACACGGGCAAGATAACTTGTGTCTGTGTGAGCCAGCCTTACTCATTGATTGTCTCAGGCTCTGAAGACTGTTCTGTGATCTTATGGGACCTGACAAGCCTGGTCTTTGTGAAGCAGCTACCAAAGTTCCCTGCATCAGTGTCTGCACTACATGTGAATAACCTCACTGGTGAGATTCTAACTGGAGCTGGTGTTCTTTTTGCTGTTTGGAGCATCAACGGGGACTGCCTTGCTGTTGTGAACACCTCCCAGCTTCCTTCTGATCTCATCTTATCTGTGGCAAGCACGACACACTCAGACTGGCAGGACACAAACTGGTACGTGACAGGTCATCAAAGCGGTGCTGTTAAGGTATGGAAGATGGTGCACTGCTCGTCTGATGAGGTAACGAATAGCAAAAGCAAATCGCCTGCAATCACCTTTGGGGGGCTGGGCCTGAACGGCCAAGCACCAGAATATAGGCTCCTCCTTCAGAAGGTCCTCAAGTCACATAAGTACCCGGTCACTGCCCTTTGTATACCTCCTGACCTTAAACAGCTTCTGAGTGGGGATGCCAGTGGTCACTTGCTTTCGTGGTCACTGAAAGATGACAGTTTTAAGGGTTCATAGCAGAAGAGAAATATCAGGATTCAGCTGCACATATAGAAATGCTGATTAAGTTATCTCTGGCTCCTTCCTCATCCAGAATTGATGAGCACTGTTGTGCATCTGACAAAAGATCAAGATTGTCCATGGCGTGCAGAAACATGCCATAGAAGGTTTCCTTGGATGCCCATGCCCCAGGCCATCGTAGACATAATACAACAGAAACACAATTGAAACGATGAAGTGGATGAGGCAATCGAGGCGTCGCTGCGCAGACATCGTAATCTTCTACTGTGACTTATCTGGTGGTTTTACCTTCTCTTCTTGTTTTTTTAAGGGGAGAAGGATTCATGCAGGGGGTAGGTACCTGTGTTTGTAAAGTTTGTACAGGGTAATTTTGGCGGTGCCGGTTGAGATGGATGGTGATGATGATGTATTGTCAATGTTTTGTTTGGGGATGTGAGGAAAGGTGTTGAAAGGGGTCTTAGGTTATTTTTCTTTCTCCTCCCCTTAAAAGTGGTGTTGTTCATTCATTGACTGGGTGTAATTTGAGCACCCTTGGGTTCAGTGACTTCAGTCAGTTCATTTGCACATACATGCAATAGATTTTGCTGAACAAAGTGGTGCGTTCACTCTGGGTCACTCTCCCAAGAATCATTTGGAACGTACAATCTGTCGTTTGCAGCAGCTTCACTATTTGCGACGCTGTTTTCGGTATACTGGCAAAACGTAACGTTGGCGTGCACTTTTTTATAACAAGGATAGTACTATATTACTGGCGGGTCAAGAACTCAAGAAGATTCACGGACTAGCATTTTCTATTTACTAGGCATCGCTCGAGATCTGTGTTATACTAGGATAATCAATCTAGGATCCGTCCACGATCCCATTGGAATATCAGCTGTTTTTATTTTTTTAATAAAATTGTATTAGAATTGCAAAGGGTGAAAGTGACAGGAGGTGCGTTCTACGCACATTCAGGAGTAATGGATTAGATCAAATCATCTCTTTCCGAGCACGTTGACTTAGACCAGATGTCAGGCGCAGGAGGCGCGTCATTTGAATAATGATCTACTCCATCCGTCTCTAAATAGATGTCGTTGTTGACTTTTAGATATCACGTTTGACCGTTCGTCTTATTCAAAAAATTTATACAAATATTAAAATAAATATGTCATGATTAAAATATCTTCAATGATAAAATAAGTTATAAAAATATAAATAAGATTTGCGTAAATTTTTTGAATAAAACGAGAGGTCAAACGTGATATCTAAAAGTTAACAGCGACATCTATTTAGGGACGGAGGGAGTATAATTTGGTGTGTGAGAGCATTGTCGGTCAAGGGTAGAGCCCATCCTTCCACGTCTTCTTGATGCGTGGTTATGAGCATTGACTTGAGATTTTTATTTTTCTTTCTTTTTAAGAGCTGGTTTTTGGTCCGCATTCTCTGATTATAACTTCAATCAAGGTTGCGCTTAATCCAGCCTGGTCGAGATAACACGGTATTATCCTTTCGATTGTCCACGTCAGCACGCGGTGGAATATTGCTGTCCAGATAAGGACAAGATCAATTTATCCACCGAATTACCCGATTACCCTAGAATACTTTGCAACAAAAATATTCTGTACGTGGACACTTGTGCAAAGTAGACATGTCACATCTATTTGTAACGATACATAAACTGTTTGTGGCTGTCTTTCTCATCCAAATTCCAGACCAACTTGTATGAAATTCCAATCCTTCTTTTCTTTCCTATGAAATTATTTTCCAGAATTAATGTGAAAAATATGGCGATTTATCTGAACTGCTAGAAAACAAAGAAATATCCTACCAACCGACTAGAGGGCAAAATGGGGAACGAAAAAGCTATATATGTTGACTCATGGCGTTCAGCTTTGCCGTGTACTACAGACAAGGGAGATCACGCACACAGGACAGCGCACGGAAAGAGAGGAGGGGAGCGAGAGAGCACGCATCGGACGGCGGCAAGATGCTGGCGGTGTTTGATCCGACGGTGGCCAAGTGCCCGGAGGGCCTCCGCAGCCCGCCGGTCGCCGGCGCGGCTGCCGCTGCCGGAGGCGGCGTCAACGCGCTGATGAAGGGCTTCTCCGCCGCCCACGACGGCGCGGTCACCGTCAGCCTGGGTCCCGCCGGAGCGCTGGCCTACTCCGGTGCCAACCAGAACCCCCTCGTCCCAAGGTGCTGTGCTCTCGCGTGCTCGCTTCCTTGCTGAATATTTTTCTTTTTAGAAAAGAATATGCTTGTGAGTTGTGATGGTTCCTTTGCGATGCGCAAATGCGTGGTGCTCGTGTGATTCGGCTTAAGATTCGCTGTTGTGATCGCTTCTTGGCGGGTTGGAATGCGCTGAGAGATCTCCTTTTTTTGTTTTGGTTTCTTGGGGGTAGCTAATTATCTTTTGGCAAAGTCACATCATTTTGTTCATAACGCGTTTCTCTTTCTCTTGGGCATGGATCAAATGATCAGATTTTGATCTGATTCTGTAGCTAGTGTTTCATGGTTAAATTTCGGATGCTGGTTGATCAGGCCATTCTAGTAGCTCAGATCTGCACGATATATTAGGTAACTCAGCGCATCTGTAATGCACAATGGATTGTTCGTTTAGTCCTTATGATTCGTCCCCAGCAAAACAGAATTTGAACGCTAGGTTCGGCAGAGTTTGTGATTTATGTTCATACAATCATACATTGTTCGTAATTCTGTATAGTAAAATCTGCTTGATCAGTTGAATTCTGCATCCATTCGCATAGAGAAATTCAGAGACATGTTTCACACCTACCCATTCATGAAGTCATGTTCTACTCCACATAAAGATTGTGCTCATATGTTTACTACCAGTCTACCACACTCTTTATTAGGTAAATTTTAGTTGTTATTGAAGGGATTTTGTTAAGAAGCTGGACAATCTGCTGGTTAGGGAAAGATCAGTGATATACTTTTGCTATAATTACTTCCTTAAGATGATGCCTGCACTTCATCCCCTTGGTGCTTCTCTCAAGCATTGAAGTTTTTGTGAGAATTATGTTGCCCCTTATCCTGCTTTGCTGCTCTCATTTTTTTTACTCTAATCTTCCTATATAAGACATCGACAATCGTGTTCCAATGTGAACAGACTTCGCTATATATATTAAATAGGAGGCTGTGGCTGCCATGGAGCCTTGAATGATCTTTCGGTGTAGCAATATCTTCCTTTTGCACTTTCTACGTCTATAATGTTTAAATACTATATCCGTCATTGTACTCGTACATATTTAACCAAAATGATAACCCTATGCTCTGATCGCTAGTGACGTACCCATGCCTTGTTGAACAACTGAATCAAATGCCAATTTGATACTTTGTATGCAATTGTTCCTTGTCAGCTCGAACGTGGATGATGGTGACTGATGTCTTTTTAATTAGGTAGTAACATGATGTATACAGGAATCAAATATATAATTGTTGACCAGTCAAGAGTTGAGTCCCACTGTACTTGTCCAATTTTGGCTCAAAGTGCATTAAACTTGTCTATCCTATTATTAGACTGCTCAGTTGTTCAGGTGCAACACAGCATTACCAACAATGCTGCTATATTTCAAGTACCATGCTATTGGTGCAGTGAGGAATTAGCATTTGTTTTTTTAAGCCTGTGGGTATTCTGCCAACTGCATAGCATGGAATTTCTTTTACACGTGAATCGCAGCAGCACATACACACTTTTGTCTTGATTGTGATTGATCCTGATAATTACTTTATCATATGTTTTATGAATACAATTACCTGAATTTCACTCATATGACTCTGTGCCTCATTCTCCTACCCAGGTTGTTCGGTGCTGTGAATGACATTTTTTGCCTGTTCCAAGGGCACATTGAGAACATTGCCAACCTGAAGCAGCACTATGGCCTGAGCAAGACCGCGAATGAGGTGACCATCATCATTGAGGCCTACAGAACCCTGAGGGACAGGGGTCCCGTCCCAGCCAGCCAGGTCGTGAGAGATCTCAGCGGGAAGTTCTCATTCATCCTGTACGACACCCTGTCGAAATCCACCTTCGTTGCTGCTGTAAGTCCACCCAGTGCATTGCAATCAGACATCCATCTTTTCTTCCTGACTCCTGAGGCATACGTTCCCCCTTTACCACGTTAACTGTGGCCTGAATCGCAATGTTGTGCTGGAACGCAGGACGCTGATGGCAGCATCCCCTTCTTCTGGGGCGTCGACTCTGAGGACCATCTCGTGTTCTCCGACGACTCTGGGCTTCTCAAGACTGGCTGTGGCAACTCGTTCGCGCCATTCCCCAAAGGTACTTCTCCAAGAATAAAACACTATCTGATCCCTTCATCCTTACACCTCCAGAATTGAATGGTTCGGTTCAAACTCTCCAATGTGACGGGATAATCACTGATTCATCATCTGATTCATCAGGTTGCTTCTACACCACCTCCGGGGGCCTGCAGAGCTTCGAGCACCCGCTGCACGAGGTCAAGGCAGTGCCGCGCGTGGACAGCCAGGGCCAGATGTGCGGCTCTACCTTCAAGGTCGACAGCGAGACCAAGAAGCAGGACGCCAGCATCCCCCGCGTCGGCAGCGCTGCGGACTGGTCCAACCAGTTCTGATCGGCGGCTTCTCCCATCTTCTTGCTGCCCATTTCCCGGCAATGAGACGCCGATCAGTGTATCAGATGAACCGCTGAGACTGACGATGCCGCTACGTTTCTTCACGCATTTTGTCGAACGCCATGAGACTCTCAGATCGTGTTTATCTACATCGTAATGTTGATATACTAATCTTGCCAAGTGGTGGAAACTACCTGTAGCGTATTTCCCTGATGTTTTGAATAAAAAGGCTCCATTTGGTATTGTGAGATCGTTAAAGTTTGCTGTTTTGCATGAGTGAATGATGCTGATTGTTAAAAAAATGGGCATGGTGATGTTTTATCGTTAATTGAAGGTATATGTACCTTATTTCCTTGTTTTGATAAAGGCTTCATCGTTGTTGCAAGATTTTTATAAGTGAATGCATTTTGGTAGTTCGAATGAGAGGGCAGTTTTTTCAAACTTGCCCTTTTCTCCCCGTTTTGTGCAACGTTCTGAACGCGTCTGTTTGCTGATCACTACAGTTTTCTTTCCAATTTTGTTTTCTTATTATGAAAATTAGATATCTTTCAGTTTTTAATGTGTGAAGCTGGTTACTTCATTTCTTTTTTAATGTACAGAAAACCGGAGGAATTAGGACTAGTAACCGTTGCGCCGATCGGACTGCGTAGACTCAACGCAAACCGGAGTGGGTGGAGCTTGTGATGAAGTGTGTTACAACGGTGACCTACAGAATCAAGGTGAACAACGAGTGTACTGACCGTATTTTTCCGGGGAGGGGTTTGAGGCAAGGCGACCCGTTGTCCCCATATTTATTCATCTTGTGTGCGGAAGGTCTCTCGGCTATGCTACAGAAGGCTGAAACTGATGGGAAATTAGAAGGAATTATGGTTTGCCATGGGGCCCCACGAGTGAACCATCTTTTCTTTGCTGATGATTCGCTAATCCTGATGAAGGCAAGAAATGAGGACGCCATTGAACTGAAGCGCATTCTTGAGACTTATGAATTGGCCTCGGGACAAATGATAAACCGGGACAAATCTTCAGTGTTTTTTAGCCCAAACACAAGGGAAGGGGTGCAAAACAGTATGAGGTCTATCCTATCTATCAGCCAGATTGCGAGGAGTGAGAGGTATCTGGGGCTCCCAATCTTGGTTGGGCAGTCAAGGAGGAAGGCTTTTGAATATATAAAGCAGAAAATATGGGCTAGAATTCAGGGGTGGCAAGAGAAGTTGCTCTCGAAAGCGGGCAAAGAAATCCTCATCAAAGCGGTGGCTCAAGCAATCCCAACCTATGCTATGTCATGTTTCGACCTGACCAAAGGACTGTGTGAGGAGCTGAATTCAATGATCGGCAGGTGGTGGTGGAGTCAACAGGATAAGCAAAATAAGATTCACTGGCTTAGTTGGGACAAGCTCACAATGGCAAAGAAAAAAGGAGGGCTGGGGTTTAGGGACCTGCATCTCTTCAATATGGCGATGCTGTCCCGACAAGCATGGCGTATTTTAAACCATCCCGACTCCCTGTGTGCAAAAATTCTGAAAGCCAAATACTTCCCCAATACTGACATCTTGCATTGCGAGGAAAATAAGGGCATCTCATACTCTTGGCGCGGTATTTTGCGAGGGGTTGATATGTTGAAGAATGGGTTGATATGGAGGGTTGGTGATGGTGAACACATCAATATCTGGGATGATGCATGGGTCCCAAACAGCTGCACGCGTAAGTCGGCAACAAACAGGGGGGCCTCACTCTTAACCCGGGTGGCTGAGCTGATCAATCCAGCAACGGGAGAGTGGGATGTACAGCTGGTCAAGGACACTTTTTGTGAAGCAGATGCGGGACTGATTCTAGCACTGCCTACGGATAACGAAATGCATGACTGGGCTGCGTGGCATTTTGATGCAAAGGGACAATTCTCTGTAAAATCTGCTTATAAGCTGGCTGTACAGTTTAGAGAGCAACATAACCGGAGGGATGCTTCAACATCAGACCCAGGGTTTGTTAGGAAACAATTCCCGTGGCACAAGATATGGCAAGTGGCAGGTCCAAATAAATTGAAAATGTTCCTCTGGCAATTTGCACATAACATTCTCCCAGTAAAGCGAAATGTATCACGAAGAGGTGTAAAACTGGATACTATATGCCCAGTGTGCAAAAGGTTGGATGAGGACTGTGGCCATTTGCTTTTTCAAATGCAAGAGCGTCCGAGAATGCTGGACAGAGCTAGACCTGGAACACATTCGGGTGCAGCTAGAGCACAGCAGGTCAGGGAGGGAAGTGGTGGAGAAGATATGGCAATTAAAGAGTGAACTACATCTTAAAGTGTTCATCTTGCTGTGGAAGTGGTGGGGTGCTAGAAATAAACAGAATGCTGGCGAGAAGATGTGGAGCAGCCGGGAGATTTGCAAGTCAGTAATCATGAACCAAAAAGAATTTGAAGCGGTGTTTGCCAGTCAAGGGGGAGCCAAAAGAGCAAAGGGGATAAAAAAGTGGAAACCACCACCTGAAGGCATATACAAGCTGAATACTGATGCATCTTTTAACTAAGCAGAGAACAGCGGTGGATGGGGCTTTGTAGCGAGAGATGACCAAGGCTAATTTCTAGGAGGAGGAGCCGGTAAGCTGGACAATGTGTCCTCAGCCTTGCACGCTGAAGCGGTTGCTGCTCTTCGATGCTTGGAGAGAGCGGCGGCACTGGGGATGGCAAATGTTATTTTGGAAACTGACGCGGCCACGCTGGGTGCCGCGCTGAGCTCGGAAGACATGGACAGAAGCCTATTTGGGTGTCTTTTTCGTAAGATTAAAAATGTAATGCACAATCAATTTGAGAGTTGTACTATCTCAGTTTGCCCTAGAGAGTGTAATAGGGTAGCAGACTCACTTGCCTCCTTTGGAGCGCACATTTCGGCCTCTGGCTCGCTGTTCATGAGCCAAGCCCCAGAGTTTGTAGTTTCTCTTGTCTCCGGCGATTTGCCTGGAGCAGGTGTTTAATGGAAAGTCTTTCCAGTTTCAAAAAAAAAAAAAAAAAACGCAAACCGGGTTGAATCCATTCCGTTGAGCGTTTTAACCGTATCGGAGCGGAGAAGGCCAACACAAATTTGGCCCAAACCGACTGCAACTGAGCGGCCGAGCCAAACCGGCGCGTTCCCGATCCAACGGAACCCACCAGCTTCCATCGCGTCTTCCCGGGCTCGCGTTCCCACCATCGCACTCGTCCCCTACCTTTTTTTTTGGGACTGAAAATACTTTTTATTCCTAGCTCCGGCCTCCTTCCCTCTCCCTCCTCCATCTTCACCTCTCTCTCTCCCCCCTCGCCCGTACGAAACCCTAGGCTCCGCGGCCCCAAAACCCCGGCGCCGCCGCCGCTGCCGCCGTCGGCGGCGCCCCATGGCCCCAGCCTCCTCGTCCTCCGACGCCGAAGACCTCCCCGCGCGCAGATCCGACGCCGCCGACGTCGCCGGCAACGTCTGGGACCTCGCCGCCATCTCCCCGCCCCCCGCCGGCGGCCGCGAGATATACATCTACCGCAACACTTACAACCTCATCCCGCGCTCGGTCGGCCGCGGCGGCGGGCTCAGGTCGCTCAAGTTCTTCGGCAACGATGTGGAGGTGCTGCCGCCGGACGCGGAGGGCGAGCTGGACGGGCTCGAGAGCCTGCAGGTCAAAGTGTCCGCGCCTAGGGTCTCCGGGGCGCCGCTCCGCCGGATGCGGCTTCTCAAGGAGCTTGAGCTCTCCATGGTGCCGCCCAGGCCGTCCTCGTGCTCCATACTGGCCGAGATCGCCGGCCTCAGATGCCTCACCAAGCTCACCATCAGTCACTTCTCAATTCGGTATGTGCAAAACTACTAGCTCAACTGTCACGTCCTGCCAGCCGAACTTCCTGGTGCTTAGTTCTTCAAATTTTTGTTGCTGTGCTACTGCTTTTCCAGTGTTTTCAAGGCAAATGTGGCTGCTTTGCGTTTTTTGCTGGCATTTTGTATTTACTCAACTAACATAAAGGTAACAAAGCTTCGGGCGTGTAACCATCGAATTGGTAATGACTGTTGGCGAGACCTAATTTTGCTATGCTAGGTACCTTAGGGACTTATGGTAATCATGATTGCTTTCACCGAGTGCTAATTTAGGTAGAAGAAATGATTTATCTTGCTTTTTGTGTGTAGCATTGCTTTTGCCATGATGCTGGCAATGTTTGCCTCATCCACCTTTTCTTTTTCTCTCATTCATCTACAGTAAAATTTAGGACGGTGGTAATTATTACCTTACTTTCGAATAGCTTTTGTTTTGTTTGTGTGTACGCATTGGCTGTTGTTCGTTGCTGCATTGGTGGCGGTGGATAACCCATTGACTTTATGTTAGAGTTACAAGGTTTCTGTAGACACCTAATTCACCATATTGCTGAAAAACACTGCCTGTAATTGGCACTGGGCAACCTTTTAATTGCTGAATCACCAGAATGGTCATTAAATGGTTCATGACTACTCATTCAGTTGTTTCTATGGGTTAAACGCTTAATTTGTGGCATGGAAACTGTTGATGCTTTAGACCAGTTAGGCAGCACAACAGTGCGATGTGGTATGAAGGCAAAACTTACAGAATTGAGTTGTAGAAATTTCTGATGCTGTGTTGTGGTGTGCCTATACGCAGTTTCCCAATTGTTTCTGTAGAGCCTAGTTTCATTCAGAAAAACATTAACATCATGGTTTATCAAACTCTTAGTACAATATCCCAAGTCTCAGTACAGTACATGTGTTTTGTACGTCGAATCTGCACTTAGTTAACTAATTTTTTCCAATGCTTATCTATATCTCTGGTGGCAGATTTTACTATTTTTCCTCCTTAGATGCACTAGAAATAAGGAAAAAGGAATGATAATACTCCTTCCAGTCGCTTTGTGGTGATATGTGCTGTCAAACTTTGAAACATTGGACTTTGATACCATCATGGATATTTGGAACAGACACATAAAATGGGCCCTTCTTGAAAATTGTGTTAAAAAATATTACAGTTTGTTATGTTATAAATCATTGTCCATATTTGCAATTTTGTGGCCGCAGTCCAGGTGTCCCCTTTTTTTAATGACTGTACTATTTGACTAAATCCTTTGTGGTGTGGACTTATCTTTTGATCACACGCCATAATTTGCACTGGAACTATTCAGGTTTTGCCAAACTTCTTGTTATGTGTGATTTCATTCCTTTACTTTCTTATAAATCTCAGCTTCTGATAGCTTGGTCTTATTTCTCATAGCATGTAGTTGTTCTTGTTTGTAAGTGGTTAGTTGAATAAATTAGCTTCTTAGCTTCTCTGTCTTGGTAAATAAGCTTTAGGTGATTTAGGTAACATACTTGAAGTTATAAATTATTATTATTGCTGTATAGCATTTGATCACTTGGAAGTGGTACACTAGCTGTTCTGGCTATTGCTTAACTTTTTATGCTATATCGAGTTACTTATTATTAAATATGGAGCCGAGAATTGATGATACCTTATTTCTTTATAAACAATCTACAGGTACCTTCCTCCTGAGATTGGCTCCCTCAGGAAGCTTCAAGAACTTGATCTATCTTTCAACAAACTGAAGAACTTGCCTAATTGTATAATTGAGTTGAGTGCCCTGAAGTTCCTTAAAGTGACCAACAATAAGCTGGTGGATGTACCTCCAGAAATCTCCTCTTTGAGGTGCCTTGAAAGTCTTGACTTGTCAAACAATAGACTGACTTCTCTTGGATCGGTTAAATTTGTTTCTATGCTTACGCTGCAGTATTTAAACCTTCAGGTATATTCTCTATTTGTTTTTCTTTTTCTTCTTTCAAGTCATCTTGTTTGTTTTCCTTGTAGGTTCAATTACAACAATAGGCTCAACATATTTATGTGTTTCCGGTTTCCCTATTAAATCTGATTAAAGAAGTATGTGATGTATTTAGAAACCACAAAGAAATATTATATTGTGTTGGATTTAGGTGTGGAAATCACTGTTCTTTATACTAATAAATATTTTTTTCTATTTATTTTCTGTTGTTGATGCTCTGTTGAAATTCATATAGCATAGAGTGACACTTTCTTTTCATTTCAAGTTTAATAGGCTGTCCCACTCGTATGAGATTCCGGCATGGGTATGCTGTGACATGAGGGGCAACAATGAAAATGCCGCAAAGAGTAGCAAGCTACAGTGTTCAGGTGTAGAAAGCAGAAGTTTGGCAGAATCTGGAACTTTGAATCGTGGTTCCGACGGTGCCCATTCATGCTCACACACAGAAGCTTCCCCAAATTTAAAACATCATGCTCCACAGAAAACGAAGAAGGGCTGGAAGAGACGGGATTGTCTGCAACAGAGGGCTCGCCAGGAGCGTTTAGACTCAAGCAGGAGCAAGCTCAGTACGAAATACATTGATGAAATGGCTGTGAACATGGCCGAGGACGAATACCCTTTTAATTTGCATGATATGGAAAACAAATCAGAGATGAAAAGAATCGATGAAGAAACTTCTGTACATGATTCTTTGAAAGAAACAAGTTCTATATCCGATGATGTATCTTCTATAATCGATGATGACTTTGATGGGCTCATGAAAGATAGTAGCATGATGTTACAGGACCATCCTAGTGAGGAAAAACCTAGAATGAATATGAGAAGTTTCCATGGTAGCAATTCATGTATCAGTGTGGAACCTACTTTCAGCAGAGGAAGGATCCATAGTGTTGAAAATGAACTAGAGGATACTGCTTCCTCTGCCCATGATGTTGGTGAAATTGTTCAAGAGAACTCTTCAGATACATCAAAGTGCACTTCAAAATCTAAAAGGCACCCTGATATGGACAGCAATCCTAAACCTAGCAAATTCCCTAGGCCAATTGATGAGTGCTCAAAAATATCATATAAGTATAGCGTGGAGTCATTTTGCAGCATAGATGACCATCTACCAGATGGCTTTTATGATGCGGGGCGAGATATGCCCTTCATGTCATTAGAGGGGTACGAGAGAAGTTTTGGACTAAATGCACGTGAAGTAATTCTTTTGGACAGGTTAGTGCTTATTTCTATCCATAATTATGATTTGCATATGTTTATGTTCTAAATTAATTTTATTTTGTTCAACTCAGAGAAAAAGATGAAGAATTGGATGCAATTGCTTCTTCAGCGCAATTATTGTTATCTAGTTTGAAAAGACCTAGCTCTTTCGACACAGATGAAGATACAGGCCATGATTTACTGAGGGCATCGGTGCTTGCTTTGTTTGTTTCTGACTGCTTTGGAGGTTGTGATCGAAGTGCTTCTCTTGGGAGAACACGGAGAGCTATTGTTAGCTTGAGGAAGGAGCAACCATTCATTTGTACCTGTTGCATTGGAACTGTATGTGACAGCAGTGAAGCTTCTAAGCAGACTAATACTCTTGCCGAGCACTTCAATGTTAATGGTCTTTGTGATAGATCGATACATATCATCAAGGAAAGGAGAAATTCGGGTATTGTACCTATAGGGGCGCTGCAATTTGGTGTTTGTCGGCACCGAGCTGTCCTAATGAAGGTTACCCCTTTGTTCCTATCTTGGTTTTTTTTCTCGAACAACCCCTTTTGTTCCTATGTTTACTAACAATTCTGTGTTTGCTCTTTGAACATTGCAACTATATTCTTTGCAGTATCTGTGCGATCGGGCTGATCCACCTATTCCTTGTGAGCTTGTGAGGGGGCATCTTGACTATACACCTCATGCTTGGAATGTCGTTCCTATTAGAAAAGGGAATGGCTGGGTAAGGATGATTGTTGATGCGTGCTACCCCACCAACATAAAGGAAGAGACAGATCCAGAATACTTCTGCAGGTAAGCAGCTTCTGGTGTTACAATTTCTGTTTAAGAATTCATTACTGCTTTTTTCTCTTTGCCAATTTCCTTATCTTGTCTTTGCATGCAATTCATTGTGCCAATTAGAATGGCAACATGCCTGTACTGTCATAAGTAGTCTAACTAGTGATTTTAGATGCAGAAAGTCAACGCGTGAAATAAAAGGCCATTGCCATGTGGTATTAATATGATATGGTCCATGAAACTGCAAACATATTGCCTGTTCTGTCTTTAATTCTTTGCAGAATACTCTAATTATTCAAATGTCTTCTCTTTGAGGCAGGGATTCTTTTCATAAGTTTTCAGTTTTTGACCTATCTATTGCTGGTAGATACTCTTTTTAGTCCTTTATATTTTTTTTTACCTGATGTTAGGGGGTCTTATCTACTGGTCTCTAATTGCATGCATGTTAGTCATGCTGTTACGGTGAGGCATTGAGAACAAGTACACATGCTACTTTCTGGTTCTTTATTAATCCAAATATCCAATATCATAACCTTAAGTTTGATTAACGTATTATCTTTGTGCTCTTTCAGGTATTTTCCGCTCGGTCGCCTAAATGATCCGCTTGACGATGAGAGCTATACCACTCGTTGTTCCTTCCCTTCTGTTTCACTGTGCAAAGAAATTGAAGTTACAGCTTCGAGTTCTGTCTATCACTGTAAACTTGGTGCTGTTGATGCTGCAGCAAAGGTAGAGTTATCCCCCTTCATCTCTTTGATTCCATTTATGTGGTATCATTTTGTTTGATAAGTTACTTGACATTATTGTGAACAGGTGCAATACTTAGACACCCGCAATGCTTCAAATGATGAAATTAAAAATTCGAATACAAACTTCTTGGAGAAGTGAGAATGCTGGGTGCTTTTAGGAAGCACAAATGCATAGTGGACATATATGGACACCAATTTTCTTCTAAGTGGGTCCAAGATGATGGTGGTAAAGAATACAGGATATTGCAGTCTGTAATTTTGATGGAGTATGTAAATGGAGGTTCTCTGAAGGTAAAATCATCTGTGGTTCTTATGACTTTGATGTATTATTTCAAAACCATGTTGTGATGTTTCTTTCAAATAACTGAAACTGTTACTTTCTCACCAGGGCTATTTGGCGAAGTTACTGAAAGAGGGCAAGAAGCATGTACCTATTGACCTAGCATTTTACATTGCCCGGGAAGTTGCTTGTGCATTGTCGGAGCTACACAAGAAACTTGTTATTCACCGGGACATAAAAAGTGAAAATGTATTGGTTGATCTGAATTCTAAGACTGCTAGCACACCGTTAGTCAAGCTTACTGATTTTGATAGATCCATACCTTTGCATTCTTTGTCCCATACATGCTGTATTGCTCACCTGGGTGCACATCCACCCAATGTTTGTGTTGGGACGCCTTGCTGGATGGCTCCTGAGGTTCTTCAAGCCATGCATGAAAAACACCAATATGGATTGGTAAGCATTTATTTAATATAAAAATATCTGTCGCATTCTTTTGTTTGCAATATTTATTCTTTAGTTCTGCATGCTAGAGGAAGTTATTTTATATTAATATTTTCTATAATCTGAATTAAGCTATATTTTAGCTGAGTGTCATTATGCATCAACTATGTTTCGTTATGTACTTGTGGTGACCATTCTTCTTACAATCACGTTTTGGGTGTTACTTATGTTACTGAAATGACCAACAAATTTGTTGATGCGATTTAATACTTCCCTGATGCAGGAAGTGGATATCTGGTCATTTGGATGTTTTTTGTTGGAGATGCTTACCCTTCGGATACCCTACCAGGGACTACCTGACTCAGAATATATGACCTCATAATGGTAAGGCTCCTTTTGTCAGAAGAAAGACAGTATTGTTTTTGCAATTTCTGATACATATGGGTGTACGAGTCCCTAACTGTCTCTCTAATCTTATACCTTCAGAGGAAGAAACAAAGGCCAAGGCTAACTCAGGAGTTAGAAGCATTCTGGACAGTAGATGAGCCAGTTACGAGGCTGAAGTTGGGGATCACATCTGATTCTCATGCGGATAAATTAAGACACCTAATAGATCTCTTCTACCAGTGCACCAGGGGAAATGCCTCCAAGCGCCCAAAGCTGAGGAGATTTACAACTCATTGTGCTCCTTACCCACATGTTATGATATGAGGTGATTCTTTGGATCCTGGACCAGAAGAAATCTTATGGTGAATGGTGATAGTGAACCAGATCAGCAGACCGTGGCAGGTTAAGCAGGACAGTTTCAGAAGGTGAAAGATCTGGCCGACTTCATCGTTGGTAAGCTGCGACCAGTATTCTGGCCATGTTACTACTCTTAGTGAGTTGGTCTTTGGATGGTGGCCAAGCAGAATTTGAGAAGTCGAACCACATCATCAACTTACATCACCAGAGTTCCTCTCGAGTCAAATCAGTTTTGTAGCAGCACGGCATCCCGACTCACCTGTTGTAGTAGAGTAGTAGTCAGTCGTCGTTGTCGCTGTCTGATCATGTATCTATGTCATGTCATCCTTTTTTTTTCCTCATTGTTGCTGTCATATTATGATGGTGTTTAATAAGTTATTAATTTAGGCCATTCACGGTCCCAAGGCATTTGTCGGCTAGACTGCTGCATCCGCCTTCTGTATGTTAATTTTTATTTTTGTTGTCAAACTGTAGTTTAGGTGATCTGTGCAGCTTTTCTTATTGCTGAGTTATGTAACTGTATCGCGAGGTTATTTATGCTGATTCACCAGTTTTTCATCATCGGATTTTGTTCTTAGCAGCTGGACTGTTGTATTTCTTTATTTCAGTAATCCCGAAACTGTTCCTTCGTGTTTCAAGACATTGATGTTGCTCACTGTATTCAAACTATTACAAGTGTCATTCTAGCTTTGCATGGTATGCTGGTGGCTGCGGTCCTTGTTCGGTCTGATTAGTCAGTTTTATCTGTTTGACTATATTTTCATTTTCTCTCGTGAACACTCCAATATGCATGTAATTGTTTCGTGAGGTTACTGATGCTGATTTAATCAGCCTATTCAGTACCAGCTCTTCATGAACTATTTTCTTTACATACATGTGGGCCACTGTTTCGTCGTCTTATGGGTGGTAAATATGGTCATTCACCGTTGTATCTTCAACTGAAACGATTCCCGAGTTCTCAGTGCCCGCAGGTTCAGCTGAGATCACGCTGTTGGGCTGGTCGTTCACCCAAGATGCTGAGGTCCTACACACCGTTCTGAAAACCCCAGTATTCTAAGCACCTCCTACGTCCGGCAGAGCCCTGATCTTTGACTATCATGCATGGACCAATCTCCAGTTCTAGCCTATACCCCTGTTTTGTTTTGTTTTAAATAAAACGCTGCGATTTGCCTTCTCGAGATCGAATTTGTATGCATGCCAGGACAAGATGCGCAGTTAATTCCTGTCGATGGCTCGGCAGGCCGAGGCCATGTTCGCCGCCTCCGCGGCGCGCCACGACGCCCCGCGCTTCCCCCCTTGGCATGTGCCGCCGCGCGTTTGACTTCGCGCCGATTGGCCGCCCCGCGCGGGCCGGCCGGCCTGTTCGCCGGCCGCGGTTGGCTGGCCTGTCATCGCGTTTGGGATCCCATCGCAGGGTCAGCGACAGGGAGAGGATAGTTTACGGTGTCGAGCGGGCACCGCCTTGACGCGCGACCCGCGGCGCCCATGTGATCTCTGCCCCGCGATCCGGCTATATATATAAGTGGCAAGCGAATGGCCATGTGGTGTGAATCCTCTCCCTACTTCACCCTCGACTTCAGCGGTGATGAAGCAACGCCGAGCTGTGCGCCGGGGAGCTCCATATTCCGGCGGCTCTGAGCTCATCTGAAGCTGGTGTGAGTCGGGGAAGATTGTGGGTGCCCAAGAGAAACGAGTGAAGCTGCCAGCATGATCTAACTTGTGTGGGCAGTGTCCGCGGTTGTGCCAATTGCTCATGTAGTAGTGTGCCTGCGGTGTTCGTCGGACAAGAACCAGCTACAGTTCGCGCAAATGCGCGCTGGTTTGCGACGGGCGTCCATGGGACGGAGCATGGCACGGCCGTGGTGTTGTATCAGGCTTCTCTGGTTGTTGGTTAGATCATGCTGTGACAGTTTCACTCCTTCCCTTTGGGCACATGATGGAAGCTGCCGAGGCGGACGGACAGGATCGATCGCAAGACGCGACACAGCAGTCATAAGGTGCCCATATCCGTCTCAAGCCTGAATGGTGAAGTGAAGCTTTATCTTTCACTTTTGTTGTTTCCTTATCTTCTTTTAATGTTGTCTATGCATCTACAGACTTATCAATGTTGAAAGAGACGAAAGCATACGATTGAATACAACTCATCAGGACCTTTTTGAAGAACAAGTGATGAGATCAGTTTTGCTTTATCATCACAGAAAGACAAGATGAGATAGAGGACCTTCTTGCTGTCTGTCTCTACGGCCCTTGGGCCTCAGAGTCAGAGAATATGCAGTACTTCAATCGTAGGCGGCACTTGGAGGTCGTGGATCAATGCAAAATTTCAGTTGCAACAATAGTTTCACATTTAAAACACGCTATAAATAAGTGAATAGAATCATAGAGATCAAAACAGAAATATTTGTACTTATGCGTGCCAGATTGTTTAACAAATTAGGTAATGAAAAATCAAACATTAAAATAGGGAATGGTGACAGATCGAGCTATGAAGATTGTGGGTAGATAGCTTAATTATCAAAGTTGATTCAAGAGGTTTGATGACAGGAGTATCATTTAAAATGTTGTTTTGGAGTCATCTGTGTATTTTGGATGACACTACCCTACATGCATAAATCACACAAGAAAAAACCTACATGCATAAAGCTCAAGACTCACTTTGTTTTGTGTTTGGAGCACCGCTTCATTTTGCTTTACATGTGAAATTATTTACAAGTCAGACCGTGTTGAATTATTGACTAGGTTACAACATTCAACTCTTGAGCACAATGGAAAATTATCCACCTAATTAATCTTTACTTGGTATGTGAAATTATGTGTAAAAATGTCTTACATTTTGGAGGTGGAGAGAGTAGAGTTTTAAAAGTGGGTGTACCACCAGTTTAATGAAACGAAATCCTCTATTGTCGCTATTAAAACGGTACAGGAGTGTCGTCCTCTATCCGATGCGTTCATTCCAGTTTTAACGACGGCTAATTGTCCCGATGGAACAAGGCTTGTGGCGCGATCTTTGTTTCGGGCCTTCTCTGACCTTGTTCGGCCCAGTAAACAATGCCAACACTACCTTCCAAGTTCAAACTCATTGTCATCCCACGCAGTTTTCTCACCACGCCGGCACCATGGACAACAACAATCAGTTCAACTCCGAAACTTATTAATCTTGTGCCAGCAACTTCATTTAGGCCTCAAACCACCACTTTGGTTTGGTTCCTTTTGGTTTCTTCCCCTAATTAGCTCCTCCAGGCCCATGGTGCTAATGCCAAGAACGAGCTGACGGAGGACTACAAGCAATCAAACACGTTTAGGAGAGATCATGTACTAAGGTGTCTGTGGATAATATGACAAGCACTAAGCCTCATGTGCTGTCTTTGAGATCCATGGCGGCAACAAACAGGCAGAAGCTATCATTGCCGGCGGCCAGGCATAAGCTATCATCTTGAGAACAACATGAATTGATATAGTCACAAGAATAGTTGTTGCCGTTGGCTAGATTACCATTTTTAATGGGACGAATTAAGAGGTTTTGTGCTATTAACTTAGTAATATAAGAGGAGATTTGGCCACTTAGACGCATCTTAGTTGAAACGGCACAGTTTGACGTTATAATAGCGACAACAGGCGATTTGGTTCCCAGTTTAACATTCAAATTTTGATCCTAAAACTTTGTTGTTACAGTATATTAGTTTCTAAGAAAAAATACGACAAAGATATTTAGGTACTGTAATATATATGGTGTAAACATGGAACGTGAGGATCTATCAATTAAAAGGAAGAAGATCTAGACTTCCAAAATTATGGATGGAGTTTTTTCTACTTTCTTTGAAAGGAAATTATGGCAATAGTTAGCAACATATCAAAATGATCAGTGCTTTGGTAGGTCCATACAAGAAAACCATATGGCATAGGTTTGTTACATAGAAATGCCAATCTCGTTTCTGCATGCATAAATATCTTTTCTCATGAAATATCTTTGAAAATACAAGGTTTAAAAAATTATATGTATATATTGTTTTATATAGGGAAAATCCATTCTATTATAATTTTACAGCATTGTGATAGGGTTGTATGTTTTTCTCGGTGAAATTATAGGACCTTTGTTTATTATATAGGAGAAATATTTTACGTGACAATAAATATTTTATGTTAAGATAGTTCGTTGTAAAAGAAGGGAGAGTAATACATGCTGACGTTCTTATATAGGTGCTTAAACTATAAATAAGATATTTTTTATGTGATGCATATTTGAATGTAGTCCATGTATGTTTGCAGAAGTTTTCATATATAAATTATTTAAAGAAAAATTTAGAGCACACAAATGTTCACAATCCAATTTTTCTAAGCATCATTGTGATTATTGTTGCTTTTCTTCCTCTATCACTACAAATGATGTGCTCGCGTGCCTCATCTCATCTAAGCTGGAGAGGATCATTTGAGATTGGTGCAACGGCGAAGCTAGCTAGGTACACGGTCCCCAGTGCCTGAGAGAAATCAACAAATCAGTGATAGTGTCCCATTGCACCATGTAGGCACCATCTTGACGTGCACTCAGTGGCACTCGGCTCATCCAACCGCTAGCTTCGCCCCTAATGGTGCACTTGTTACTAGTAACTTAGTGACACCACAAGCTTGTACGGTAGTTGTTCAAAATGTGACAAATGCTTGTTCGTTTTCAAGTAAACATGAGTTGATATGTGGGC